>CM033469.1:216440405-216784996 GCA_019447015.1 Hymenochirus boettgeri
AGCAGCCATCTTATTTCTATCCGCCATTTTGTCTTATATTATTGTCGGCACTGTAAGGGTCTTTTACTGGGTCTAAGACAGGCATCAGGGTCTAGCGTGGCTAGTGCACGATATTTATTCTAACACGTTCTATGGGGCAAGGGACTTTGTCTCCCATCCTGGACAGTAGTCACGACAGATGCCAGCCTCTCAGGATCAGAGTTGGGCCAGACACAGGTTCAGTGGTCTCCCCGAGGAGACTACGCTATTCATCAACATTCTGGAGCTACAAGCTATTCGCAATGCCCTGCTCTTTTGGACCCCCTTCCTAACAGGGAAGTATGTGCAAATACATTTGGACAATGCCACTGTGGTGGCATACCTAAACTACCAAGGGGGCACACACAGCGGCGTGGCCATGGAAGAGACGCAACAGATCTTGTCCTGGGCATTCCAGCCCTCTTAGCGATCTATATCCTGGGTGTCCTGAATAATCAGGCGGACTTTCTCAGCCGACACGTTCTGGACACTGGACGAATAGACCCTTCAGCCGGAAGTGTTCGAACAACTGGTACATTGCTGGGGCCTTCCAGACATAGACATTATGGCATCTAGACTCAACCGGACAGCCTGTGGCTTCCCAAAGCCTGGTTCTTGGATATCCTAGGCCTGGCAACAGACAGCCTGCAGCTTCCAGAACTACCAGACCTCCTGTATCAAGGTCTTCTGTTCCATCAAGACTACCAGCGTCTCCACCTGACAGCGTCAGCAAGGATCTATATCAGAGTCTGGCAATGGTATGCATCCTGGTGCAAGGAATGGGGCCTCCCATGGAGGCCGTTTGTTCTTTCCAGAATTCTCCGTTTCTTGCAATTTGGGGTAGACAAGGGTCTCTAAGTGTCCTAAAGGAGCAGGTATTGGCACTGTCCGTCTTTTTTCATTGCGTGCTGGCTCGGATAGGGGACTTACACACATTTGCCTTGGGACCTGACTTTAGTCCTTAGGGCCCTTAGGTTACCCCCCTTCGAACCTTTGGAGTTGATCTCCTTGACTCTCATAGAAGACCGTTTTCCTGTTGACTATCTCCACGATATGCAGAGCCTCAGAATTAGTGGCCTTGTCTGTTTACGTTTCTTGCCTGACCGAGCAATTCTGAGATCTCACTCTGACTTCCCTACCAAAGGTGGTCTCCACCTTCCATCTCAACAAATACATTGTTGTCCCTTCCTTGTATCCTTGTCCTTCCTCTCCAAAGGAAAGATGGCTTCACTGTTTGGAAATGGGCAGGGCTCTTCATATTTATGTCGCCCAAACTAATGACATTAGATCTTCTCAGGCTCTTTTTGTCCTCTTGGCAGGCCTGCGCCGTGGTTCTTGCAAGATGGATAAGATCAGCCATCCGGTCTTGCTGGGGCTGCTCCTCCCAGGCGGGTTGTAGACCATACTACAAGAGCCATGGGTGCTCCATGGGCCGCCTGCAAGGGGGCCTCAGTGGATCAGATCTGTCAGGCGGCAACTTGGTCGTCCATTTCAACGTTCTGTGTTGCAGGCTGCGGAGGGTTAATTTTTTCCCTCTTCCCTTACTGCTGCCCTTCAGCAATGTTGTTTACCTAAGTAGTGTATTGGCACCTTAACATTCCTAATTCAAGTTATTGGATTTTGCTGTATAGTGTAATTATATCCTATTCAAAGCTGCTAGATCAGTATTCCTTCTAAGCTGTGTGTTTATACACTACTTAACAAGCCTGCAAACACTGCTTTCAATAATGTGTACACAAATATCTGGTGAAATATAGGTGCTGCGATATGTATTGCACAAAATCTCTTTTTTTTTATCTGCACAGAAGATATATTTTTATGCACACAGTTGGTAAAGTGTAAATGTGGGTACACACACTAACGATAAAGGGATGATACCATCTGATCCGATGTACTCCCAAGGCAAACATTCACCATGATCCTCCCAAACATTCACTGTCAGCCTTGTGAAAATTTCCCTCTGCTGCAGTCGTCTCCCTGTACATAAATTAGAGTGAGTTGGCCATGGCTGAGGAAAATGTGCAGTCTCAAGCGTTTTCCCCATGCTTTACAAAGGGAGAACACTCGGGACTGTGTGTAGCGTGAACTTTAAAAAAAAATCTTGCAGATTCGGTCTGTCATCTTTTTTTAAAAATCTGTTTTGTTTGTACCGATCTTAAACATGGGTAGTACTCCCAGTACCAATCTTTAAAAGATTGTCTCATTTTTCAGAAATAAGGGCGTCCCAAGCATTCTCCTTATATAAAGTATAGGGAGATCTCATTCTCTACGACCCTATACTTTAATAAAGACGGATGACCGCTGCCAAGGGGTTTTCAGAAGGTAACTATCATCTCCAATGCTTTCAGTGAATGTTCATCGGCGTCTGACACATGGTACATACTGTGTATTATTAAGCGTGCTCAATTTGTTGCACATTTGTTAGCAGTATGTCACCTTGTTTGCACTTAAACACTTTATCCTTGCTCAAGTATCACTTTATATTGACTATTAGATCCCAATCCATAAAGTTACTTTCTGGTCCAAATTGAAAGTGCCATGATGTCTTTGTTCTTTTAGTTGTAACTATCTGAAGTGTATGACATGTGGGCAGTGTGTGTCTGTTAATTCCAGGTAATGCAGGAAATTCCCATGTAGTCCATACCCCCCAACCGTCCCAGTTTGAATAGGTGGATGGGGCATGTCTGCTATGTTGCGGTGGGTGGGGGCATGGCATTCTAGGGCGTGGACAGTCTGGGTCGTGTCTGATGTTGTGGTGTCCAGGAGGCTTGGGGGCATGGCCACGCTGTTTAAAAGCGTGGGCGTGGCTGTGCCATTTAGGGGTGTGCCTGTGATGGGGACATGAACAGGATGTTTGAGTATGTGGGTATGATTCAGGAACAGACCTGGGATGTTTGGGGGTGTGGCCATGATGTATGGGGACGGACCATAATGTTGTTTTTTTTCTGGGGGGTGACCACAATATCTGGTAGAGTGGTCATAACATTTGTGGCATGTTTCCAATGCATGGCAGTTATCTTTGGGGGCTTGGCCATGATGGTTGGGGTATGAGTGTGACCGTGATGTTTGTGGGTGTGGCTGTGACAGCAATATCTGGGGGCGTGGTCACATTCCAGGAGGCCCTGCTTTTAAATTTCCCCCAGTCACCATGGCAGCAACGTCACCAAACGAATCCCCTCCCATTTGCAGTCAATTGAAACAGGAAGAACTCCCCTCATACCTGTCACTGTCAGGTGTTCTTTTCTTCCTGTTTTGCAGTCTGCTACCAGCCATCACGGTGGATCCCTGCCTAACTGGAGTCTCTCCTGCTCTCCTCCAGGTTGGATGCCCCTCCGGTCGCCAGTGAGACACTGAGCCAAGAGGGAGGTGGACCCTGTGACCGGGTCGGGAAGGCTGTCCCTCTGCAAACCGCATGGCTGCCCCTTCCAAGATGGCGGCTGCGCGATACCGGAAGTCGCGGATGACGTCACTTCCGCTTTTCGCGGCTGACGTTCCAGGACTTCCCAGCTTCATCCTGACCGCATCTTAGTGTTTTAGCTGGCGGTTTTTGGCTGGGAGGCGCTAGAGGGGTGTGCTCTCCTTATTTTATCCAGCGTTTTCCCGCGAATCTTTCCTTCCGGTCGGCCTGCCTGTTTGCTGCTGCAGTGTGCTGTAGTGAGCCTGCTTGTGCTACTGCTCCTGTTCCTCTCCTGCTGTAGTGATGTTTTCTGTTGGCTTAAACCATGTAAGTGCATTTTTACATACTTTGTTGCTTCTCTTGGGTGTTGCTTGTCAGCTGATAGGAGTTTTTTAATTATTTTAAGCATGGAGTCTGGGAGCGCCAGTAAAGGTCACTCTAAGGGATCTAGGTAAGCAGGGGTGAGTATGGAAAGAGAGCAGAGGATTAGGCTTCTAGGGGCTGACAGTGTTCTTTTTGTCTCCCCACAGCCTTTCTATGTCTGATAAGCAATCCAAACCTGTGGAGGTGGAAAGCAAAGACAAGGAGGAAGCTGGAACCTCGGTTAATCCTATCCAGGGACAGTCTCTAGACTCCCTAATGAAACTTATCAAGTCTGCTGTGAATGAGTCTATGCAAGAAGCCAAGAAAAAGAAAAGAAAGGAAAGATCTTATATAGAATCAACTATAGATTCAGATGACTCAGAAGCAGAATTGTCAGACTATTCAGATAATGCATCTTTGTTCGTATCAGAGGATGAAGAGGAGGTAGAAGTGGAGACTAATTTTGATCCTAGTATAATAGAACCATTGGTTAAAGCAGTGAGAAACACCATGTCCTTGGCAACTGCGGAACCAAAAAAATCGGAAGCGGATAAACTGTTTCCATCCATTAAAAAGAAACACCACGCCTTCCCTCTTCATACCTCTATCCAGGAAATTATCACTTCTGAGTGGAAGAAGACAGACAAGAAATTTGTTTTGTCTAACAGGTTCCTTAAAAAATACCCTATGGAGGAAACAGTGGCCCAGCACTGGGATACAGCCCCAAAAGTTGATGCAGCGGTAGCCAGGTTAGCCAGAAAGAACACTTCCTGTGGACGACGCAGCATTATTTAGGGACCCTATGGAAAAAAGGGTTGAAGTGTCCTTAAGGAAAGCATTTGTGGCAGCAGGAGCCGCTTGCATACTAGCAGTAACTTCAGTCTCCAGGTCCATGAAAATCTGGATGAAAAATATGGAGGAAGCTATTAACTCTAATGTGAAAAGGCCTAAACTTCTAGAAATGCTGTCTGATTTCAAACTAGCTATTGACTTTCTTTCAGAGGCATCTGTGGACATGGTCCGTTTATCGGCAAGATCTATGGGCCTTTCAATTGCTGCTTGGAGAGCATTATGGTTGAAACCCTGGCAAGCTGATACTGCTTCAAAAAACAATTTCTGCTACCCTTTCGAAGGTGGTCTTCTTTTTGGGGAGAAATTAAACTTCATCAGTAATGCTTCAGGAGGGAAAAGCATTTTTCTCCCACAGAAAGAAGCTTTAAGAGACAAAGACCAGACCTTTCTCAAGGAGCGAATAGATCCTTCGGTCGTTAAAGTTCTACAGACCAGGAAAAGAAACATCGAGGCAAACAAGTTGGAGGTCAGGAAGACAAACATTAGAGGTCAAATAAGAGGCCGGCAGGTTTTACAGGTCAGTCCTTTGTCCAGCCATAGGAATTCGCCGGTCCAGGGACAGAGGTCGGGGGCAGACTGTCTCAGTATTCCACCGTCTGGGCGAGAATGTGATGGACAAATAGGTGAATCAGGTGGTTTCATTGGGGTACAGGAAGAATTCACCACTTACCCCAAGATTTTTTCAGACCAAAGAAGGAAGTCGATCCCCAGAAGAATGGAGTCTGATCCGGAATTATGTGGCTCAACTGTTTCAGATAGGAGCTATAGAAGCAGTCTCTGTGAAGGAACAAGGGAAAGGTTTTTACTCCAGTCTGTTCTTAGTCAGAAAAGTGTCGGGAAAGTTAAGACCGGTGCTAGACTTAAGAAATTTGAACAAGTTTGTAACGTACAAAAGATTCAAGATGGAGTCCCTGACTTCAATTATTAAGGTAATAGGAAGAGGGTCCTGGCTAGCAAGCGTGGATCTGAAAGACGCCTACTTCCATGTACCAATTCAAGTCGAATCGGAAATTCCTGAGGTTTCTGGTAGGGGATCTACATGTACAATTCAGATGCCTACCTTTCGGTCTCTCGCAATCACCCAGAGTTTTCACCAAAGTGGTAGTTGCCTTAGTAGCAGAGATTCGGAAAAGAGGAATTGCCATCTTCCATTATCTGGACGATATCTTAATAGTGGCAGAGTCCAAGGAAAACGCGGAAAGACATGTGACAACCATAGTAAAACCCTGGAAAGGTTCAGGTGGATAATAAACAGAGAGAAGAGCCACTTGTCTCCAGTACAAGACCTAATTTTTGGGTGCACACTTCTTGACAAGAGAGAACTTGGTAAAGCTTCGGAAGAAAAACAATTAAAGTTAAGAGAAGAAGTCCAAGCTATAGTACAAAGTCCAATATCAACTGTCAAACAAATATTGAAGGTACTGGGTTTGATGGCAGCAGCTATCCAGCTTGTTCGGTGGTCCAGATGGCATATGCGATATCTGCAGCATTTTCTGAAAGCCAGAGTTCTCTCAAACACAAATGTCCAAGAAACTCCATCTACCAGCCTGGCTAAAAGACAGCCTTACCTGGTGGCTACAAAAAGAAATCTAAACAAAGGGTTCGATTTAAGGTACCAAACACCACTGGTAATAACGACCGATGCATCCAACTTAGGATGGGGAGCGACGTTTCAAGACAAGGTTGCCCAAGGACGTGGGAAGGAAAGGAAGTACCTCCAATATCTTGGAGTTAAGAGCAGTATTTCTGGCAATTCAGAACTTCAAGAATCAGATTCAGGGCAAGTCAATAGTAATAAGGAGCGACAATATGTCAACCGTCCAGTATATAAAGAAACAGGGCGGAACAAAAAGTTGGAGGTTGCTGATGGAAGTAAAACCAATCTTCGAATGGGCTCAAAGATATCTGAAGGAAATCTCGGCCATCTTCATTCCTGGCAGAACAAAACACCCAGGCGGATTTTCTAAGTCGCCAAAAGGTACGGACAAGGCGAGTGGAGTTTTCATCCATCAGTATTCCAGAGCATAGTAGTAAGATGGGGACAACCGGAGATAGACCCTATGGCATCAGAAAACAATGCAAAATGCATAAGGTTTTACGCCGCTATCCTTCAAAGAGGGCGGAAGCAGTGGACACCCTGCAGCAAGATTGGAGCAGAGGGTTACTGTATGTCTTCCCACCATTTCCTATGATATGGAAGGTATTGACCAAGATCAAGGAGGAGAAATCCGATGTTGATAGCAGTAATTCCTCATTGGCCGAGGAGACCTTGGTTTCCATTGCTTCTATCTCTAGCAAGGGAACCTCCTCTGATACATCCGATGAGAGATCTGTTGACTCAGGGTCCACTCCAATATTCGGAGCACATTCAACTAGCGGCTTGGAGGTTGAGAAACGAAGATTAAAAGTTTAACCTTCAGGAGGAGGTAATTCAATCTTCTTAAGTCAAGAAAGGCAGTGACTTCTGAGAAATACTACAAGATCTGGGAAGTCTTTGCTCAACACGCAAGAGCGGAAGGATTTGATTGCCTCAATCCAGCAGTACCGCAAATAGTTAATTTCCTATTCTCAGGGTACAAGTTAAACTTAAGTGAAAGTACACTGAGAGGCCAGGTTTCAGCTCTTCTTCTCTGCTAGAAAGGAACTTAGCCACAGATCCAATGGTTGAAGATTCTTTGCCTTCTATTAGGATTTAACCGAAAATTCATAACAGAACACCAATCTGGAGTTTACCACTAGTCCTTCAGGATTAACTCAGCCGCCTTTAAGCCGCTTGAATCGTCATCAACATGGTTTCTAACACTGAAGGTGGTGTTCCTGATTGCAGTAACATCTGCATGCAGAGTTGGAGAAATAGGGGCACTATCAATGAAAACAACCATATTTACAATTTATGGATGATAAAGTAAAGCTAAGACCAGCTTTCAACTTTTTACCCAAGGTCATATCGAACTTCCACGCAGACCTAGAAGTGATATTGCCATCCTTTTGTCCAGACCCAAAGAATAAGATGGAAAAGGTCTACGACACGTTGGATTTAGTTCGTGCTATCAGAATCTACCTGGATCGAACTAAAAGCTGGAGAAGATCAGAACATCTTTTGATAATCCCAGGTGGGCATAGGAAGGGACAGACTCCTTCTAAAAGGACCTTGAGCTGATGGATAGTATCCTGTATTCAAAAGGTTATCAGACAAAAGGCGGTAAAATCCCGCAAGGACTTAAGGCGCATTCTACCAGAGGTATCGCATGTTCCTGGGTGGCCCAAGCAGAGGCCCCAATGGAGATGATTTGTAAAACGGCAAGATGGACGTCGGCAAAAACGTTTATTAAGCACTACAGGATGGAGGTGCTGCTGAACCAAGATGCCAGATTTGGCAGAAAAGTTTTGCACTCTGTTGTATCAGATATGATGTAATAAATTTATGTTTTTGGAACAGAGAACCCGCCCTGGAATATATTTGCTTGGTATAATCCGTTTGGTGACATTGCTGCCATGGTGAATGGGGGGAAACGAGAAATCAAATCTACTTACCAGGGATTTCTGTTTCCCAGTCACTTCCATGGCAGCAGTCACCAAAACCCTCCGACTTATATTTACTCTACAGCTTGAACTAGAACACCTGACAGTGGGAGGAGGAGCTATTTAAAAGGTATGAGGGGAGGTCTTCCTGTTTCAATTGACTGCAAATGGGAGGGGATTCGTTTGGTGACTGCTGCCATGGAAGTGACTGGGAAACAGAAATCCCTGGTAAGTAGATTTGATTTCTCGTTTTCTTAGCATGACAATAACCGCAAATGTGATTCATATCACCAATAGTAACCTAGTCTTTCCAGGGTTTATATTTGTATATAAATGTCATTCATATCACCAATAATAACATACTGTATATACTCGTATATAAGTCGACCCAAGTATAAGTCGAGGTACATATTTTTACCTCAAAAATGTGTAAAAACTGTCGAGGGTAGAAATTATGACCACTACTGCCTTCTGATTCTGTATTGGTTCGAGGGGTTTAGTTGCCCTTTAAATGGACAGCAGCATTCCCATACAGTAGTCCCATACAGTAATAGCCAAATCCAGTATGGCTATTACTGTATGGAAATACTGTATTTGAATTCTGCTGTCCCAGGGCAACTAAAGCCTCAAAACAATACAGAATCAGAAGGCACATCGATTTAACAATAGGTACCATCCTCAGTATTGTTCAGGTATTAGTTGCCCTTTAAATTAACAGTAATCCCCAATTATTGGCACCCAGATGTTTGTAAACTACAACTCCCAGCATGCTTTAGATGCTAGGAGTTGTGTTACAAACCTCTGTAGTGGAACTGCACACACTAAACCTGTTTACAACCCCAAAACAAACTATCCTGTCCCTGACCCAAATGACTTCCTACCCCCACCCCAGGAATAAAACCCTATTTCCTCCCCCTTCTCACTTAGCAATGGTTCCACCCTGCACACAAAGTACCTCTTCTTTATGCAGCCTTACCTTTTCCAGGTGCTGTGGGGCAAGCAGTCATAGTTGCAGGAGAGTCCAGGCCCCTGAAATCACTCACTTGATGGAGGAATCCAGCTGCCGCATCCACTGCCGTCACTGCTGTTTTTACAGCCTGAAAAAACTCGACTTATACTCTAGTATATACGGTAGTCTTTCCAGGGTTTATATTGTATATAAATGTCATTTATATCACCAATAGTAACATAGTCTTTCCAGGGTTTCTATTTGTATATAAATGTCATACACCAACAGTAGCATAGTCTTTCCAGGGCTCATATTTTAAAAACCTTCCAGGAGCAAATTGAAATGTGTTACAGACCTTAAGGGAAATGTCTTGTTCCCTCTGAGTTGTGTAGCCGTACATTACACTGTTGTTGTGTCACTGAAGTGGACTCTGTGTCTGAGTTACTGAATTAGGGGATCGCACTCTGCAAGTGACATACAAGCTTTTTATTGTTCTAATTGGACTTCATGGTGTGTCGTCCCTTTCAGAGGGTGTCGCCGTTTGTTGAGTCATTGAGGGGTGTGGCTGTGTGGTGAGCACATATGGTACATACAAAATTTTGCTTTATATAGTAGATTGTACCAAGCTTAAGAAAACATTGTGCTGAATATGCTTGTGAAGGTTCTCATCTCCAGGTCATGGTATATCTGTTGTATTCAATTAGATCAACTGGACTTGAAGTTTAGTTCTTGAAGACGTTTCGCTAGTCATCCGACTGGCTTTTTCAATTCAGAAGTTCTAATAGTATCTTTAACAACAGCTATAAAAAGGTCTCCTCTCCTTTTTTTCTTTCTTTTTTTTTGGCTACTCCCAAAATAGCAAGAAATAATTGCTTAGTTGTAAGCAATTACTCAGCAGTTTAGATGCCCTTTTAGATGCACATTTATCAGTAGGGGGCAGATATTCTCCAACCCTTACCCCAAAGGTTAATAAGTTCCAGTCCAAAAGCTTTAGTTTCACTGACAGATAACTTTTTGGTATATCAATTGGTACCTTTGCCAGTAGGGAATGTAGAGTGGTTGGTGATCTTTGATGTTATAAGCAGCCACATTTTTTGCAACCAATTTTTTAGCAAAATTGGTCATTTGGAGCAATTCGGTGTGCAGTGATCGATCTCCTTGCATTTTTTAGCCAGGCGGCCCATCTGGCTACTTTCATGCCAACTGGCTGGAAAAATTTTCTGGCGAGAAAATTGTTGGGATTTACTAAAAAATGTAGATGTAGGATTATAGGTGTGTGCCCGACACCAAGGCCAGACAAAACTTCGCAAAACTGCCCAGTCAAGACCCTTTCCAACATTGCAAGATAATGTAAGGATGGGTTAACTAACTCTTGCAAGTTGCCATTCTGGGAAAGGGTGGCATGGCAAACCTGCATGCTTTGTATGCGGGTCACAAATTTTCCGCCCTTCCCAACCCGGCTACTTTATCATGTCACCAAGCTGGAAAATAATTCTGGGGAGAAACACTGTGTGTGGATAAATAAAAATATCCTCCCCTCTATTTTTCAGTTCTAATATATTGACTAAGGTTACTTAACCTGAAACTTGTACAGCCTTGTCAATATAAAACTCACATTAACGTAAAATGTGTGTGGATTTCTCTTAACAAATGTTTGATTGCCTTGCTGTTTGTAAAAGTATTTTTGGATTTAATTTTGGATCTTTATTGTGTTCAATTACAGGAATGAAAGAATGTACTTCCTCCACGATTTCAAAAAGAGATAACAAACACCCTGCATAAAGATCCTATGACCGACTCAAATGGTATGTACAATAATTACATGCAAAGAAAAGCAGGATAAAAGATGCCTGGGCTATCCCAAAAATGTATGTGGGTGGCCACATTGTACGGGCCGTGGTCGTGTTTTGTTTTATTTTGTAATCTGAATTGCATGAGCTCCGATAACAGAATATTTTGGAATTGCAGTGCAAATGGACGGTAACACCCCTAAAACCAGTGCATTGCCATCGCGCTTTTCACACGTTTCCTGAGGCACAACCTCAGAAAAACACAAAAAGCACACAGACAAGTCCCAAAGACCTTTCTTGATCCTACATTTTCTTTTACAGCTGTGTTTAAAGCAGACCTATCAGGTTTAAGTTATAGCAAACCTCTGCATTCTGTGCTGGACATTTTTACAATACCTGTCTGCTGATGTTACTGCATGGACAAGTGGACAAGCTACTGCACATAGACAAAGTTTTTAGCATGACATATATTTCTGGCTGTATGTATATATATTAGCTTAGTGTAACACACTACTAAAAGATGAGTACTGTAGGAAAAGGAGATATCTTTTTATTATGGCCTCCTGCTCATCAAATCAAATTTTAGCTTTGCCCCACACAGATTGTCAAAATCTACATAATTTATTTTTTCAAGTAACATTGCTGCCATTTCACTCACGTGGCTAATGACGTCATAGCATGCACTGGCTATAAGACACACAAATCTCGCCTTCCCCTAGTGAAGTCCACGTTTTACTTTGTCACCTTAGTGTATGCATTAGCCAATCTAGGTCACGCTCCTCTCCTCCAAAAAACACAAGGATGGTGCGAAATTGTGTGTCTATAGCCGACGTGCACTGACGTCATCAGCGCACGCTATCCTCCGGGCATGAGTGAAATGGCAGCAATATTACTTGCGAAGTAAATGATGTAGATTTGGGAAATCTCATGGGGGCAGTCCTAAAAATTTTAATGGGGTAGAGCAAGAAGCCAGCAAGATCAAGTAGTGAAGTAGGCTATGGGAGTGGAATAAGAACAAAAAAATTAGACTCCTTAATATTATAAAAAAAAACAGCTTCTAGTAAGCTAAGTGAATTTACAGTGTATGATCTTTAATTTAGCTTTCACATGTGCAATGGGGGCATATGGCCTAAACTTCTAGAAATGCTGTCTGATTTCAAACTAGCTATTGACTTTCTTTCAGAGGCATCTGTGGACATGGTCCGTTTATCGGCAAGATCTATGGGCCTTTCAATTGCTGCTCGGAGAGCATTATGGTTGAAACCCTGGCAAGCTGATACTGCTTCAAAAAACAATTTATGCTTACTCCCTTTCGAAGGTGGTCTTCTTTTTGGGGAGAAATTAAACTCAATCATCAGTAATGCTTCAGGAGGGAAAAGCATTTTTCTCCCACAAGAAAGAAGCTTTAAGAGACAAAGACCAGACCTTTCTCAAGGAGCGAATAGATCCTTTCGGTCGTCAAAGTTCTACAGACCAGGAAAAGAAACATCGAGGCAAACAAGTTGGAGGTCAGGAAGACAAACCATTAGAGGCTCAAATAAGAGGCCGGCAGGTTTTACAGGTCAGTCCTTTGTCCAGCCATAGGAATTCGCCGGTCCAGGAGACAGAGGTCGGGGGCAGACTGTCTCAGTATTCCACCGTCTGGGCCGAGAATGTGATGGACAAATAGGTGAATCAGGTGGTTTCATTGGGGTACAGGATAGAATTCACCACTTACCCCCAAGATTTTTTCAGACCAAAGAAGGAAGTCAGATCCCCAGAAGAATGGAGTCTGATCCGGAATTATGTGGCTCAACTGTTTCAGATAGGAGCTATAGAAGCAGTCTCTGTGAAGGAACAAGGGAAAGGTTTTTACTCCAGTCTGTTCTTAGTCAGAAAAGTGTCGGGAAAGTTAAGACCGGTGCTAGACTTAAGAAATTTGAACAAGTGTAAGTACAAAAGATTCAAGATGGGAAGTCCCTGACTTCAATTATTAAAATAGGAAGAGGGTCCTGGCTAGCAAGCGTGGATCTGAAAGACGCCTACTTCCATGTACCAATTCAAGTCGAATCGAGGAAATTCCTGAGGTTTCTGGTAGGGGATCTACATGTACAATTCAGATGCCTACCTTTCGGTCTCTCGCAATCACCCAGAGTTTTCACCAAAGTGGTAGTTGCCTTAGTAGCAGAGATTCGGAAAAGAGGAATTGCCATCTTCCATTATCTGGACGATATCTTAATAGTGGCAGAGTCCAAGGAAAACGCGGAAAGACATGTGACAACCATAGTAAACACCCTGGAAAGGTTCAGGTGGATAATAAACAGAGAGAAGAGCCACTTGTCTCCAGTACAAGACCTAATATTTTTGGGTGCACACTTCTTGACAAGAGAGAACTTGGTAAAGCTTCCGGAAGAAAAACAATTAAAGTTAAGAGAAGAAGTCCAAGCTATAGTACAAAGTCCAATATCAACTGTCAAACAAATATTGAAGGTACTGGGTTTGATGGCAGCAGCTATCCAGCTTGTTCGGTGGTCCAGATGGCATATGCGATATCTGCAGCATTTTCTGAAAGCCAGAGTTCCTCAAACACAAATGTCCAAGAAACTCCATCTACCAGCCTGGCTAAAAGACAGCCTTACCTGGTGGCTCAACAAAGAAAATCTAAACAAAGGGTTCGATTTAAGGTACCAAACACCACTGGTAATAACGACCGATGCATCCAACTTAGGATGGGGAGCGACGTTTCAAGACAAGGTTGCCCAAGGACGCTGGGAAGGAAAGGAAGTACCTTCCAATATCTTGGAGTTAAGAGCAGTATTTCTGGCAATTCAGAACTTCAAGAATCAGATTCAGGGCAAGTCAATAGTAATAAGGAGCGACAATATGTCAACCGTCCAGTATATAAAGAAACAGGGCGGAACAAAAAGTTGGAGGTTGCTGATGGAAGTAAAACCAATCTTCGAATGGGCTCAAAGATATCTGAACTCTGGTTTGATCTTAATATGTCATATCACTCTGGTTTCCATATTATTATTTAATAACTCTGTATTAAATTGACCCAGCCTGTTTTATTTAGGAAACATATGAAGCGGGGATGTGGTTGGAGACAAAAAGAAAAAAACAATCTTTTATGCCTGTTGTAAAGTTCCAAATACCCTCGGCTCAGAAAGGTGGTAAAGATAATTTCTCTACATAAACAAAGAGGATAAATGAAGTGCACAGTTGTCTATGAAAATTGTTTTTAAGAACCCATTGACTTCAATATGTTAAAACCCAACTTAACTTCTACATTGTGCCGGCTTGTTGGTGGGTGGTTATGCAAAATACATTTTGCGCAGCCATCTCAAGTAATGCAAATAAGCACTTTGTGCACATTTTTTATGGAGTGGGTGTGTAAATCCCGAAAACATTGCATTAGGAGGGGTAAGATTTACTGGAGTAAGTAATAACGGCGCTGAGTTAAATCTCCCCTAGGGACCGCAAAAGCGATACCTCTAATTGGAACTGGATATTCTGTTAAGCTGGGTACACACCATACATAGAATTCGGCCCGACTGACATTCAGTGTTCGCTCAGTCGGGCCAAATTGTTGTTGGCAGCTCCAACACGATCGCTGCCCTCCTTTGTCCGATTGGAATTTAAAAGCATGATCGGACGGGTAGGAAAACCATGACTGATTTTTCGGTTCACTCTATGCACATGCACGATCAGCGCGGTGGTGGTGTGTAACTGTCGACGCAGGCTGCTTTTGCTGCGACGACAGTCCTTCCTGGCGAAAGTCTCGAACGGTCGGTCAGGAGCGGAAAAGGAAAAATTTAAAAAGGTGGAAAGTGTGAACCTAGTTTCCCTGATTGCAGACTTCATGTAACCGTAAACTAAGGGAGAAGGAGGAGTGCTCTAAGGCCCACCAACATATTAGTCTTCCTGTGTTAACAAGGATAATAGAAGATAGGGTTGTGGAATGCTCCCCAATAAAACATGTTATGATAGCAGGTATCTATCTAAACTTCTTCAAAGAGGGCATAGATTTTTTTTTTTGGAGAGATATACCAAGGTTACGGTAACTTTATGTATCCCATAGAATACACATGTGATTGGTTATGTTTGTGTAGGTTGGTGTATGTGGAGGAGAGTCTGATTGGGTGGTAATGTTAAATACAATGTGGTTTTGATGGAAGGGTTGGGCTTTTGATCTTTTACTCAATCCAACAATAATAGTGTAAAATAATAACTGTATGAAATCGTAGGTTGAAAGTCAAACCTAAAGGGGGCCCATACATGCAACATACAACTTTCTGACCGATCAAAGGATTTGTAAATCGTATTGATCGGATAAAAGTATGAGTGTTTAATTGTATGGACGGGAGTTGGTTCAAATTCATTGACTTATTTATAATTTCTGTTATATATTTTGTTCCACATCATTTATATGGTATGCTACAATGTTATCAGACTATTAGGTGTATAAAGTTTTTTTAAAACAAGGTATAAAGGGATGTTCGTGCGAAGTACTGGCTTTTCAGAAAAAAGAGCAGTATTTTTCCATCCCAATGACCTAATCTGCCATTCAGCATTGTTGTGGGTTGTAAGTAATAACTGCAAACCGTAATACTCGACCTTCATGTTTGAGGACCCCTAGTAGAGACCGTGTATGGTATTGCCCTGACCCAGGCACGGGTGATTCAGTTTGCTCGTAGAGATCTGAGCAACAGTTATAAAAATAATGATTAGGAACATTCAAAGGAAGTGGTGCATCCTGGATCTATATTTCTTTCAGTAAATTCTGTGCCATTTTAATATCTTAAGATGTTATATATAATCCACGCTCCTTCAGTAAATTTGGGGTTACATGATTGACAGTGGTGGAGACTGTGTTGATAGACTTATATACCACGGATGATATGAAGTGTAGAGTCCGGACATCAGCTGTTTTCTGGTACCTGACATGGGTGTCCTGACTACAGGTACAACAGAGGTAGCCACACCCCACAGTATCGGCACCGTTGGATGGTTTCCTTGGAGGTTTCCTTGAAACAAATGGATACCAATCTGTGAACCGATTGGAAATGTTGGTGGATCAGCTGATTGGGGAAATGCAGACCACCAATGTGGTTTACCCAGGAGGCGGATCATTAACTGCCCATTCACCATTGGAGGGTGGGGAGGCCAGCTGACATGCACTGGTAACCTCGACAACGATACAGTAACCACACTCCCTGATTAATGCTGACGATTGGAGGTTGGGGGACCCAATGGACGGGATTTCCTATGGAAGAGATATATAGGAGGGTTGTTTCATCTAGCACTTCTAGATGATTAAGCTCTGCCGTTAGATAGCGAAAGCGCCAGGGGGTGCGCGCACTCGCATCACCTAGTAGAGGACCACCCTTACATAATATCTATTGATTAATCTATGGACCAGTGAAATTTAACTGGCCCACTTTGTGGCCGTTTTTCTTGGCTATTAGGTGTTTAGCTCATATTATATATTATATTATTATTATATATATATTATATTCCCTGGGGTTGGTTTAGAGAATTCTTGTAATATACATCTGGCAGTTGGTATTTCTGTATAGCGATGCAGGGTCTCTAGATGATCTTAAAATTGTGATAGGAGGGCACTGAGTTGCCTAGGGACGTTTCTCCTCTGAGTAGGATAGTGGGGGGAGAGATATCTCCATCCACTTCTCCCTAGGGTTCTGCTGAATCTGATTTTTTCCTCTTTAATATACTCCGCTCTCTCTATACTATCAACCTCTATCTACCATACCACGCCCATGATGGAATTTTATATGTGCTATCTGTGATTTTCTCATGTAATGTTATTAAAAGTTAATTTTAATTTCAAACCACTTACCCCATTTTTGGTGCTGTGAATTTATGATACCCTATACTGTGTTTGCACGATTAAAAGGAGGGTGGCTTCTCTTTCTCTAAATAAAAATGCACCGGGAAGAAGGACATTAGAACCTTAAATGTCAGCTCACTAAAGTCAACAGAGGAGAAACAGCAAGGGGAGTGAAATTAACTGATTTTTAAAATGGAGAGAGATATGCTATAGAATAATAAGAGGCATTTACACAAACTAACAATTAAAACAATATTGATAATTTTAACTGAAACTGTCCCTTTAAAATAAAATGTACTTCCCAATGTTTCTGTGAGGAGAACCAGCCAAAGAAAAATGATTCCGCCAGTCTTCTCTTGTTATCTTTAACACAGCACTATCTTAACACAGAAATAGTTCCAGATAACCTGGCAAAAGAAAACTGTATTTGCTGTCGCTTCTCAACGAAACAATATGGTA
This sequence comes from Hymenochirus boettgeri, assembly GCA_019447015.1. Lineage (NCBI taxonomy): Eukaryota > Metazoa > Chordata > Amphibia > Anura > Pipidae > Hymenochirus > Hymenochirus boettgeri. The sequence continues at coordinate 216,457,586 of CM033469.1, forward strand.
AAGTAGGAATATCAATTTTTCAAACTCCCTGCCCCAGGTAATTCCATTTTTAAAGAAATATTTTTTAACGTATAGTTATATCCTTTAAGTAGAGGTTATAAACACATAGAATTACATATGGGCTAGGAATAAGAGGTACACAATAATCGCTCTGGCTATTTCTCTGCGCATCAGATGGAAGTAAATCATTTTGCAGTAGGAAAATATCTTTGATTGCTTGCTGCAAATTAGAGCCAGGACAAAAATGATACACGAATTAAATTAATCCATAAATGTTTTATAATTCACTCAATTTTTCTGTCATAACAGGCAGCATTGCAAGGGATATACATGGCTGGCAAGTGGCACTATATTTTGTGGGGTACAGATATATCATATTTACTGACTGCCAACAAGGCTCGATAACAACCACTCATGGTTACCTTCCTTTAAAAAAACATTAACATATAACCCATAAAATAAAATTGTGGTAAGTGTTCTTAGGCTTCAATCAGAAAATACGCAAATAAACAATTAGAACATAAACGTTTTATTTTATCAAAGTTTTAGATTTTGGCTAACAGGCCCGATAGCAGTATAGTATAGATGTAGTATCGTTTTTGAGGTTGAATTAAAGACATATGTCCATCCAGTCCCAACCCATCTAAGCAATATCATCATTTCTGCCTAACTGTTGATCCAAAGAAGGCAAAAAAAAAACAAAAAACGCAGATATGAAGGGGAAAGAAATTCTTCTTGGCTCCAAGTAACAATCAAAAATATTCCTGTGATCAAACTCTATTTAGTTATAATACCCGTAACATGCAATTCCTTGTTTCAGAAAAACCATCAGATTTTTTTTAAAACATCCAAAGAACCTGCCATCGCCCATCCAATGGAAGCACGTTTCAATAGTTTCACAGTTCTAAACTAGTGAAAAACCCTTTCAAACTTGGAAGACTTAAACTTCTTTTCTTCAAAGCATTAAGGGGCCATCCCAGTTGTCATATGAACATGTTATGTTGGTAAACAATGCCATCGATAGGTATGTGTATGGCCGTAATGAGTTTACACAGTAATCATATCACCTACACAAGCGCCTTTTTCTTTAGCGTACCATAATGTAAAGTATCCAACTGATTCTTATATTAAGCCCCCCCATTGCCGTTATGTATTTTAGGTGCCCTTCTCTGAATCCTTTTCCATTTCCAAGATGCCTTTTGCACACAGGATTCCAAATTGTTACTGTAATTCCAAAGAGGCCTAACCAATGCGTTTGTGGAAGAGGGAAAAAACAGTACTTCTCCCTTTAAATCTATACCTCTCTTCATACAAGAACAATTAGTTAATATTAAATATATAAAGGGACAATCTGGGAGATGTTCAATAAAACAGTTCTTGGTCGTGAAAAATGGTGCTGTTGGCCCAACCAATTAGATCTTTTTTACATCATTTAGTAGAGAAAAATTAGCACATTTTTGACGATCGAAACTTCTTCTTAGTCTAAATCTCACTCAGCGTTTGCCAGGGTGACTCCAATTAAAATGTAAAACTTAGTATAGATTCCATGGTTCTGAGTAACTGCCTCTTACCATCGTGATTCTAATATTATATTATTTTTAGTTTTTATTTACTTTGACACGAGAATACTTCATTCGCATTGTTTACTGGAGCAAAAATATTTGCCTAAACACCTTAAATGCTAGAAGAAAATGGGGGGAAAAAAGGCATGTGGTTTTAAATAGCAAAAACAAGTTACCGAAACATCTTGCGATTACACCTGAAGACTGCATCCAAGCCTGAGGGTTCTCCAAATAATCCTAATTGTAAAACATGCTATTATGTTTCCTGTTTTCCAGGTTATTTAATAATGGCATATAGTGCAAACATCGTTGGAATGGCATTTTGTATTTTTGTCATCCCGAATAAAGCATGGTCAAGGCCCTTGAATGTTGAAGTGTTTGGACGTATATCCAATGTAAGTATTCTTGTGTTCATGTTGCTTATTTACCCTATACCATTTTCATCCACTTCTCAGTGCAGGATTTAGGCGTTCAGGAAGCACAGATCATTTGCTACTCTGAGCCCCAACATGTATTAGCCCGCACTTCTAGCCACACCAACTGACTGAAGATAAAATACTTACATTTTCTATTCAAAACAGTATTTGTGTTGAATAAACTAAACATACCTATAATATATAAATATATATTATCCCAACATGACAGGTGAAATATATTAATTTCCACAGTAACAGGAAATAATTAATGCCCACAGTGGACAGGCATAATACTATTAATTCCCACGTAAAGGTAAATATGTAAACATATGTACTTATAAATAATATAGATTACATATATATACAAACTTAACCAATAATTCAGCATGAAAAGTAGAAAGGAAGCACCAGACAGCAGTAATTATAGCGCCAATATAGAGGAGCAGATAAATATGCGGTTGTGCCCTTTCTACTTTCTAGCTGTAGGATTCTGATGCGGGGGGTGACGGGAGCGAGGAGGGTTGAGCACACCAAATTCCATGGTAAAAGCCACACCACCTTACACATGAAGGTATACATAAATATATTCAGGCCAAGTAAATATATAGACAAACTATATTATGCATTGCCCACGTGACTATAATATATAAAGATAATAAATGCTCGAAACACAGCTGAATAGAGATATACTTGTCCCCCTGAAGTGAACACTGGAATCTAGAGGATGTTCTGCATGATGGCAGGGCAGGAACAGGGCTTTTTGCCCCAAGTTGCCCTTCTTTCGTGTGTGCACAATTTAACTTATTCCCTTCTCTGAGTCCTGTAGTGCAAGCAGCAGCATGCGCACATGGGTTTGGATGACCAGGAACCCTTGCACCAGAGCAGACAGTGCGCGGGCATTGGGAGTGGATACATACAAAGTTAGGGCCCTATGTTAAAGACCTGCAGTACAAAATTGTCAAATACGTTTGGTTATCATAGAAGTACGACCATATTTACATTTTCCAATTGCTTGACTATACAACTACCTGCGGTAGTATAGTAACTACTGCTATGGTATTATATAGACGATCATACAGTTTCATAAGTTTAAATCGCAATAAAATTGTAGACATTAAAATGGACATCTGTTCTTGTTTGTTATAAAATTCGCGATCATTTTTTACTTAAAGGCAAGGCAGTTGCTACTTAGCAGTCCGCTCTTTATAAATAAGACCCTTACAGGGCGATGCACACGTCTGAGCTCTATCGGCAACCCGGTGCAAAACAGCCTGGCAATGTTATATTCTGATAGAGGGCTAGGAAACATCTCTACCTGGCGCTTTCTTATTCTGGCACTTTAACGCCAGCTATTAGCTGGCGTTGTAAAGGTTGCTGCAGTAGATGAAATTTGTGCATATAACATAAGCTTGCGGCGGCTGCGCGGGTAAACTATCGGGTTGGCCACTCTCAGCACGCCGCAAAGACGGAGCTTTAAATCATGCCAACCGATATGACATGGTACGTGAGCTCTAAAACCCAAAACAGAGCGATGCACCCATTGGTTGCATCACCCTGGTTAATTGCTTTATGTCTTTTTGTTATTTAAAAGTTAATTCCATTTCCGTCATCTTTTCTATAACTGCAGTCAAGTGATAAGCCTCGGGGTTTCTAAACAAATAAACAAACTAGTTTCTATCAGAAAACCGGCAATTTCGAAAATACGTGGATCCGACAGAATTTTAAACTCGGAAATAATGAGTTGAAAAAATGTTACATTTGATTTTAAAAAATTGGGTTAGAAAATCCTTTACTAAAAAAATTCTGAAAAATGTGATGAATTGTTTGTGAAAATGGTTGATTTATTGATTGAATATAGAGTAACATGGAATCGAGGTTAAATAAAGATATTCACCAATCAAAGTCCAACCTTTTCACCTCCTTTTAACCCTACCTAACAGTTGATCCAGGGGAAGGCAAAAAAATCCCAGTTAAAAAAAAGGGGGGGGTTTCCTTACTGATTCCAAATGCATCGGAAAAGTATCACCTGGTTCAAACCATTGGAACTGCATATATGTATTAACTACCAGTAATTCCAATATTTTAAACTTATACTACCCAATTTCAGACCTATTAAGACATACCAAATCTGCTGGACAGACAAGTTTCCACAGTTTCACGTCTCACGTAAAGAAACCTTTTCCTAACTGAAGATGGAAAACTGCGGTTCTTCAAACTAAAGGATTGTCCATCGTGTCCTCTGATATGACCTTATTATGAAACAACTGCACCGAGAGTTCATTGGAGGGCCCCAGCGTAACTTCTACATTGCCTGCTGAGTCAGCCTCTTATTCACTTTATTATTTAGTTCCGTTCTTGAACTGCTTCCATTTCCGAAGATGTCCCTTTTGTATATAGGATTCAAAAATGCACCGCAATTCCAAAGTGGCCGACCAGTCCTGGTAAAGAGGCGAGAAAATAATATTTTTTCTCTTGAATCGTGCCCTCTTAATACAAGAAAAATTTTGCAGCTCTAGCCATTGCACCTGGCATTTGTTGCTACAGCCGTTACTACCAGAACCCCCAAATCTTTCTCCATTAGAGATTACTATAAACATATTATTTATTGGCATAGGTGGCTTCAGGATTGTTTAAGCCCAAATGCCATCACCTTACATATATCAAAGTAAATTCTTTGCCATACTGTGCCCATTTTGACAATCTATTAGGTCTGCTTGCAGCAATGCACATTCATTAATTTCAAAGCTCTGCATTAGTGTATGTAATCAGCAAAAACAGAGATCTGGCTCTTCAAGCCCCCTTCTAGTCATGTATAAAACAGATTAAACAGGAAGCGGCCCCAGGTACAGAACCCTGAGGCCTCCATTTATAACTTTAGCCCCAACTAGATGTAGCTCCATTAACCACCATTCTGTTTGCGATCCAATAACCAATTTCTATCCATGTACAAATTGTTTTTTTCTAGGCCAAACAGGTCCAGTTCGCCTATGAGGAACAGATATCAAAAATTAGCAAAATCCAAGTATAATTACACATCTACTGCTATGCCAAAATCTGAGAAAGTATAGTATTGGATACTCTTTTTATTTGCAACGTACAATAGTTTTCTTAAACAGATTAGCTTTTGGAGCTTCCTCCCCGTCTTCAGATATATGGAAACTAATCAAACTTTTACAAAATGCAAGAACATATAATGCCATGGGGGGGTTAAGGATAGCAATAATAAACAAACAGGTTAAAGGATAAGGGATGGATAATTGGAATGTGAAGGGTAAGGTCGGATAATTGGGATAGAGGAAGGGTTATAAAAGTTGTCTGATAGTGATTCTAAAGGCTTGTAAGTTTGTTAGTTGCAGATGATGTAAACATCTGAAGAGGGGAGAAACGATATCTATTAAGAAAACTATTGTTAGTGCAAGTAAAAAGAGTATCAATGCTTACAACTTTCCATCTTTCGGTTATGCTACAAGTGCACTAATTGGCATAATTCAATGCCACAAATCAATTTTAGTTGGTTCTTCATAAAAACCAAGTAATGTTGTATGGCACAATTGTGATTATACTAAGATCCAGTTCTGGAGATTGATCCCGTAAAAGTTTTCAGCACCTTACCTACCACGACGTTAGGCTTACAGATCATATAGTACCAGGTTAGGAACAATTACCTCGGATCGGATTTCAGAACTTCTATAGGTCCACAGAACTGCTGTCTCACCAGTTTTGTTCATTCATACTGCAGACCCAATCAAAATATAGTGGCTTGCAGTATGGGCAGGGTCATAAAAGAATATGGGCCATATTCAATAACTTCCAAGATGCAGGTTAATTGTTTAAACAGTAGATATGGTGCATATGATTTACTACGTTGTTACATACAATACCATATGCAGTTAGGACTACCACAATAGTATTGTATGGGTGGTTTGTCCACGCATCGTGGTTAAAGACGTGGTATCGCATTTAGAAATACATCACATTGTCTGCAGATCTACTCTCAAACAAAAATTTTGAGGCTACTCTAGTGAGTGGAACTAGATACAAACCTACAACCTCGAGCCATAGATTTGATTAAATATCCTAGAAGGTTTAATTATAGTCAGTGAAAACATTCTTACTTAAAGCTTTCTTCCTATGACAAGACAGACTATCTATTAGTACCTTTTTAACACGCTTACTCCTTTCACGTCTCCACTAGGCTGTGAGTTTCCCTGTGGTTCTCCAAGTTGGTTAAGCCCGCTCAGGTCTTTCGCAGAAAAAAATAAATTAACCTGAGGATAGAAGAAAACCCATTAGCATCTCAACAACGGTGTTTGTAATAAACTATATTATATGAAGAAAAACAAATTAAATGAATTCCATATCAATTTCTCAAAGGGATGTACTATATGTATTCAAATGCACAACTCAAAAGTAAATAAACAACATTAGTAGTATAGAAGAGAATATTAAAATGTGTTGTTAATCACTGTTAACCTTAATTATAGTGCAGCTTAGTATGTTAAATGGCGAATATATATGTTTGTGGTATTAAAAAAAAAAAACAGTAAATTCAGTAGATTGAATAAGGTGGCCATACATACGAACATAATGGTTAATGTGCGTCTCCACGACGGGAGATTCCTATTATCGACCATGTGTAGGGATATTCACGATGATCGGGTGCCGATATGACGACTCGTGTCTCATTCATGACGATCGGGGAAGATGGAAAATTCTGCCGGTCGGCATCAGACTCCTCTTACTGTAATAGGAGGGAGCCGATACCAGTCTGTGCGTGTATAGCCCGCACGGCCCGACCGATCCCCATACCTTTCTAAAGTGCCGAACAATACCAATTGTGATCTTCGGCACATTGTTGGGATGGAAAATCGCAGTGTATGGCCACCATACAATGCTAAGATTTACTGGCAAAAGAAACCCATCAAGAAAGCAACACCTTGTACGTTAATGGTTGAGTTGTAAGCTCAGGATAATTTTGTCATTAAACAGCAGAGATTGTTCCTTCATGTAAGATTCATTCAGCAGAGTGGCCATTAACTGCAATTGTTGTAAATTTAATCTTAACAGCACTACTAGACTTCCAGATTTAGTTTCAGGTTACAGCCCGCGGAAATTACCAACTCGCTTAACCCTTAAAAAATCAAGGGCTGGCCTTGATATGGGCGACATTGTGGCGCGACCGCACAGTGCTGTTACCGGGGGTGTTGTCAGCTGGAGTTTAGGCTTTACAGACACTGTAGGTCAAAGGGTGTATCATACCACAGCTCCCCAGTCTGAAGTAAAATATATGTACAGCACCCCTCAACATACAAGCCCAAACACATAAGCCCTTACTAAGTGTCGGTATGCTTGTGCTGTTTGTATTGTGATTTAGGAGTTACGTGTTTACGTAATGATGTTACCACACGATATATACAAGCAGCGGCAGTGAGGGGAGATACTGAAAGACAGATTCACAGTGGGGGTGTGGTGGGGGACTTGATGTGAAGCAACATTCAGATCGTATTGTGTGTGCCCAAGGGGGGTTTGGAGAGGGTGCTAGTCCAGTAACAAATCTTGCACAGGGTGCTATTTATCCTAAGGCCAGCCCTGCCTAAAATTAACCTGGCTAGAGACCAGGTTCCTCCAGGACCACAGCTTCAGAGGCAGAAAATGGTATTACGGGGTCCATACATCATGTATAGCAAAAGAAGGGGGGCCCAAATGAATCTGTGTGCAAGGTGCCTATGTACATTCACAGGTATGCGTGTGCAGATCCTTCCAGCCCCCTACCCAAACAGGGCAAGAAGTCCATGTAAAAAAAAAACATGGAATTCGCAAAAAAAAAATTCAACTTGATAACTTTTATTGAAACCATTCCCACTGGGGATATTTTAGCTAAGAATAAGGCGCACATGTTTCCGTGTTTCCCCGTGTCCTTCTCCTGTCAGCTTTTCCTTGCTGTGTAGAACTGACTCTACTGCTGTAATTTGTACACATTGTAGGAGTAGAGGCCTGTACTCTGCTCCCTATACTGATACAATGTTACAGGAAAATGAGGGAAGGAAGGAGGGGGGAGGATGAAAAGCTCAGCTAATGAGTATGAGGGAAACAGGTTCTAAAGCCAGGTTTGAAAAGCTGTGTGCCTGAGCGACTTTTATAACAGTGGCACATGGGCTAGCGCCATGGATTAGCTATCCCCTGCCTCTTATTCCTTCTACCCAAACTCTCAATTAGAACCTAGAGTGGGTGGAAGTGAAGTAACAAGTCAATGGAGGAGAGATGGAGGAAAGCAGTAACATAATGTATATCATTGTCAATGCTGGCGCATAGCATAGGGAAAAACCGCATTAAAGGGAATACTCTGCTGGCAATGAAAGGTTAATGGCACAATCTCTGGAAAGTGCTGGCACTGAAAATTATTAAATAGGAAAATCTCGGGTCTAAAGGTGTTAATGGCAATTACTATGCAATACTCTGGAGGGATAGGCCACACAACTGACACTGTAAGCATGGTGGGATTGCAATCTGGATATGCTTTTAAAAGCAGCACATTAGTGGTTGGCCTTGGGGGGTGGCCACTTACCTCCATTGGTGTACTCTGCACTGCAATCCCACTTATCGCAGTAATGTGGTCACCATTTTGGTGGTGCGAGTCGCATGCGTTCCAATAAGGACATATTGCCACAAACGCAGACGCACAAGCAGACATCGATGCGTATTTTTGTTTTGCGCAATCCAGCAAATGTTTTTTATTATAGCACCTCAATCTGAAAGTCAGTTGGCCACTGGAAAGAGGGTAAACATTCTCGATCTCACCAAATTTCCATCTTCAGCCCTACTTTGCTATTTTCATTGCCACCGGCTGGAAACAATTTGGGGAGAACACTGGTGCCTAAGGCACCAAGATGGATATAAATGGCCACTGCATGGACAACATTCGTAGACAACATTTTCAGGGGGCAGGCCCCCCTTTATACAGGATTCAATAAAAGTTTTATTGTTGTAAATGGTGCTAAATTTGCGCCCAACCAATCAGATCTTATTAACATATGAAATCTAACATTTGATTGCGTTGGGTCAAATTTAGCACCATTTTAAAACTATAAGAATTTTTTATTGTCATAACCCGAAAGTGCTTAGTGGGACACTCCTCCTGGGACTGGCAGGTGACATAATATAGTACAATTTACTCCAACGATATATTTTAGAAGTGATACAGTGCTCTTTCCATTTCAATACCTTATAAAACAATGTTTAAAACATATAGTATAGTATAAAACCTTATAAATAGTTAAAAGTGTAAAATACAATGGTATAGATTAATAAATAGTTATAAATGCATAATGTCTAAGCTGAGTGTTATACTTCATAATATAAAAGATATTAAAAGCATTAAAGGGAATTATTTATAGTGTATACAAAGTGTTATTAAAATACCCATGCCTAAGAGAACATGGGTATTAAAATTCTTGGCCAGCCAGTCCATGTGTACAAGGGCTGATGGGGTCTTGAGGTGTGCTGTTCTATGCATAAAAATGCTAAAGGGCCACCTTAATAGCAGCAGTTGGGATTGCTTGCGTAAAAGTCAGAAAAGGTGTTGAAAAAGCGCAAGACTTTTCTGTGTATATGCACTTTGTTTGATAAAGTGCAATGAAGGTAATTGGTGTATAGGTTCAGAAATGATAAGTGTCTAGTAATAAGTGTGAAGTTTATTAGATCACACTTATTAATATAATAAGAATGAATAAAGAACAAATACAAAGAATGTATAAATGAATAATATAGATATTAAAATATAAAAACCAAGTAACAAAAAGTAAATGTTTAAGTGTAAATAAGTATGTGGGAATGTCTGTGAAATAGGTCTATCTGTTTCTAGGAATCAAGTCAGCTGTTGATCAACTTAATTGTCCTTGTTTGCCCCCACCTCTTTTTATTAGCCATGTATATTTGTCCAAATGGGAGGGAGAAACTCTTTCTCCAAAATAACATTCACTTTTGGACTCAAAAAAACCTTGGCTACATGTTTACCCAAAACTCCCTGACCAATCACATTATCATTGTTATCACAAATCTAAAATACCTTCTTCAAAAAATCTGTTGCCTTACTCAAGAAAGTCAAACACCTGGAACCATAAACATTCCATCACAAATCCCTAGTCATCTATCCACTAAGTTCATTAGTTCAGTTTAATATTGGGCCCATGCTTATAATGTTTTTATAGAAAATTGTATATATATGATGCCATTATTCCACAAAGGGTACATTAAATAAAGTGCAAAATTACTATAATTGGTGTATGTATATATTCCAGCATCAGTTGATCACTATCTTTATTTTCCAGAAAAGCATTCCACAACTTAATTACTTCTTCTTTTTCTACAATGTCATACTGGTTGGTCTGAGTGCCTGCCTATTTAGATTATTCTGTGGTCTGATCTTGGGCAGCTGGCTAAGTGGACGAATTGACAGGACAATTATACAAAGGGGATATGAATCAGCTGACATGGGTAAGTTCATACTCAAATCCCAGATAACCATTATGGATAGAACATTATCAGATTTCAGATTTAGTAATGCAGAATAGCCAGTATCAGGTTTTATTGTTAGTGTGTGTAGTGCATTACTGAACGTTCTATTTCCTGTACTAAAGTATAGGAGTTGGCTGCGGGCTAAGAGGAGGAAGTTGCAGTCCCTAGCATTCTCCCTATGCTTTACATACTGCAGAAAATGCTCAGGAATGTGTGTAGGGAATCTTTGAAAAATGACAGACAGGATCTGTGCAGATTCTGTCATCTTTCAAAGATCTTTACTGTGTGTTCTTAGTTCAGGTCTGTATATGAACCTGTAAAATATTTAAACTATTTATGTAACATTGTTTTAGCTTTGAACCAAAACTTTGCTGTTTCTTATTTTTGGTTGTTTGAGGTTACAAAAACATGGATTGGGATGATATTTGTAGACACTATCACACTAATCCGGTCCTTGTAAGCTTTTGAAAAATATGCTACACAGCCCCGCTGGAAAGGTGTAGAAGATTCCTCTCCATACTACCATCTTCCAATGAATTCAGGTAGCTTTCATTAGAACAGTTACTGTAAAGGTATTTATGTTAGCTTTGAAAAATTCAAAACTCATTAAAACAAGATTTTTAAAAGATTGCAATCACAAATTGACTTAAGTTTAGCTAATGCGGGGTGCACACAGGGCTATCATTTGACCGAGTGTTCGTGAAGCATGCGCTCAGCTGTGCAGTGACAGTGCATGGGGACCGATCATGTGGTCCCATATAGGCTGTGATTTAAACAACGGACGAAAAGGCAACCGAGCTTAGTCACGGCCAGCCGCCCCACACCATCAGGAATTTCCAATGACCGACCCATTCGGCCGGTCACAGAAATATATGCTGGTGTGTAACCAGCCTAAATCAAAATGGTGTATAACTTTACTTTATATTTAATTTGGGTCCTTTTTATTTTCTGCCTTCCCTTCAAATGATTGTTGACAAAAAAAATGAAGCTTGATGCCATATATTAACCCTTTGGATGAGGAGAGTCCAATTAATGCCATTTACCAAACAGGCTTAAAAGAATAATAAACCCACTCACGGGGGTATCCTATGTATTTACAGTGGGTGGGGTGGTGCATTGTATCTGTGTATCTTATTTCTCACTGTGTCCCAAGCTACAACAGTCTCTGACCTATTTCGACCTTGAAGCTAGGTACAACACTAGCAATTTTTCCTCCTGACCGACCATTCGATACTTTCGACCGGTCGGCCAGGAGGAAGGACTGACGGTCGCGGCAAAAGCAGCCGCGTCCGATAGTCACGCGGACCGATCGTGCGGTCCATAGAGGACCGCACGATCAGACGAGGTTTTCCACCCTGTCGATAGTCCTTTCATCCGATTTGGGACAAACAGGTCGATCGGACATGGGCCATTCGGATGCGATAATTTCGGTCCGATCGACGATACACTGAACTATCGTCGATCGGACCGAAATACATCATCGTGTGTACCCAGCTTTAAACATTAAATCATGATAAACTAGACCTGGACAGTTCATTCAGTGTATTTCAAAAGATAATGTGGGCTAAAATCTGAAGAGAGCACACTACTAAAGTGAATTTGATTTTACTCAAGTGAATCACACACACTACATTTCGAGGATCACACTGTCCCCTCCTCATCGTAAAAGCTTCAGTAAGCTATTTAACATGGTTAATGCAACTCTATAAAGGATTTTGACATAACAAAGCTTAACGCCTCGCAAGCTTTCATTTTTATCGATGTGTGTTTGATGCAGTGTGGACATTGCTTGCAATTAACTAAAGCTGGGTACACACAGTAACGATAAAGCACCGATTACCGTCGGATCCGACGGTTGGTATCGGGCTTTATCGTTACGTGTGTATGTTCGTTCCGAAACGAGTGCGCGCGGCCGCCGAACGATCGGGTCGGCGTCGGCGTACGCTCGTTCGGGAAAGGCCGAAAATTTCATCGGCCGCGCTAGACTCCCTATAGGAGTCTAGCGCGCCGATGGAAACACACAGTCCCGCGCGTTCTCCCTATAGATCTTTGAAAGATGGCAGACAGGATCTTGCAGATCCTGTCTGTCTATCTTCAGAAATCTGTACGTGTGTACCTAGCTTAAGGGATTATGCACATGGACAGTTATAAAGGAATATTTAATGCAGCTTGGAGATGCCATTTTGTTTGTAATTACATAAAGTTTCATCATAAAAATAAAAAAAAATAAAAAAGCGCACACCTGTCTTGAATCGTAAACAAACAATGGTGTTTTATTCAAACATTTCCGTGTCACATCACACCTTCATCAGACATGATTGAATAAACACCATTGTTTGTTTACGATTAAAGACAGGTGTGCGCTACTTTTTTTTTTGAGCAAACGGTCACTGACTGTGACTTGGTAGTGGCACCCAGCATAAATTATCCTTTTGAAATACTTGGTGGTGCGGGGCGTCATCTATATCTGTTAAAGGTATCATCATAGTAATTATTTAAATCTTTTTTTTTTTTTTTTTTACAAAGATTTTTATGTTTTTTCTGCCAGGATTGTGGTCTATCAATACGAGCCAGAACAAGATGGCTTTTGTATTATACTCTACTGAAAAATCCAAGACTTATATTACTAAGGAAAAGAAGATATTCAATGATACTGAAATAACAAACAGCACAAATCATACCAGACTTGTTCAGGCCTCTGTCATGGAGGTTCAGCAAGGAACAATTTAGACAGCCCTTTGAAGTGAACTGGCGTAAAGTAAAAAGCAGCAATTGGTAGAATCCTAACTTGCTGCAGAAAGCTCTTTAAAGTTGAACTATATGACATTTATTGTTCTGTTCTATTTCTTCTTCTCTTTAATCTTCTTGTTTGGACTAATCTCCTCCCACAGTTTTCAAGCTGAGACATGTAATTCTGTACAGACGTGTGGGATAGAAGTGTGCTATTACCTAGCCAAGGAATCTGTGGAACCGTTACTGTTTATCTGAGAATTCCATACATTTTTTCCCCATTGACTATAATGGTAACAATCCTCAAATGTGACATTTTGAGGTTTAAGGTCACATGATCAAAAGTTTTATGGTCACACCCCTAACCCCCACACAGATTAGGTACACACAACTACTGACCCTACCTGTACATTCCCATGGCAGCCATAGTTAAAAGGTAACTATAGTTATAAGGTGAACTATATAAATAGAAAAGTAGTGTGAATCAAGATAATAAATGTATTTCCCATAATAAATGGATGTTGATTTGGGTCGACCAGTGGATTGCCTGCTGACATTCCTTGATGTCCTGGACGCTTCACTTGCAATTGAAAATAGGGAATAAGTTGATTGTAAATGATTGACACAGGCGGGTAAAGGAATATCAAGGTAAGATGCACAGTGTATGGGCAGCATTAGGGACCTTTTAACTTAGAAATATTATACACAGAAATGTGGTGTAGCAGTGTGTTTTTGCACTGCATTGCATAATGCTACAAATAAAGAAAGAATAAAAGAAAAAACAAACCATTTTTTTTTACAAAAACAGAAGAATTGTATACAAAAAAATACATTAATCATAACCTTTTGCTTTCAACTGAAGATAATAACATCATTTATTTTACTATGCTATACATTTATTTAACCCATTAAATCCATTCATATCTGGCCCTGCCATTAAGAGCTTACAATCTAATCAATTTATTTCACACACAACAAGATCAGTATGTCTGTTTATGAATGTGAAACTGCAATGCCCGCAGTATAAACCCACACAAACGTATGGAAGAACATACAAACTCTTGCAGATGTGGCCGAAGGATTATTTACACTTAGAACAACAGTGCTAACAATAGTGCTAACCACTAAGCCACCGTGTTGCCTAAAATTGACAGTAAAACATTTACAGGGAAATTCAACACAAGTTCTAACATTAAAAATGGTGCTAATTTGCCCTAAGCAATCCGATGTTAGCGTTCAAATAAATAACAAGATCTGATTGGTTGGATTAACACCATTTTTAACAATAAGATTGAACTCCTGTTACGTTTTACATGTTGTAAAAGAAGATAAAGGCCATTTTTTTGCAGTGCTTTTAATTACTTACCTTCCTGAGATCCTACTCTCTGCAGCCTGTCCGACACACAGACATTTTTCCAACAATCTCACTTTCAGTCAGTTCTCGTAGGTGGTCTATCCCGCTAGATCGATGAACGCCGCCTCAACCATTTATCATGCGTCAGGTGCACATCTCACATGTGTGCTAGGCTTTACATCATACAGTTTGTAGATAAAACTTAGTTTTGCTCATTTTCAGAAGTGGTTGACTGAGTCTTCTTGTCCTTTAAACTTCCACTAAAACTCTTGCATGTCTTGATGGACAGAGACTAGTAGGTTATGGTCAGTTGACTAAATTCAGTGAGTTAATGTTCTGAAATACTGTACATCACACAGGTTTGATCCTTTAATTCTACTCTTGGTTCAAATGATATGTCTGAGTTGTCCAGTGTTTTGAATAGTTTCTTGGAGGCTTGCATCTGGGATAGTGGTTATATTAACATGGGAGAATCTTCGAGTTATATCACTTCGTCTGTGCTAATCTCACATCCGAAGGTACCTTCCTGATCCATGGTTGCTGTTTTCAATTCATATGTTAGCCTCCTCCTTTACGTAACTCTTAAATATTTCCAGTTGCTGTCTCTCTCTTCCTTGACGAATTTCCACACCACAGTTGTTTCTTCTGGGAGGTTAAAAGCGTGTTACAGTCCAGGATAATTTCCTGATACTTGGCTAGGTAATAGTCTTGTATTGGGCAGATAATGGGTAATTGGTATTGTTTTATTGAGCATTTCTTGTAATTGAGGTTTTCATCTTATGCATTAAGACCACATGGAGGGAGGGAAACAGTTCTGATATTTCATACCTGATAAAATCATATGCCACTCAGTTATACACAGAACAATATAGTCTTATATTGATCAGTTGAATTTATCTGACTTAAGGTGCGCATAACAGTCCAATATTATTCTGATCGGATTTGCGATTGTGCAAAACGATCCTAAATCTGATTGGAAGAACGATCAAATATTCTCACCTTGCTCCAACAATCTGGTCTGGTTCTGGTAGATGGGGTCAATGGAAAATTCCATTCTTGACGATCATGTTTTTTTTCGATGATGATCAATATTGCCAACCGGTCTTTCGAAAACCAGGAAAGTGTCTTGACAATCCGGACAATCCGATCAATTCAATCAAATTGATCGAATCGATCGGTTTATGCCTACCATTAGGACACATTTGAAATCACTATATTGTACCTGCATACTTAGATGAGAAGATATTTTTCATTCTATTTCTATAAAGCTAAATTCACTTTTTAAGTGAAATGTTTTCTTACCTTCCTCCTTATCTGGAACGGCACTGCTTTTACTTGGTGGATGACTTCTAATTTGGACTCTGTTCCAAAAACAAGAAAACAAGGTTAAGTTACCATTTAAAAAGATACTTTTTTTTTTATTTAAGGGTATCTCCACCCTAAAATTAAACTTTTTACTATGTGTAGCTCACCCCCCCACCCCTAACTGCCGATTTACTTTTGCAAGGAAAGCCACAGAAAGATACTCACGACTTTCGATTCCCCGGCGCTCTGTTCCCAGCTCTCTACTAGCCGGAAGAAGTAGAGAGGGGTGTGACCCACAGCTGCATCTGTGGTTGGTAGCTGGCAGCCCTTCAGAGCGTTTTGGGTGGTATGGGGTGGGCTACACACAGTAAAAAAGTTTATATAGCAGGGGATGCAGCAGACAGAAGGGATCCGGAGGGGGGGGGGAGGGTCCCCTGTGCATGCCAGAAAACCTCTCAGGGACAGAAAGAAGGAGGGACTAGAAGACATTGATGCCTTCTACTCTTTAATTTTCTTAACTTTGACAGGAGTGCAGGAGAACCATTTGGAGCAGAGATGTAAGGCCCGTATGGGTTAAATTTTAGTTTTGGGGTGGATATGCCTTTTAAATAATTAACAATATTCAGTAGTCAACATAGTAGTCAAGACTGAACTATGCCATTTATCTATATTAAAATGTAATTACATACAGAGGCCTTTAGAAATGTGTATAATGATTTCAGCGATATTACTTGCAATCATCTAGTTCTTCCGTGAATGATTATATTTTTCTCAACGCTTTCTTTCACTGAAATAAGTATTAATACATAAAGTTTAACATTGTTAAAATCTCTTCCTGATAAATTTTAAGGGCAACAAGTTTAACACCTTGTTTTGAATACTTACAGGGAGATTCAATAAAAGTTTTAATCGTTAAAATGGTGCTAATTTTGCCCCAACCAATCAGATGTTAGCTTCAAATATTTATAAGATCTGATTGGTTGGGGCAAAAATAGCACCATTTTAACGATAAGAACTTTAATATAACTTATACCTGTGTTTTATATACAAGGTGCTTACATTTTTCAAAATACATTAGCCTTTTAACTTTAAAAAGCATTTTAAATCTCCCTTGCAGGACTACAGGGTAAGGTTATATCTTTCTTCCGAGGTTCCATCAAGGCACTGATACTGAGTAAAAAGTACCAATAAAGTGCTGAATTCTACTATAATTTTTCAGGAAGGTCTTTACTTTGGATGGATTCGGTTTTCCTAATTTCTCAACTAAAAAATAAAAATCAGGGTACGTTAAGAAGGGTTAAAAATAATGTAGTATATTACAATACATGTTAAAAGTGCTTAGAATATTTATTCTTACAAAATCCATGCTTTATAAAATCTGCCAAGAGATTTTTTAGTCTTTTTTTCAATGAAATGATAAAAATAAGTTTCCAATACATAGAGATTCTTACTGTATTTGCCTATTACACTTCCTATATGTCAGTACTAGTTATTTAAATATATTTTAAACCGAAAGTCTGGTTCCGGATCTTCCGTGTTTCTTTCATATGCGTGATCAGTTGTTTTAAAACCGCTGATCGTGGAAGAGATCTTGGAGGGAGGATGGGTCAGGGGCCCGGTCTCCAATCTTGCGGGGTGACTAATGTATAAGCTAAGGTCTGTTGGGCTGGGGTGGCGTTATTGTGCCTGGAAGTAAAGTGGTTAAAGGGCATGTCCACCCCCAAAACTATCATTCCCGACACACTGGCCCACTCTGTAGTAAAATAAAATCCTTACCTTATATCCCAGCTCCAAATTTTCATCTTGTTCTTTAATAAAACATGCAGGAGCCGGAAACGAAACTAGCGAACTTACCCCGTCCTCCACCACTCCTTTGACAAGTCAATTGCAACTCATAAAGAAGGTATAGATTCAAGGGATTTTTGATCCTGTGTACAAAAAGGACATCTTGGAAATGGAAAGGGTTTAGAAGGGGACTAAAATAAAAAGGGAATGGGGAGCTTGAATATGAAGACAGATTAGATAAGTAACAATTATGTACACTAGAGAAAAGGTGCTTGCGTGGAGATATGATTACTGTGTATAAATACATTAATGGGCTATGTTCTCCAATAGAACATGTCAGAGGACACAAGACATACATTAAAACCGGAAAGAAAGAAGATTAGTCTTCAACTTCAAAAGGGGTTTTCACGTAAGATAGTAAAAGTATGGAACTGTCTTCATTGGACATATGTGATGCAGGTTCATTGGATAGTTCAAAAAATCTGGATTTCTAAAATAAAGAATGTTGCAGGTTACTGGTTTGATACATAAAGTTGGAGGTAATCCAGGGATTTTTCCAATTGCCACTTGGAGTCAGGAAAGAATTTTTTTCCCCCCTTCATAATTCTGGTTGGACTTTTTTGCCTTCCTCTGGATCAACAATTATGCCGGAAATGTGGATATGCTGAGTAGGTTGGACTGGATGGACGTATGTAGTATACTGATTTTATTAAAAAAAAGTCAATTAAAAAAAGTCAATTAAAGCAGCCAAACAAAATTGCATCGAGGGCAGAGCACTTTGCTGTTTAGGTGAGTTCACCTCACAATTTTGCTGTAGGGTGAGAAATTACCTTATTACATGTGGGTCATGTGCCTATTTTCCTGCATTTCAGTCTTACAAGCACACGCAGTGTTCTACAGTCTGTTTTTTTGCTTCATGCTGCCTATCCTGAGTTGCTGTAGCAGCATTTTACAGCAGGACATACCCCTAGAAATCCTGTTACTGACCCGTTCAAGACTGTATGCATGTTACTGAGGTAGGAGTGTGGCCAGAACGGAACACGACACAAGGCTGATTAAATGTCTCAGATGTACTGAAAAGCAGGCCATATGTTGGCCCTGACTGCCATTGGTATTTTTGTGGCTGATGTTTTTAGATGTAGGGGGTAAAAAATAAAGGGCTAGTTCTCCTTTAAAGGATTTCCTTATTTGCACTGACAGATACAATTTGCAAACAACACGGGCCTTCTCTTTTAAAGGGAACAGTGGCCTTCAAATAAGTTAGGGTAAATAAAATCACTTTCATAAAACTTTAAAATGAACCAAGAGATCACATCTCAGGTAACACTTTTGTTAAATATCACATATACAAGCCTAACAATAAACACTAAGGGAGATGCAATATTCATCAGTTTGTTTCATGATCATAAACACAAACACTGATACCCCCAACCTCCCACACAGACACAGGTACACCCACCTATGACCTACCTTTCTATTCCCATGGAAATAATTTTGATCAATCATTCATTCATTACTGTCACAACCATATTTAAAGGGTAAGTATAGTAAAAAAAAAACACACACATTTTGACCAATCATCAAAAAATTTGTCATTTATACCCAAACTGACACGAGTACACCACACCAACTGACCCCACCTTAATTCATGTGACAGCCATATTTAAAGGGTAAGTAAAAACAATGTCCTCATAATTGGCATTATTGAATTTAAAATCTGCAGCACAACACACCCCTTCCCTTTTAAAATGCGGCTTTCAAGCCCCAATTCAAAGTTTATACTTAAATTTCCCTTTCTAATTTTAGATACTGTGAGACAAAATTTTTTTAATCTTAAAAAAATGTATCTCAAAACTAGAGGGACTTGAACTCGAACACTCGGATATGCATGATCCTGTTTGTCATTTTCAAAAATCAGGCTACACACAGTCCTCAGTATTCTCCCTATACACAGCATAGGGAGAACGCTTGGGACTGTGTTTTCCCTCGGCCACGGCAGTCTCCCCATATGGGGAGTGTACCGCGGCCAAGGGCAATTTTCCTTCTTTTCCAAACAATCGCTCGGCCGACCCGAACGTTCGGTGGGCGTGCTCATTCTGAAAAGCAAGGTACACACAGTGCCGCCGGGCGGATCTCCAAACAAGTGGCTGTTTCGACCAATAAAGTGCCCATACACGGGCCGATTATCTGCCAAAACGGCCATTCGTACACATTGCACAGCCACTACTTTGTTTGTGGTTTGAATCCCTTTTGAATGACCATGCTATAGTGCCAAGCATTTCACCTATTTACATAATTTCACAGATGTTGTGTTGTCGTTTCCTCCACTTATGAGATGATTTTGAATATAACCAGGGTGGGCATATTGTTCAGCTATATTCTATAGTTAATTCTGAAGTTTTAGGCAGAGATGTCTGAATTTGATCATGAAGGAATACCTGAAATTCCTGGCAGCTGGTGTGTCTTAAGGTTCGAACACATGTACACCAGTGTATGGGCACTTTATCGCCCGAAACGGCCGCTCGTTCGGAGATCCGCCTGGTGGATCAGGCAACGTTCTCCGAACGAACGCCCACACAAAGTGCCCACACAAGGCCCAATTATCTGCCGAAACGGCCATTCGCACACATCGTGTGCTGCGTGCCTGTACCCGTGATCGCACGTGTGTAAGAACCTTTAGTGTGGGGGTCCCTCAGGGTTCGGTATTAGGACCCTTGCTGTTCTCCCTCTACACAATCTCTTTGGAAGAAATAATCAGTTCTTTTGACTTTAAGTATCATTTATATGCTGATGATACCTAAATTTACTTGTCCACCCCTGCAGAAACCCCTGAAGTTCAATCCCAAATCTTTAAATGTCTGCTTTCTATTTCTCTATTTCCTTAAACTTAATCAATCTAAAACTGAATTAATCATTTTCGCCCCTAAACTGGGACCTAGTCCACCCATCTCCATCTCTATTGACAATTTGGTCATTAACCCAGTTGAACCTGCACGCTGCCTTGGAGTTATCCTTGACTCCTCTCTTTCCTTCTATCATCACATTAACAATGTCACTAGGACCTGTAGTTTTCTCCTTCGCAATATTGCCAAGATCCGCCCTTTTCTCTCTTTCTCCACTACTAAAATGCTCATCCATGCCCTTATAATCTCCCGTCTTGACTACTGTAACATGCTGCTTCTTGGTCTCCCGGCCTGTCATCTCGCTCCAGTGTATCTTAAAGGATATACTTAAAAGATATATGCACACTGTAAAAATAACTTAATGTTTTTTTACATTTTTTTTTAGCCTATTCCCTTCCCATCCTCTACCATTCAGCCCTTGGCTACCTCCTCCAAAGTAATTTTGTTTGTAGGACTGCCCCCACAAGATTTGCATTGCTGAACCAAACAGCTGGTTGCAGTGACATAACTCACACCTTCCTCTCGCAATTTTTGAAAGGAGAGGAAGGCACGAAATTATAGAGCTCTGAACTATGTGTAGCCTGATCTTTAAAAAATGGGCAACAGAATTTTTAAAGTTTTTATAATTTTTTAAAGATCGAGACTGGGTCGATATGTTTATTTTGTGAATGTGACTAAAAATTACATTGTTTGTATTTTTACTACAATAGATTTGTTTTATTATAGCTATTTTACAAATGTACAAATACTGCCATTCTGGCTATCCAATTAAAGGATAAATCCAGCCTATCCAATTAAAGTAAAAGTTCACTGATAAAGTGAACTATTTCTTTAATGCATTGATTGAAGAACGAGAGGTAAAGGACCTATGCCTTACCTTCCATTCTTCAATCAATTATACACGAGCCTGTAAAGAAGGTGAGTAATAGCTCCTTTACCTTCCATTCTTCAATCAATGCACTAAAGTAATAGTTCATTTTTTCAAGAACTATTCCTTTAAAGAATAAATCCTCAAAAAAACTTTGTATATTTCAAAGTTTTATCCCCAAAACACTTACCTTCATCTGATGCTCCCATGATAAATTATTGGTACTTATAGAACAAGGATCACTCAATTGTCTTCTCTCCTCTTCCAGATAATAACTGTCAGTCATGGCCAGGACAGCAACTTCATGGGCAATGGCTGATAGCCATTACCAATCGAGCATGCTCTGCTCGATCTGTTGCTGGTTCGTAACCAGCAACAGAAGCAGAGGAGGAGGGCCTTACAGCGAGGGATCCTGGTCACCATTAAGTGACCACTAAGTCACCATTATTTTCATAAGATAATGGAATGTATGGCAGTTCTTAATAGTTAAGAGTTAATGAAAGTTACTATACATTAGTCCCATTTTTTGCAATTGACTTGCAATCATAAAATAATTTTTTTTTTTATCGAAAGCTCGGGAAGCGTGCTTTCTAGTGATCTTTCACCAAGTGCAGCAAATGTGCAAGTGGATCGGAATCCATCTGCTTCCCCTTTATGCCCATAGCTGTTAAGCCGTAGGGCTAGGGGGAGGCCACGTAGGTCCCTTCGGCCGGTAGGCATCAGGGACCACACCATACTTGCCCTCCCTTTCTGCTCCCAGCTGCCACCAGGAAGCATCCAGATGGGGTTCGGATGGGATAAGCCTGAGGATCCTAAAAAGGACCCAGGCAATCCCGCCACAATACGTGAACAAACCAAACAAAAAACACAAAATAAGTGCATAGTGTCATTAAGTGCTTGTGTCAATAAATAAAGAGTGAATTTGATAAAGTGAGCCGATTAAGCCCCAGCCTTTCAGCCCGGGTATTCTTATAATAACAGATTCTACACTTGATCTTAGCCAAAAGGCCGAGAAGCGATATGACATGTTTTTTTTTTTTTTTTTTTATTGAAAGCCCGGTACGTGCTTTCGTGCCTCACACCACAAGTGAACACACAAGTGCTCTAGTGGTAGTTAGGACATTCTTCCCCTCCCGGTTGTCCAGCCGCAACTGGACCCACCACAGAGGGGATCTTAGGGCTTCCCGGCGCCGTAAGGCTATGGGAGGCCCACCAATACTACCCCCCCCCTCAACTCCCAGCTGCCACCAGGAAGTCCTCAGGGAGGGTACAATTGGGAAAGCTGAAGGTCCGAGGACCCAGCCTGTCCCACTACATACGTGACTCAACAAACGAAAAACAAAAATTTAGTGGGGAGTGGGGATAAGTGCATAGTGCAATAAATAAGGGTGCCAATTCATCAAGGCAAATTAATAGGGTGCGCCAATAAGGCCTAAGCCTCATCCGGCAAAGGCAAAAAAATTATCCGGTCCCCTTTAACGGGGAACCAGGATGTGCGAGGAGTAATACCAGTGCTCCCAGTGCTCAATAGTGCAAAGGGATAGCCGGGCTTCCAAGCCACTCCTCGGCCCATGACCTCGACCAAGCGTAGTGTGCAGACCCGTTCCTACTTTCGTACTGGGGGGTTCGCCCCCAGGCCAGTGAAGGGCATCCCCTTTTCCTACTGATAAGAACAGATACTACACTTGATCTTAGCCAAAAGGCCGAGAAGCGATATGACATGTTTTGATCTTGTTAGATCTCATCAGTGCAAGATACAGATTCATGGCTCTATGGTGTAGGACTTGGGTGTACAGTAGACAAGGCAACTAGAAAGCTTAGGGAGAGAGGGAGGCTAAAAGGAGCAAAAAGCCCTCCACTGAGCATAAAAATGGAGAATCACCTTCTTATAACAGAAGGCATCTTGCAGTCTCATGCTATATTAATAGCATTGCCCACAAAACCTAAGAAACAAGAAGTAATTTCTTACTCCCAGGTTTCCCAGAGTAAGGGGTGGAGATATGCAAAACACTCTTTTTTGTCCCTTAGCTTATGCATGTGTCCAGAACCGCTGCCTAATAACATGCAATATAGCTTAATATATAGAGCCAATCATCTGACCTGCAGACATGACATGTTTCGATCTTGTTAGATCTCGTCAGTGCAAGATACAGATTCATGGCTCTATGGTGTAGGACTTGGGGGTACAGTAGAAAAGGCAGCTACAAAGCTTAGGAAGAGAGGGGCCAAAAGCATTGACATTTTTCTGATGTGATCTGTGCTGAAACAGCTCCATATCAGTTGTATTTAATACAAAGGCA
This sequence comes from Hymenochirus boettgeri, assembly GCA_019447015.1. Taxonomy (NCBI): domain Eukaryota; kingdom Metazoa; phylum Chordata; class Amphibia; order Anura; family Pipidae; genus Hymenochirus; species Hymenochirus boettgeri. The sequence goes on from CM033469.1 coordinate 216,481,323, forward strand.
GGATATTTTTTATTCCAGAAAGCCTCCCACATACTTGTTGATTGGTTTAGCCCAACTTCTAATGGGTTAATGCATTTGACATGCTATCTTCCCATAGGTCCACACAGGGGTCCATACACACCCCTGATACTTTGAATGATGAATGACTCATGAGTGCAAGGCACGCGTGCGATGAACGGGCATTTCATGCGATATTCGTACATGTGTATGTGTTCGTCGGGTTTTGTTCGTTGACCTAACATGGTGGATTGACGAACGCAGCCAGCCCAAACACATTCACATGTATGATCATTTGTCACCCGTGTGCGAGCGCTCAGGGGTTGTTTGTGTTTGTACAAGACTTTAGTCCTCACCCCTGGGTACAGTCTCTATCTCCTGATATAAATTTTGCTTCGCCAATCTGGTCCATATATGTGTTAACATTTTGCTTTAGTAAGGATGTGCATGCTTCTATGAGAATCACCAGGACACTCAATTTGTTTTGGGGAAAAATTCATACTACGTGAAACTTAATGCCCAGCTAGTGGATAAAAGCTGTGCACTTATGTGCGCGTACAACATTGCCGTCCTCTAAAAGTCGGTTAAAATAAAGCACACTCAAAATATATATACCATGTCAGTGCATAGAGGTGTGGATAATAAAAACAATGTACACACATCTTGCTGTAGTATTGGGGCTTTTAGTTTGCAATTTTTTATGTATATGTTTCTCATATGAGGGTGCCATGATAATTATTTGGCCGCACACAAATGCTGTTTTTGTTGGGTTTTTTTTAAATCTGATTTTGCTACAGTACAAAGAATTACATGAATATTACAAACTCTAGGTGGCTTATGCAGTGTTCTTGTTTTTTCAGTAATGTTTTTTGCCAGCGATAAATTTCTGCATAATTAAATTTTGTTTTAATTAAAAGACAAAAATGTGGCTTTTTGACACTTTTTCTCCCTGTCAGGATCTGGATGTGGAACCTCGGCAGTGAAGTGCCAACACTTACTTTTCTGAGCCTGGTGTGTTAAACTCATTACACCATTTAGCTAAAAATCACCCTTTGGCGTTTTAGACCATTTTTGCAACATTGTTATTGGTGATGTTAATGATGGATTTCACCTTGGTGAAAATTAATGCTACAAAAGTTTGCAGATTTTTACAAATATGAAGTAGCAAAATCTGTTGTTAAAAAAAGCTCTTTTTTTAAATATCGTCCTAGGTTTAACATGAAGTTTCAGATTGTGCTTAAAGGGCTTTTCCACCACCAAATCTATATTTTATATTTATGTTAAAGAACTCAATAAGGGACTCCTAAAGGGACCTACAGAACCTGATTTCCTGCGATACTACAGCTTCCGGCTATTGGCCACAAATAAAGGTGGCGACTGTTACCAAAGCAGCATCTTCTGCTGCTGTGTAAGGTTGTAACCAGGTTCACCCTCCTTTTCCACTATTTTGAGCTGGTTGCAAGCTTGAAACCATCTGGCAATACCCGAACAATGCATTAGAAGTACCACAAGGTATTGGGTTCTGTAAATCCCTTTAGGTGAGTATAACGATGGGGTTTGGGGGGGTCCTTAACATAAATATAAAATATAGGTTTGAAAGTGGACATGCCCTTTAAGCACTCCAAATCTACTGTATTGCTTCTGTACTATCAGGTGTGAGCTGCCATATTGCTCTCCATAGATAATACAATTTTTTTTGCAAACCTGGTTGCCTGTCTGTCTGTCTAGTTGTCTCTGTATATATGTATCATTCGTACAACCTTCTCTTTTTCTGCTTATATCTTGACAAATGTTTATTACAGATGCAAAAGGCTAGAGATCCATATGTATATATTCCACTATAGAGAAAAGTGTTTTGTCTATGCAAAGGACAGACTCACAATATTTGCTCGAGAATGTAAATGGAATGTCTGATGACATTACTTTTAAAAAGACCACAAGGTCACAAGAATTTCAAAGAACTTATTATCTGATCTCTAACATTTATTTAAATTTGTATAATTAATGCACTTTACACTACACACTACACATCTTATCTGTTCTGGCATCTAACCTTTAAGACAATGAATTGGGCTTGTGTTGACCATATGTTTGCTGTTGCCATAAATTATATCCCGTCTGGAGTTTAACCTTTCTGACCTTACAGACAAACCAAACAAAAGGGCCTTTTTTCAAAAAATAACTACTTAAAACAGACTTGATATATTAAGGTTATCTTTTTTGCTAAAGGCCAACTGTAGCCAGAAAAATCAATTTAGATAAAATTGTGCAATAGTGCACTAATTATTTAAAACTGAGAAAATTGTTTTATCTGATGCACATGGTAAAGTTTTTCCTTGATAAAGGAGGTTAGGCACAAAGAATGCATGAACCTGGGCATATAAAAAAACATGTAAACATGACTAGGTTTATTTAAAAAAATAAAATGTTAATAAATCAAAAATTGCACACTAAGACACACCTGCTGCCAGGAATTTCAAGTATTCCTTCATGATCAAATTCAGACACCTGTGTCTAAAGCTATGGAATTAACTATAGAATATAGCTAAACAATATGCCCACCCTGGTTATATTCAAAACTGTCTCATAATAGAGTGGAGGAGACGACAACACAACATCTGTGAAATAATGTGAATAGGTGAAATGGGTGGCACTATAGAATGGTCATTGAAAAGGGATTCAAACCACAAACAAGAAACATGGCTGTGCTATAGGCATTTCACTGGATGACTGTCTGTCTCCCGTTCACCTGGATCAGGTGATTGGACATGTCCATAAATCACAGGCAATCGCGCGGTCTCCTATGGACTGCACAATGGCAAACTGTTGGCCGTGGTGACATTCGTTCATAATGCCAGACTAATGAGGTGGCTTTTTAGTTTGGATTTAAATGTTTCCAGGAATGGGGATGTCCTGATTGGGTGTGTCAGGGAGTTCCAAAGTGTAGGGGCAGCATGACAGAAGGCTCTGTCTCCAAGCATTTTGAGGTGGACTCTGGGGGTGACCAAGTTATTGGATCTATTTTGAAGATTGTGGGGGTGTAAATGCAGTTGCAGCAAGTCCTTCAAGTATCCAGGACCCAGATTGTGAAAGGATTTGAATGTCAATAATCTGATCTTAAACAGAATTCTCCATTTTATCGGTAGCCAGTGGAGTGAGCGAAGGGTTGGTGTTATGTGGCAATGGTGGGGTTGGCTTGTTAATAGCCTCGCAGCTGCGTTCTGTACTAGCTGCAGGCGGTGCAGGTCTTTTTTTGGAAGGACTGTATAGAGAACATTGCAGTAGTCCGACTGTGATGTGATGAATGCATGGACCAGGGTTGGAAGATCTGCTGGAGGAATGAGGTGCTTTATTTTTGCAATGTTCCTTAGGGGAAAGAATTAATTTTTCACAACAGCTGAGATTTGGTTCCTCAAGCTTAGTTCCCCATCAATCAGTACACCCAGGCTGCGCACAAAGTCTGAGTTGTTCAGGTCTGAGCTGCCTATTCTTAATGGTACTGGCTGAAACTGGAGCTGCTTTGTTGTCGAGCTCTGACCTCCAATAACTAGAACTTAGTCAGCATTTAGTTTTAGACAGTTATCATTCATCCATTCCTGAAGTTCAGCTAAGCATGCGTTTATTTGTGGGTTAGGGTCTGTGATGCCAGGTTTAAATGATAAATACAGTTTGGTATCATCGGCATAGCAATGATATGTCAGGCCATGTTTTTGTACTTTTTTCCCAGTGGCAACATCTATATGGTGAACAGCAAAAAGGATAGTACTGTGCCCGTGGTACTCCATATTTCAGAGGTACAGGATTGGAGAGGAAGGGCCCCATGGATACCCTTTATGTTCTGCAAGCCAGGAAGGAGTTACAGCACTGGAGAACTAAGCCATCTATAACACAGTACTCTTGTATCCTGTTGAGCAAGATTTCATAATCAACTGTGCCAAAATCCACTGAGAGGTCAAGCAAAATTAGGATGGAACATTGGCCTCTGTCTCTTGCCATGAGCAGATTGTTGCAGACCTGGGTGAGGGCTGTTTTACAGCTGTGATGTTTTCTGAAGCCAGATTGAAGAGGGGCAAGGATGCTCTTTCCTGGGAGCCTGGCTTCAAGTTGGAAATAGACAGCCTTTTCAATAACTTTCCCCAGGAAGGGGAGGTTGGAGACAGGCCTGTAGTTGTTAAGAGTGTCTGGATCTAAGGATGGTTTCTTGAGTAGTGGTCTGACTGACTTTCAGACTGGTGGCAAACCTTCCCTCTTGTAGGGAACAGTTTAATATTTTGTGGAATGTTGGTCTAAATAGCTCAAGGCAATTCAACATGAACTCAGTAGGGCCAAGTCACAGGTGGTCTGGTAAAGGTTTAAGAGGATGACTGATATACCATCTTCGGTAATTGTCTTGAAATCAGCCCATGCTGGCTATTTTTGCATCCATTATATGCTTCTGCTTTGGTTTCCAGCATTGTGTGTTTGATGGCAGGCCATATGGAGGAGACTTTATCTGAGCGGGCAAATTTCTCACATAGGTCCTGTGATGCTCTGATGCTGGATTTCCGGCAAGATGGGTTGCAGAGATTGTCAACCATGCGGAAAAGCTGGGCAGGTCTGTTGGCCGCGTTTGCAATCTCCTGAGGCAGGAATAAAGACTTTTTCTTGTTGACAAGTGTTTGATATTTTTTCAGGTGAGTAATCAGTGAAAGTTTGTCTTCAGGGCATTGATGTTTGTGCCACTGTTGCTCCAGTCTGCGCCCCTCTTTCTTTAGCTCCTTTACTGAGTTGTCAAACCAACAAGCGTGATGTAAAGGGGTGGAAAGTTTAATGCATAAGGGGGCTATGGAGTCAAAAGAAGTGGTTATATTTACAGACCATGTGTTCGAGGCCTAGGATGTGAGCTGTCAGATCATCAAGACTGAGGTGTTGGGGTGATAAACCTTTCAAGGAATGATATATTATTTGTTCTTTCACCTGGTGTTTTAAAGCTGGTGTTGTAACTCAGAAGTGGATGGTGTGGTGGTCTAACCAGACTATTGGATTAATTTCCATTTTAGATATTAATTATGGATATTCTGAGTGGAATATGAGGTCCAAAGTGTGGGCTTTTTTGTTGGTGGGGAGGCTGGTGCCTTGAGAGAAGCCCAGTTTATTCATAGAAACAAGTAGCTCTCTTCCTAACTGGAAGGAGTGTGTATCCACCAATGCATTAAAGTCTCCCAGAATTATCCCTCTGGGGTGTTTCAGTGTTAAGCAGGATACAAGTTCTGCTATTTCCTTGAGAAAGGCTGAGCCATCACCAGGGGGGCAGTAAACAAGCAGTATGTTTATGTTTTTCTCAGCTGAGGGTTGGTCTGCCAGGCATTCAAAAGAGTGGGTGGGGGTTACAGCAAGGGGTTCATCAGATTTAACAGTTCATCATTTAACATCGCTGTAAAGGAAGTCCTCTGACATCAAAGGATTCTTTTACCTCTGCAAATCTGCAATTCAATTAAACCTATGGCTAGTGTATGGACACAACATTGAAGAGGTTACATTCTCACAATCACTCCCAGAGGCGTAAGGTATTTTCTTTAAAGGAATAGTTCACTGAAAAGGTTAACTGTTCCTTTAATGCATTGATTGGTAAAGGAGGTAAAGGACCTATTACTCACATTCTTTCCAGGCTCCTGTACAGTTGATCGAAGAATGGAAGGTGAGTAAGCTTTACCTCCCGTTCTTCAATTAATCTCAAGGTTCATACACATGCGCAGACCCACGCTACACGATGTGTACCCGCAATCACACTTATCCGCTGCTTCCTCTGACAGCTCCTGACTGCTTCTGCTTTCTGCTATACTATAGGCTGCATGTGCGTTGTTGTAGTATAGTAGGGGTGCAGTCTAGAGATGTCAGAGAAAGCAGCTGAGAAGCGTGATTGTGGGTATGTTTACAAGAATTGCCAAGGAAAAGGGTGCTCTGAAACAACTAGCTTGCTAACCTCAAACCCTTATCCAGAGAGCCTATCAAAAAATCAGCTCATAGCACCCAAAACTGGAGCAAATTATATTATGTGGATGAATAGAAAAAACAGATACCAGTATCCAGTCACTGAAGAGAGACTACACACTGGCCCCCTACCTGAAAAACATCAAACACCCTAAAGAGAGACAAGTCCTGAGTCTTTACAGACTGAGTGCCAACAGCTTACAAATTGAACCCAGCCACCACCGACAATCATAAAAACCAAGAGAGAACTGACTATGCATGTATAGTTTATTTATATAGCTTGGGGGTGCAGCACTGTACAATATCAAAATACAAAAAAAAAGTCATACAAGGAGAACAAATATGTAAATACATTAATAGTTCAGTACATAATAATTACATACTGTAAATAGATAAGCGCCTGAGCCTTGCCACAAGAGTAAAGGAGGTCACTGCCCCATAGAGCTTACAATCTAGTTAGAAGGGTAACATACAGATACAAAGGAAAGGGGAAAAGTGGCATAGTGCGACTTAATATCAAACTTTACAGATAGTACCTTGGTCTCGGGAGCCTCTAGTGCTGATCCTCCATTCAACTCCGGCGCTCACAACGTCCCAGCAGGAACACCATCTCCTGCTCAGTGTGTATAAAGTGCAAACCACAGAACAAGAATCCGGGCAGGCAAACAGGTATTAAAACTTGACTTTTATTCATTACGTTTAAAAACATCAGAACAGGATAGTATACGGACTGGCAGCAAGCAAAACACAGAGTCCCGCCCTACATGTTTCGTGGCCTACATTGCCACTTGAGTGCACATCTTGTGTCACGGGAGTTATTTATGGTCTAGGTGGCACAGGGATTATTAAATTGCCAATAGATTCTTTTACAAGTCATTCTGAATTGAGAAAGCCAGTCAGATGAGTGGCTTTAAATTCAGTTGATCTAACTGAATACAACAGATATACCATGACCTGAATGAATGAGAACCTTCACAAGCATGTTAAATAGAAAGTGATACAATACGTGCAGCAGAGTTTAGTATAGACTGAAGGGAAGAAATGGGTAGCAGGAAGACCAGTAGTAGGTTACAATAAAAAAGGAAAAAATCAGGTTTTTGCAACAAAGTTAGAAACGGAGAGAGAGGAGTCAATAATTATAGGGTGCCAATTACCCCTAGGCAGCATGCTAATTAGATAGTGTAAATGGTTGTATTGTCAACAGAAATATATTTTACCAGTTTCTGGGTTCCAATTGATTGTAATAATGTTGGTCTCAACCATTTAAAAATGATTTTACCAATGTCTATGTGCCAGCAATTTAACAGTGCCATGTTGCCAAACATTTTACCAGTGTCTGGGTGCCAATTGTTTTACCAATGTCTATGTGCCAGCCATTTAACAGTAACATGTTGCAAAATATTTTACCTGTTTCTGGGTTCCAATGATTTTACCAATCTCTATGTGCCAACCATTTAACGGTGCCAATTTACCAAGGAATTTACCAGTGTTAAGCTGGATTCACACATTCACGAAGAAGGGCAAATCCCGTCTGTACCGCGGCACACAATGTAACAGCATATCACAGACTGAGAGGCAGACATCTCACCCAGCCAAATCTGGCTTCCGGGCAGGGTGAGGAGAAGAGGGCATGGACTTTATTTACTACTTGCCTAGTAATACCATTATCACTCCCCAAATATTGTATATAAAATGGTTGTAGCCCTGTTAGTCCAGTTACATATACTAAAAAGATGAGTACTGTAGGATAAGGTGATACCTTTTTATTATGGGTTAAGGGCTAGGCCCCACTAGGCTATTTTAGAGTGTGCTGTGTGCTGTGTTAGCGCAGTGCTTAATGTATACCAATAGAAGAGGATGGGGATGGCCCCATTACCTCCGCTGCCCTGCGCTTCCAACCCTTTTCACAGCGCATGCGATCACCATTTTTGGAGCACAGTAAAAAAATGGCGGTATAGTGCTCCTCCCTCATCAATACTGTTATAGGTGAATCCTTAAATATAAGGGTGCCTCCAGGGCAAACATAGCCTAAATTTTATACTGACTCCCAACACCCCCAAGCAAAAGACGCCTGATCATATCCAGCAGAATGATATGTACATGATCTCTGGTCATCTCTAGAAGCTAAAAACATTTCTTGTCTGAATTTTCAAAACATACAGAATAATCCAATGTTAGTCTCTTCAGAGACGATTTACGTGTTTTATCCCGGGAAAGGAATAAAATCACACTTCATCAAAAAAATGATCCCATTTCCAATTTAAATACCGCTTAATGAAAAACAGAGTCAAATCCTTCATTTATGTTTCTCAACACTTACTTATATGTAGATGTTCCCTTCTTCATCAAACATTTTCACTGTTAATTTAAAATCTAAATATAAATCACTTTGATTGCATGAGAAGAATTCCAACTAGATGTTGCAATTCAGCTGTAACAGTCAAGCTTTGATTAAAACAATTTGTTGCACTCTGTAAGTGACTTCATGAAACCAAAGAAATCAAAGTGCAAGATTTTAATTCAGACTTTAGTCAATTTCTAAAGAAACTTTTTTTAAAGACAGGTTGGAAAGACTAACGGGGAGATTCAATTTTGCAAAGCTACGGGCCTTACATAGCCAAGATCCCACATTGCAATATACAATTCTGTCCATTATTGCACCGTGGGATCTCTTCAAGGTAAGAGGCTTTGTGCTGCTTTAATTGCCTCTTACAATACCCCTTTAAGTTTTTTGATACAAAATTTAGGAGCATTGTATCAGGAGAGCTGCGCTATTTCCCAAAACATTTTGAAATGGTGCAGCCCCCTAAAATAAGTGTAAACCCCACGTTAACCCAGTCCATAGAGGACCGCACGATCGGACGAGGTCTTCCACCATGTCCGATCGTCCTTTCGTCCGATTCGGACGAACGGTCGGTCGGACATGGGCGCATTCGGATGCGATAATTTTGGTCCGATCGACCGATACACTGAACTATCGGTCGATCGGACCGAAATATCTCATCGTGTGTACCCAGCTTAAATAACAAAAATGTGGGAGACTAGAATGCTGGGAAATGTTATATATATATCTACATTTATTCAAAAAAGATTTTAATACATTTATTTATATTTTATGATCATTAATATTTTGATTTTATTTTGTAATATTCTGGCCTTTCTCAAATACCAGTTGTTTCTTAATATTATTTCCCCCCCAAATTTCTCCAAATTTACTGTAGACACAATCACCTAGTGGTTTTTCACAAGGCTGTACTCCCCTGTAACAAACATTGGCTCATATGACCACGATAGTTACAGAAATCATTATGAAGTAGCACACTCACACATCAGATTCTGTCCCTAATAGGCCAAGAACGAGAATAATACAAAATATGAAAAAAAAAAACACAAAATAATATGGTAGTAGAAAACTGCTGCCAAAATACTAGCTTTATTTTTTTACAGCCTTTTGGGTACTGTATGTGTCTGTGAAGGTTTAGCTTTTTACCTTCTGCTCCTTGTCATTTAAAATATCCACATGGACTGATTCTTCTTAACAGTAGTCCAACCCTTTGAATATTAATATACGGACACTTCTTTGCTCATAAGGGCCCCATGTAAAATTGTAATCAAAACTAGACTGCTCTAAGTACAGGAATTAAAGCTGGTAGATATGAAAACACACACACAAAATAATCTCTAAAGAGGCATTCTCACTTTTCAATTACAACAAGTGCTTAAGAAAATCTTTGGTGTTGGATTACAAAAGCGTTACTTCTGACCTAACGTCTTGCTAATTATAATGAAATAGAAAAGCATTATAAAAATTTTATAAAATCAATCTGCATATAAATAACTTGCTCACTGCAAGAACGATCTCATAAATAGTTTAATGAATGTGGATCACGATCCAAGTACTATAGAGTGTTCACTTTATGGATCTTGATTAAGGTAATAATAATCAGCTTTCTTTCTTGTTTTGTAGTTAATATTCTTAAAGCATTAGGTACATAGTAACCCAAGCAATTTAAATTACTTTGTGGATGGAAAGATTAACAGATACTATGAATATTGAAGTCATATCTCTCCATCCATAGGCCTTAATGGGGTATAACAGAGTTATTCAAGGGCTAACCTTAATAATGTCAATGTTGCAATGTAAATAACAAAAGGGCATGAGTCAATAGTTAAACTGTGGCCAGTCTTCTATAAATATCTCTCATATTCTTAAGTTGTTTGGTTACAAAAGCTGTCATAAATGTAGCGGATGGTGTCAATTTACTAGGAGACAATTCAGAAAAAGATCTATGTAGCTAAGACAGAAAGAGGCACCAATATAGAAGAGATGTCCAACCTTCAGACAGGTTACTAAGTATAACCTTTACTTGGCCACAAAATGGCATAATCCTTTACTGAGGTGTCTGTCCATTGGTTAAAAAAAATTAAATAAAACTTCTTACAGGCTTTAGCCAACAATCTTACGTGTATGTCTCCCATCAGCACCCCATCCCATACCATTGTGTCAAGAGAGAAGTAATGATCATACACACCTTTAACAAGCGATGGCACTATAAAACAGTGCTTTTCCTTAAATGCTGGGTGCCTCCAGAGCTGTTGCCATTGAAAAACAAGGAAGCTGGGCACACTAGTCTTACAGCATTGCAATAATGTGATTTATTGTGACGTTTCGGCACACGTCCTGTGCCGTCTTCAGACAAAAATATTAATAATATAATATTTTTGTCCATTCGGATGCGATAATTTTGATCCGATCGACCGATACACTGAACTATCGGTCGATCGGACCGAAATATCTCATCGTGTGTACCCAGCTTAAATAAGAGGATTATTCGTAGTTCAAAGGTTTTCCTTTCCTGGGTGTTTTTGGAATGTCCTTTAAGTATCAATATTGTGAGGTCCATATCAGAATGATTAGGAAGTGTGAAATTGTGTATGACGTGTGCAGGAGGTGTTGTTATCCTGGCAATTTGGTTTATTCAGGGGTGTACCTGAAGGGCCCCGGGGCCCCCCACGAGTTTGGGGGCCGGGCCCCTGACTCCCTCCTCCCTCTACGCAGGTTCCTGCAGTATTCACCCTTTTCAAAGAGCTGATCCCACATATGAAGAAAACATACGCGCGATCCGAAGTTCGGATCCGGTTTTAAAGAGCTGATCGCTCGTATGTTTTCTTCATACATGCAATCAGCTCTTTGAAAAGGGTGAATACTTTTTGGGCTTGTGGCAGGGGCGGTAGTTACGCCACTGGTTTTATTTTAATGAAATTTTATAGTGTATCTGTGGTTATTCATTCTCTGGTGTAATTCTTGTCCTGTACCACGTGAACTGGAACACTTGTTGCATTGGATCATATAAAAAAGATTCCTGGATGCGCAGCAGTATGTTCTGATAATGGTGAAGGTGCCTTTATCATGTGCTATATTGGTTGATTCATTAATATGATGACATAGTTTATATTTCTTTTTATTGCATGGATTGGTCCCTACAGTGAGACCATTTAGATCCAAAAACAATTTTCTGTTTACCAGTTTCTGTCTAAAGGCGGCCATACATATACCCAATATTAATTACCCGACCGAGCACTCACGCGACATTCGATCGATCGATCCTGCCAGAACCGCCGCTCCTGTTTTTCTATGCAACCGACGTGATCGCAAAATGAATGGGATCTTGCAATCGCATGTAGATTGCATAAAAGAACGGGAGAGGTGGTTCTGGCAGGACCAATCGAACGTCGCGTGAGTGCTCGGTGGGGTAAGTAATATCGGGTATATGTATGACCGCCTTGAGATTGGAGGGACTGGAAAGGTATATTTAAGGGTGTCATCCGCTGTTATAATTGGCTGCAATTCTTTAAATATTGTGCATATTCCCTCTAGTGTGGGGTTGTATGTAGTCACTAGTGGAATGTGTGTGTTTGTTTTTTTCCTTTTGTATTGTATTTGTAGTAGATTTTCTCTAGGTGTTTTTAGAACCTTATTAATGTTTTTGTGGATGATGTTGGGTTTTTACCCTTTATGTGTAAGTGACAGTGCTAGCTTATCAAGATGTTTGTTCTGACCCTCTGGGTCTGAGCATATTTTGTTGTAACTGGATGGTAGTAGGGCCTGCCACAAGCCCAAGATCTCTTCCGCGATCAGCTGTTTTTAAACAGCTGATCCCGCATATGAATGAAACATACACTCAATCAACTGTTTAAAAGACCGGACCCCGAAATTCCGGAACTGAACCTGGAAGTTCGGGTCCGGTCTTTTAAACAGAAAGATGAGAAAGTATAGTATGTGATACTTTTTAAAATTTGCACTAACAATAGTTTTCTTAATAGAATAGCTTTCGGGAGCTTTCTCCCTTCTTCAGAGCTTTCTATCATTTAGCAACTAACAAACTTTTACAAAATACAAGAACATATAATGCCATTGGGGGTGAGGATAGTAATATAAACAAACAGTAAAAGATAAGGGGTGGATAATTGGAATGTGAAGGGGGTAGAGAATAATTGGTATGGGGAGAGAGAGTGGTTATAAGTGTCTGATAGTGATTTAAATGGGTCAAGTCAATGGTGAGTCCAGTTTGTCTTGTGTTGAACAGAATTATCATTCTGAGTTCAAAGGTTTTTCTTTCCTGGGCAGTTTTAAAATTTCCCTTCAAAACCAAGACATTTAAATCTCCAGCTGTGTGCCCTGCCTGGCTGAAATGGTGGCCAACAGGCAAACAATTATCCTCCTCTCTGTGTTGTTTTATAGTATTCCTATGTGAGTTCATTCTTTTTCTTAAATGTAACGTCCCTTATCACATTTGTATGAGGTACACAACATGGATGAGCAGCAGTAGGATCCTGTGATGTTATAAGTCCCTATAGCATGTGTAACACTATGATTGGTTGATGTGATCAGATAGTTTACAACGGTTTCCTTTGCACAGTTTAGTGCCCTTGTTGATACTGTTGTCCATGTGAAGTTTCCTATTAACCAGTTTGTGTTTGAGGTTGGATGGTTGTTTGAAAGCCAGAATAGGGGGCTCTGGGAAGATTTATTTTAAAGTCTCATCCTCTGTTATGATCAGCTGTAGTTCTTTAATGACTTTCCGTATACCTTTTAGTACTGGATTGTATGTGGTTACTAGTGGTATACGGGTACTAAACAGCTGATCTTGCGTATGTTTCATTCATATCTGCGATCAGCTGTTTAAAATGGCTGATCATGGAAGAGATCTTAGAGGGAGGAGGAGGTCAGGTACACAGGGGTGAGGGGTGAGGTGCTTTAGCATATCCAGCCAAAAAAAACCTTTTCATAGAGATGTACACCACCCCCTCAAACCCAGGTTTAGCATTATCCATACATGCCCCTAATGTGACTTACAGTACTTAACCTCATCACTCACCGCCTGGGCGCAGCCCCCTGCACCTTTTTTGAGCTTGTATTGAGCAAAAACAAGAGCAGTGCCTCTCTGCACTGACAGACGCTTTACTTCTTGGTTTTGGCTGTCAGGCAATTGGGAGTGACGTCACGTTGTACCTTGACTGACAGCCACGATCAGGAAGAAGGGCCGGCAGAGGAGTGCAGAGCGGCTGAGGTTAGGTAAGTCATTTCAGGGGCATTATTGGCATGTATGGATGGGCAGCATGGTGGCTCAGTGGTTAGCACTGATGCCTTGCAGCGCTGATGTCCCGAGTTCGATTTCACCCTTGGACTTGCTGTAAGGAGTTTGTATGTTCTCCCTGTGCTTGCGTGGGTTTTCTCCGGGCACTCCAGTTTCCCCCACAATCATAAAGACATACTGATACCTTGTATGTGTCAAATAAATGTGCGTAGATTGTAAGCTCTTCAGGGCAGGGTCTGAATGTATACATGTAATTGTAAAACGCTGTGGAAGATGTTGGCGCTATATAAATCCACAATAATAATAATAATGTGAAACCTAGCTTTTTTTTTCAGCTGGACATGCCCTTTTAATAAATAAACATATACATACACACTTGGTAACTATCTGAGAGTATTTTGAATAGGATATGATTAAGGTGTAAAACTTTTTTCTCATGAAAGTGTAAAATCCTTTCAACAATACATTTACAATACATTACAAGGCTTGTAATTATGCATATTGTAGCCATGTTAGTTAGGAGATACCTGCTTGCCTATTGGCCACAATTTCAGCCACTAGGATACTCAGCTAAATGTCTTGGGGCCTGATTTACCCACATGTGCTGTGCTAAAAATAGGGGTTAAAATTGTGCTAACCTATATTGAATAAGTTTGAGCAAGTCCTTAATTGCACTGGCTGCACCAGTTTCACAAAAGACACCAGTGCAACCGGTGCAATGTATTTAATAAAGGATTTGCACCACTTATAACTCCAAAAATTAAGACCAGCTAATGGCTATTCTTAAAGTGGTGCTGGGGTAAAATTCCTTTAGGGATTTACCACAAGGTAAGGCAAATCCAGTATTAAATACCGAAAGCCATATTTGACCGGAGCAATTTGTGGCTCTGGGTAAATGAGGCCCTTGGTTTTCAGAGCCACTTAACTACACAATATCTTTGAACTTAGCATAATGTTGTTAATAAAAAACTTAAGGTTCGTACACACGTGCCATCGCGGGTGCCGACCCGCGGCGCACATTGTGTACATTGTGTATGAACTGAACATTGTGGTCGGTGATTGCTGCAAAGATCGTACGTGTTTGCGGGCCACTAATAAATTAATTAAGATAGGGAGAGTATAAGGCTGGGCACACACAAGACAATTTTTCAACCAAACTGACCAATATTTTCAGATATATGTCAGGCGGGCGGAAAAATCACCATAATTTCTGCCAGAGACAGTGACTGATGCCTGTTGCCCCTTCTGCCCGTATCGGACGATCCAATGTGTCGGTAAATCACGGACGATTGTGCAGTCTCCTATGCCACAAGTGAGCAGTTGGCCGGGACGAATGGATCTCTAATTTTGCATTTAGCTCATGGAATGCTGTAAAAATCTTTTATTGGGTAAAGCATTTTGTAAACATGGAAATTACCCAAAAGTTACTTATTCTCTATAAGATGTTAAAGGGAATGTTCAACCCATAACGAACTTACAACTACACACCCTACACCCTATTTTCACAATACTTAAGGTGAATACATACATGCAATTTACCTTAAAGTCTGACGATCCCTCAACACTCTTCTTGGTGCCAGGGGTCAGTCAATGCAGTGACTGCGACCATCAACTTATAACCACTGCACAAACCCACTGCTAAATAGCTTTGCAACCGCAAGCTATAAAGGAGGCGGCACTGTGCGGCAAGGGACCACTGGATTTTAAGGTAATGAAGTTAAAAGTTTATTTAAGGGGTACACATGCCCTTTAAGAAACAACACCACTATTACACAGCCATTATTTTATCATAATCAGAAATGACCAATAACAATCAGTAATTTATGATTGCTATACAGAATCGATATTCTTATTAAACAATGAAAATTTGTAAGGTTAGGTACACACGGGTTGATATTTTGTGGATTTCTGAAAAAATTTGGAAATTCGAAAATCCGCGAATTTTGTCATTAAAGTCAATGGGGAAAAAAGGTTGGAAATTTCCGCCTAAAATAAGGAATTAAATAGTAGTTGTAACTTACTGTAAATGGCTCTGGGACCTGGGAAATAGTCTGAGGAACACGTCCCCGTGGGAAGAACAGCAAAAAAACAGAAGTACCACACACGCTTCTTTTTTTTTTCTTTTTTCCACTGGCCGTTTTCAGTAATCCTCCAACAGCCGATTGGAGAATCCCCAAATGTTTGAGGATTCTCCAATTGGCCGTTCAAGTTTTCCCAAATGTCCGAAAGCCCTTTGGGGCTTAAGGGGTCTGGCAGCTCAAACCGGGACCCCCCCTCCCCGGCACTTATAAGTGCCCCTGTGGCACTGCCAAGTATTTCGGATGACAAATGACACCCAACCCGAGCGCAAGGCACACACGTGGTGTTTCAAACAAATAATTGCACATGTGTAAGTGTTCGGTAAGGCGTTGTTAGTTGATCCGTCATGTGCGAACGATGCCCGACTCAACGTATACACATGTGCGATTACTGTCTGAAGTGGCCGTTCGTCGTGTGTGTAACCTCATGGGCTGATGATTTTGTTCCTAATTGGCTGAAAATAAACTGCAGGGAAACAAGCAACTTTTAAATTCTTTTCAGGAACTTCCATATTGGTGTGGAGACAACTGAATAAAAAAATGTGCATAGAAACAGTAAATAGTGGGGTTGGGGGTGTAACCAATAAGTGTGCATGCTCTCTGAAGCCTACATAGGCTGTGTGTTTTACTGTACTGAAAAGTCAGCCGTGTACTGGCCTTTATAGTTACACACAGTGAGAACAGACAGAAAAGGCCCTATACAGTGAGAACAGGCAGTAATGGTCCTATACAGTGAGAACAGGCAGTAATGGTCCCATACAGTGAGAACAGACAGTAACAGTCCCATGCAGTGAGAACAGACAGTAAAGGTCCCATACAGTGGGAACAGACAGTAATGTTGCCATACAGTGAGAACAGACAGTAATGGTCCCATACAGTGAGAACAGACTGTAATGGTCCCATACAGTGAGAACAGACAGTAAAGGTCCCATACAGAGAGAACAGACAGTAATGGTCCCATACAGTGAGAACAGACAGTAAAGGTCCCATACAGTGAAAACGGACAGTAAAGGTCCCAAACAGTGAGAACAGACAGTAAAGGTCCCATACAGTGAGATCAGACGGTAAAGGTCCCATACAGTGAGAACAGATGGTAAAGGTCCCATACAGTGATAATAGATGGTAAAGGCTCCATACAGTGAGAACAGACAGTAAAGGTCCCACACAGTAAGAACAGACAGTAAAGGTTCCATACAGTGAGAACAGACAGTAACTGTCCCATACAGTGAGAACAGACAGGAAACGGTCCCATACAGTGAGAACAGACAGTAAAGGTCCCTACAGTGAGAACAGACAGACAGTCCCATACAGTGATAACAGACAGTAAAGGTCCCATACAGTGAGAACAGACAGTAAAGGTCCCATACAGTGGAACAGACAGTAAAGGTCCCATACAGTGAGAACAGACGGTAAAGGGCCCATACAGTGGAGAAGAGACGAGTAAAGGTCCCACACAGTGAGAACAGACAGTAAAGGTCCCATACAGTGAGAACAGACGGTAAAGGTCCCATACAGTGAGAAGAGACGGTAAAGGTCCCATACAGTGAGAACAGACGGTAAGGTCCCATACAGTGAGAACAGACAGTAAAGGTCCCATACAGTGAGAACAGACGGTAAAGGGTCCCATACAGTAAGAAAAGACAGTAAAGGTTCCATACAGTGAGAACAGACAGTAAAGGGCCCATACAGTGAAACAGACAGTAAAGGTCCCAAACAGTGAGAACAGACAGTAAAGGTCCCATACAGTGAGATCAGAGGTAAAGGTCCCTACAGTGAGAACAGAGTAAAGGTCCCATACAGTGAGAATAGACAGTAAAGGTCCCATACAGTAGAACAGACAGTAAAGGTCCATACAGTGAGAAACAGACAGTAAAACTGTCCCATACAGTGAGAACAGACAGTAACGGTCCAATACAGTGAGAACAGACAGTAAAGGTCCATACAGTGAGAAAAGACAGCACAGTCCATACAGTGAATAACAGACAGTAAAGGTCCCATACAGTGAGAACAGACAGCAACAGTCCCATACAGTGGAATAACAGACAGTAAAGGTCCCATACAGTGAGAACAGACAGTAAAGGTCCCATACAGTGAGAACAGACAGTAAAGGTCCCATACGTGAAAGACGGTAAGGTCCACACAGTGAGAAGAGACAGTAAAGGTCCCACCAGTGAGACAGACAGTAAAGGTCCCAACAGTGAGAACAGACAGTATAAGGTCCCATACAGTTGAGAACAGATAGTAAAGGTCCCATACAGTGAGAAGAGACGGTAAAGGTCCCATACAGTGAGAACAGACGGTAAAGGTCCCATACAGTGAGAACAGACGGTAAAGGTCCCATACAGTGAGAACAGACAGTAACGGTCCCATACAGTGAGAACAGACAGTAAAGGTCCCATACAGTGAGAACAGACAGCAACAGTCCCATACAGTGATAACAGACAGTAAAGGTCCCATACAGTGAGAACAGACAGTAAAGGTCCCATACAGTGAGAACAGACAGTAAAGGTCCCATACAGTGAGAACAGACGGTAAAGGTCCCATACAGTGAGAAGAGACAGTAAAGGTCCCACACAGTGAGAACAGACAGTAAAGGTCCCATACAGTGAGAACAGACGGTAAAGGTCCCATACAGTGAGAAGAGACGGTAAAGGTCCCATACAGTGAGAACAGACGGTAAAGGTCCCATACAGTGAGAACAGACAGTAAAGGTCCCATACAGTGAGAACAGACGGTAAGGGTCCCATACAGTAAGAACAGACAGTAAAGGTTCCATGCAGTGAGAACAGACAGTAAAGGTCCCATACAGTAAGAACAGACAGTAAAGGTCCCAAACAGTGAGAACAGACAGTAAAGGTCCCATACAGTGAGATCAGATGGTAAAGGTCCCATACAGTGAGAACAGATGGTAAAGGTCCCATACAGTGAGAATAGACAGTAAAGGTCCCATACAGTAAGAACAGACAGTAAAGGTTCCATACAGTAAGAACAGACAGTAACTGTCCCATACAGTATGAACAGACAGTAACGGTCCAATACAGTGAGAACAGACAGTAAAGGTCCCATACAGTGAGAACAGACAGCAACAGTCCCATACAGTGATAACAGACAGTAAAGGTCCCATACAGTGAGAACAGACAGCAACAGTCCCATACAGTGATAACAGACAGTAAAGGTCCCATACAGTGAGAACAGACAAGTAAAGGTCCCATACAGTGATGAAAGACAGTAAAGGGCCCATACAGTGAGAACAGACGGGTAAAGGTCCCACACAGTGAGAAGAGACAAGTAAAGGTCCCACACGTGAGAACAGACAGTAAAGGTCCCATACAGTGAGAAGAGACGGTAAAGGTCCCATACAGTGAGAACAGACGGTAAAGGTCCATACAGTGAGAACAGACGAAAGGTCCCATACAGTGAGAACAGACAGTAACGGTCCAATACAGTGAGAACAGACAGTAAAGGTCCCATACAGTGAGAACAGACAGTAACGGTCCAATACAGTGAGAACAGACAGTAAAGGTCCCATACAGTGAGAACAGACAGCAACAGTCCCATACAGTGATAACAGACAGTAAAGGTCCCATACAGTGAGAACAGACAGTAAAGGTCCCATACAGTGAGAACAGACAGCAACAGTCCCATACAGTGATAACAGACAGTAAAGGTCCCATACAGTGAGAACAGACAGTAAGGTCCCATACAGTGAGACAGACAGTAAAGGTCCCAACAGTGAGAACAGACGGTAAAGGTCCCACACAGTGAGAAGAGACAGTAAGGTCCACACAGTGAGAACAGCAGTAAAGGTCCCATACAGTGAGAACAGACGTAAAGGTCCATACAGTGAGAAGAGATGTAAAGGGCCATACAGTGAGAAACAGACGGTAAAGGTCCCATACAGTGAGAACAGACGGTTAAAGGTCCCATACAGTGAGAACAGACAGTAAGGTCCAATACAGAGAACAGACAGTAAAGGTCCCATACAGTGAGAACAGACAGCAACAGTCCATACAGTGATAACAGACAGTAAAGGTCCCACAGTGAGAACAGACAGTAAAGGTCCCATACAGTGAGAACAGGACAGTAAAGGTCCATACAGTGAGAAAGACAGTAAAGGTCCATACAGTGAGAACAGACAGTAAAGGTCCCATTACAGGTGAGAACAGACAGCAACAGTCCCATACAGTGATAACAGACAGTAAAGGTCCCATACAGTGAGAACAGACGGTAAAGGTCCCATACAGTGAGAAGAGACGGTAAAGGTCCCATACAGTGAGAACAGACGGTAAAGGTCCCATACAGTGAGAACAGACGGTAAAGGTCCCATACAGTGAGAACAGACAGTAAGGGTCCCATTCAGTAAGAACAGACAGTAAAGGTCCCATGCAGTGAGAACAGACAGTAAAGGTCCCATACAGTAAGAACAGACAGTAAAGGCCCCATACAGTGAGAACAGACGATAAAGGTCACATACAGTGAGAAAAGACGGTAAAGGTCCCATACAGTGAGAACAGACAGTAACAGTCCCATAAAGTGAGAACAGACAGTAACAGTCCCATACAGTGAGAACAGACAGTAACATTCCCATACAGTGAGACCTTTTGTGTGTGTGTATTTTTGCTTGTGTGTATTCATAACTTTGGTTTTGTATTTAGCTTGTGGAATGCTGTGAAAACCTTTTTATGGAAACATGGAAATTACCCAGTAGTCTCCGTTCCTTATTTGTGATTCAGAAAAAGAGAGACAAAAGGCCCGTAAACACACGTGATTGTGGGGTTACTCCAGTTTCCCCCAAAATCATAAAGACATACTGATCGATTGTATGTGTAAACAAAGTAATTAATTGTAACCTCTTCGGGACAGGGCCTGATGTGAATTGATTAAATAATTAGTAAGCGCTGCGTAATATGTAGCACTATATAAGAAAAAAAAATAAGACAGAAAAAGAGAGATCGACAGAAAGATGGAGACATACAGACACGTAGATAAATGATAAGGTGGCCATACATATATACGATTTTACTTACCCGACCGAGCGCTCCCGGGACATTAGACTGATCATGCAGGAACCGCCTTTCCCATTCTTCTATGCGACAGACATGCGATCACAAAATGAATGGGATTTGCGATCGCATGTAGGTCGTATAGAAGAACGGGAAAGACGGTTCTGGTAGGATCGGTCTAATGTCGCGGGAGCGCTCGGTCGGGTAAGTAAAACCGTATATATATGTATGGCCACCAATATACATATAGACAGGCAGACGGAAAAGATACAGATTAGATAAGCAGATTATAGTCAAACAGGTAAATGCAGACATCCTATAGAGAGAGAGATGGGCAGATCACTAAACCCCAATTGATCAAGCCAGGTGAGGTAAGGTGCATAGGTAATGTCATTATTTGTAGAAAAGGCAAATTATTTTGTTCCCTCACTCTATTCAAGTCTTATATGATACATCAGGGGTCCGACTCCTGGCCTCATGTGGAACCCAGGAACAGAGCCTGCTGTCAGTAACATTATTTATTATTATAGTTTGTGTGAGAACTGTGTGTGGGCTCCGGCTTGATCGTCCCGGGTGCCGCTGAAGCACACTCCATCACATTCCCCTCCATCACAGTACCAGATGCTGGGTAGTAGAACCGCCGCTCTTCCAATTACAACCCCTCCCCCAGACAAGCCCCGGTTCCCTGGATGGCCATGTCAGACAAAAAATGATAATGCGGTGCTGCTTGCAAAACTCCTGAACTGTTCTGGCTGCCAACCCCCCCCAGGACCTGGGCAATTGCCCTGCCACTTGGTACAATGCCCCGTTACTGTCCTACATATTCTAACACCCAGTGTGTGTGTGGATGAGACCCCATGTCCCCTATTAACACAATTACCGACACCTTAACCCAGCGTTTCTCCCCGAGAGGAGATGTTACATGGGGGTCCTCAAAAGATTGGCAGAAACTATGTGATGAATACAGATTTATTTTTCTAATTATTTATCAATGTTCTATATTTGTATGGATGTGTTTGGTGTATTGATAAACATGAATAATGTTTTTATATATGGGTTCATTTAGATATTAACATTTGTTTCCAAGGGTTGCATAAGGATAAAAAAGGTAGAGAAATACTGGAATAGTCCCATCCCTGCAGGGAAATTGTAGTGCATTTTTTTAAATAGAGATCTATCATTTATATTTATATAATGTATTTTGATGATTTGATGACCAAGACAGAAAAAGATAAATAATAATGTATAATCATTATTTGCGGGAGACTCTCAGAAGATCCGGGAGTAGTGGGATACCTGGAGAAACATTGGCTGGGTACACACAGTAACGATAAAGCCCTGATACCATCGGATCCGACAGTATCGGGGCTTTATCAGTACTGTGTGTACCTTTGTTTTGCGAACGAGCACATGGCTGCCGAACGGGGAAGACCTAAAATTTCCATCGGCTGCGCTATACCCCAATAGAGGAGTCGGCCACAGACAGTCCTGAGCATTCTCCCTATTATGTTCATAGGGACAATGCTCGGGACTGTGTGTATGCAGATCTTTGAAAGATGACAGATCTTGCAGATCCTGTCATCTTTCATTGATTTGTACTGTGTGTGCCCAGCTTTAACCAATGTGTACACCAAGCACGCGACTATTTTCATCTCTACCAGCACTGCACACCGCTTTCCATCGGTCCATGCGGTCCTTGTTGGGGGTGGAGCCAACAGTGTCTCCTCCGAGTGTGAGAGGTGAGGCGGAGGGGGTGGATCAGGAAATGGAGATTGAATTCAGAGGCGGCGGCTGCTGCAGGAGAAGCGAGGAAACGAAAGTGGGAGAGAGATATACATTGGCCAGCGTGATTAGTGTCAGGGTGATTGCTCTTCTCCTCTCACACCCCATTTCTGTGCTTTGCAGCTTGGCCCGGTACGGTCCAGCGCTTTCCTAGGGCTCTACTGTGTAATACCGGGATATGAGAGTGCGGGGAAGGTACAGCCATCTATGAGGTAAGTCCCTGTTTATCCACTTACAGGGCAGATGTTGGGTATATCCAGCCGGGACCACTATAATGGGGGTCATACTGCTCCTATGAGGTAAGTCCCTGTTTATCTACTCACAGGGCAGATGTTGGGTATGTCCAGCCGGGACCACTATATTGGGGGTCATACTGGTCCCATGTGAGGTTCTGGTTTATTTACAAATCCGAATGCTAGAAAGTTTGGAACCCTGTTAATAGGTTACACTCAATTTAGCAATACACATATGCGAGGCCTACACGGCTGACTGTTCACCTTTAATAAAGCTACCTGTGTGGAAGGATGAGAATTACCCAGAAGTCACTGTTCCTTATTTAACTAGTTGGAAAAAGTGGCAAGTTACAAGGGGCTGCAGTGCTCCTATCCTAGTGTTAGTCATCTTTACCTATTTACCTCTGGTTAGCACAACTTTTATTATAACTATTATATTGTATGTTGTGGTTGTCGCACAGCCCATGCAAGCTATTTAAAGAACAACTCCACCTCCTCAGGTGAGGACCTAATCAACCATGCCCTCGCCTCTTGATTTCATCTAGATGTGGCATATTGAGATGTCATAGACAGTCATGAGAGTATCAAAGTACAGGTGCCCATACACTTAACAGACTTACCTCCTGTGACACTCTGGGAAAGAGCCTGGCCTGATTACTTAGCGACCCACATTACAGGCTTGTCACTTGCAAAGTATTATCCATCCAGGAACATTACAAGGTAAGAGCCAATACCTTAACCTAAATATCAATTTAGCATTTGAGTCAGATGAAATCTCAGATTGTAACTTTGGGCAGGTGTATTGTTGTTCCTAATGGTGGTCATAGACGAAGGGATTGGAAAGATTTGAAATTTGATTGTAGGGTCAATCCCGTATCTAAAAGTAATATCTATTTTACTGTGCAACTTTACCTGTATGCGCTAATCACTTTCGCTGCTGCTTGCTTCTGTGCACTGAAAAGGCATGGAAGACAAGCAGAAGGCAGCTGTGGGAACGAGGGCTGGTAAGTTTATATGGAGGCCAAATTGAAGTGTTTAAACCATGCAAGTTGAAGGTTATGGTTGTTTCCAGTAGGCAGAAGAATTTTTGTTTAGGGGTGGACATACCCTTTTAACATACAAAGTCTGATTGGTGAGCTGTCAGCTGCAATATGAGCATAACTTTGGATATTTCAAGAGGTAGGTTGTAAGGCTTTCCTACCACCCTGGTAAATGTATTATTTAAATTTTTTTTACCATAATTACCATAGTTTAATTTTGAGTGATCTGTTTGGGCCAGTATTTTTGGGTTACAAAATCCCTTTAAAGGACAATTGTACTTGCACTGGAAGTTTCCTTTGTTGCTCTTCTCCATCGGCGACTTCGGCCAATGAGCAGACACACTCTGAAAGAAATGTGTTTTCTCATTGGCCGGATCGCGGACTCAGAATTGGGAGTGATGCACTGAAGGAAATGTCCGTTGAATAAAGCTAGATTTAGAAAGACCTGAGAAAGAGGGTAAATCCCTCGAAAGCTTGCCTTCCGAAAATAAACTATAAGTCCATTAAAAGGATCACAGTACTCTACTTTTTACTACAGAGTTAGAAAGCGAACCCAGGGGTGAGGACAGTGTGATTTGTGTCCTCACCATTGGTAGTAGAGATGTCACGGATGGCTGGAGCGGGGGTCTAGGTGAGTATAATTGTCCGTTAAAAGTAAATCACATTTTCCCCACAATTTTTATTACGGATGCAGTTTACCAATATTTTAAATTCTCCAAGTGTGTCAATAAAGAATTATTTGTGGTAGTACTGCTTGTGTTACACAACACTGTAACACTTTTTTTTTGTTTTGTTTGTTTAGCAAAATCAAAGATGATGGAATCAGAAAAGGATTTGGTGTCCAAAATGCTAAGGGCTGCTTTGCAGTCAAACAAAAATGGAGTACCTCTGCACAAATTGCAAGTAGAATACAAATCGTTCACTGGAGATCTTATTCCCTACAAGAAGATGGGGTTTCAAACACTGGAAGCATTTTTGAAAAGCATCCCATCAGTGGTTCGAATTGATATGAACCGTGCTGGTGAGGTAATGGAAAACTATATTCAGTGTTCATGTAACATTTAGTTAGAATGGGGTGAGCTCATAATCCATCTATAAAATTTGAGCAAAATTTAAAATCCAGGGTCTGTCTTCTAGCTAACAAACTTACAGCAGTATAAGGGGGTGGTGCTTCCTGCTTTCATTGTGAGCTGTGACATCACCAGCACCCTCACCGGTGGCTTAAGCATGCACACTTGTATCCAGCCACTTGCACAGAGGGAACATGCTGCATCATCATCTACATCACAAGCCCACTTCCAAAAATAATTGTTTTTAAAGCTATCTACAAGCCTGAAATGGAAAAGTTGTCTCCTCCTAAGGTGTCTTTAGGCAGAGAAATGCACAGAAAACAATTGCAGACCTGTAACTAGCTTTAAGAGATGATTATGTTTCTGTCAAAGCAGAGGAGCAAACCAGGAAATTAAACTTTGCATTCCTTTAAAGGGCACCCCCAAAACTATAATTGAACCCACTACTGGCCCCACTGTGTAGTGTTGATAAATACTTACCTTACATCCCTGCTCCAAATGTATGCGCAACGTCTCAAAAATTGAAGAGCTGGGCTGTGTCCCAAAAGAATATGCGCAGTGAAGCTCTCCCATTGGATCCCGTTTTTCTCTCCCTTCCCCTAACGCAAAACCCCTTTGCTATAGTGTAGTGCTCCCTATCCCACCCCCAACTGCTATGTTTATATGAAAAAGAAAAAAAAAGATCCGAACATTACTTACTTTCCTTCATTCCTCCGGCGTTCTGTAATGCCAGCAGCTGCATCCTTGATTGACTGCCATCCAGCCAATCATGGACGTGGCTGCAGGTCCGACCCCCTGCTTGCAGTTCTAGCAAGCAGAGGGCTAAGATCACAGCGCTGGTTGAATGAAGGAAAGTAAGTAATGTTAGGATTTTTAACAAATAAACATAGCGGTTGGCGGTGGAATATAACATATTAAAAAAACTACTCTGAGGGTGGACAGGCCCATTGCATCCTGTTTGTAAAGTGAGAGATTTCTTTTAAATGACCCTGTATGGTGACAACAATTAACCTTTAAAGCATTTCCCCTTATTTTTTTTATTAGTGTTGATTTATTATTTATTCTGTTCACCGAACAGACAAGCTAGCAATATTTTTTGCCTTAATATTGCAAATTTAATTTTTTTTTTTAACAAGGGCCTTAAAAATATTTTAATTTATGAGGAGAAGATAGTTTTTAACAACTTTGGCTATATGTTTTTGGTTTTTATCCTGCTGCAGAATAAATGTGGTTCCAATCAGATGCTTCCCTGATAGAATTGCATGATGGTAAATATCTGCAATCTTATCCATTATCTGCATCTGAAGACACCAGTAATCCTGACCAAATTTATTTGCATAATGCTGCCCCAGACTTGCAGTGTTTGAGGCATTAGCCAGACTTAGTGTTTGAGGCATTATTTGCCCTTTAAATAGACAGTAATCCCATACAGCAACCCCCATTCCTTGGCACTCCAGATGTTTGGAAACTACAACTCCCAGCATGCTTTGGTTGCTGGCAGTTGTAGTTTCCAAACATCTGCAGTGGCAAGGAATAGCCACTGTAGGGATTACTGTACGTCCCCCACACCCCTCCGGGGGCCCCCCTAGTGTTGAATTCTTTCTCCTACCTTGGCCGCTCGCTCCCTTCCTCTGCTCTGGTCTGCCGCGTGCTCTGCATCCTCTGCTGGCTGACCTCACCACTCAGCGCCTGCCTCACTTCCCGGCACATGGTAGTGAGGTCAGCCAGCAGAGGATGTGGAGTGAGCGGCCGATGGAGCAGGTAAGCGAATGACTCGAGTATAAACCGAGGATTGGTTTTTAGGTTATTTCTTTCTCAGTTTATAATCCAGTATATACGTTAAAGGACAACAATATCAAAAAAACATCACCCGCATTACATGTCCACACTTCCAGCAGCTGAAATCAGTTACTCACATTTACAACCGTGCTGACCTCCCTTAGATATCACACAGCAAAGATGAGTGCTAAAAGCCCGCCTCCTAGATGGCCCAGGGCCATGGTTTACATAACACTTGTCATTAGCTGGTGGGGATGTCTGTTACAACCTCTCTCCTTCGCCAGTCAAACAAACTTGAAATTTCCTGTTGCTAGGATATAGCCTACATAATCAAGCTGATCAGGGGTGAATGGAGAAGTGTTAGCATGCTAGCTTTGACAGTTAGAGGCAGACAGAATTGTTACACCCCCTTCACAGCATGGCTAATTGAAGGCAGAGAGAAATCATGAAAAAAATGTATGGGGAAGGCTGCATACCTTTACCCTTTCTAAAGCAATTTTTTTTAAAAAATGCATTGAGGCAATACAGTTTTCCTTTAAGTTTGATTGTTTTTTCCCATTTGTTTTTAAGAAATCTAGTAAAATTCTGAAATTTTAGGGAAACCTATGTCTAAACAGATGTTTATTTTCCCAAAAGAGATTGTTTGTGGAGCACATTTCAGAAGGTAAAATGCCTAAAAACCTCAATCTTCCTTTTGTATTAAATCTGTTTTTGTGTGTGTGTAAACACATGACTTATGTGGTTGTTTCCCAGGTAAAATTGTGTTTAGCGTGAATACTTACACTTGCAGTACATTTTTATGCATATCCTCCTTTGTGGCTGTTTGGAAGCCAGCTATGTCTGCACCTATACACATGAAAAATTTGGAATATATGGTAGACTGAAATTTTGTAGATTTTTAATTTGTGTGAGAATTTTTTTTATATTATAATTTTTTTGTTAAACTTAATGCAAAAGCTTTTCTCTCCAGAATTCCTTAACAGTTTAAGATACTTCTCTAGTAAGTCGCATTTATTTCTATACAGATGTATCCACATCAATATGGAAGTTCCTGATAAGACTTTGATTGTTACCTTGCAGTTTGTTTTCAAGCCATTGTGAATTGCAGACAGCATACCAGGAACAATATTAAATAGCTTTTATATAAATAGCCTTTAAAAAAAAAATAAAAAATTCTGTTCCTATCAAAAGGTAATGTTTCTGAGTGAAATGTTTTCTTTGAGTTAGCTCTCATCGGTCAATTAATGCTCCGCTTTTAGGAACACACAAGTTGAAAATTCAGATTTTTTTTTTTTACATTTTATATTCTTTCTGCATTGATGCTGGATAGGAAATAAACTGCAAGGATTGGTTTTGTTTTTTGCATGAAAAACAGGATCATATGTAATTTGGGAAAGGAGAATGTTTGCAAACCTAATTTAAAATTTTTTGTTCTGTGTCTGAGAGAGGCATGATCTAA
Organism: Hymenochirus boettgeri; assembly: GCA_019447015.1. Taxonomy (NCBI): domain Eukaryota; kingdom Metazoa; phylum Chordata; class Amphibia; order Anura; family Pipidae; genus Hymenochirus; species Hymenochirus boettgeri. Next base: position 216,509,332 of record CM033469.1, read on the forward strand.
GTGCTGTAACATACCAGTAGTTGTCTGTCAGATAGGACAGGCTGCAGCTTAGTTTTTTTTGATCTGTGTACAAAAAAAAATTAAAGGCGGGGAAAAAAAGGAGGATCTGGGGGGGGGGGGAAATTAACAGTTGAGAAAGGGAGCCTATTAATGCAGACAGGCTGGTCACATGACTACAAGCTGGTCACATGGCTGAAAACAGGAAGTGTTCAAGCAGGAAGTAATAGTGCTGAACCTTTCAAGCTATAACTTCTCACAAATTTTATCTAGAGATGTGATTTAGGTTTTATATTGGAGGTGTGATGGAAGGCTTTTTATATAATTCTTACTAGTTTGGAAGAATTGGAGACCACAGTTACCCTTTAAAAGGGAAATTCGGTGCATATACATTTACAAAAAGAGAACAGTAGTTTTCCTTCCCAATGTCCTTAACCTGCCCATTCAGCATTTTCTTTGTAAAAAGTATTCTGTCTTTGTACCAAAGACTCTAAGCTATAGCACAAGCAAATAGAGATGCAAACTACTTTAGCAAATATTTATTCAAGCGAATCATGCACAGTTGTGTGATTCACTTTAACAAATATTATTTGCTTAAAGGGTATGTTCACCCCTTAAAAAAAACTTAATATGATTAGCAGGACCACTTAAAATGTAAGTTCCAAATTGGTTACGGTAAAGGGTAACTGTGGTCCAAAAATGAGCTTGGGTAAATTGCCAGGAAGTGCTTTCCTGAGTATTTTTGCAATTTACTTTCATCATTTTTTTTACATAGTTTTAAAGATATTTACATTTTTATGTGTGATATTGTAACAGCATCACCAGATCCCCCCCCCCACTGCCTGCCCTGAAACCATGGGAGTCTCTCTTCCCAGTGTCTCCTCCTCCTCGTAGGCACACATGGCCCCTCCCCTTGCAGAAACCCCCTGTGGCTTCTCCCACTCCTTCAGTCACTGTAGCTCGATTTCTTCCTGGTTTCTTCGACTTCCTCTGGCACTGAGCATGTGCCAACCGCAGATTAGATGGTGGAACTAGTATTTGTGACTGCAAATTCAGACCTCCCACCCCCTAACTTTCTGATCAGTGATTTCTTCATATGTTGGGCTGTGCAGCACGTAGAGAGGTGGTTGGTGGCTCATTTTAAAGGTAGGCACCTGGCCTTTCATTTAAAATCAACTTGTTTGGAGACCACCGTTCCCCTTTAATGTTATTAAATAAACTCCCAGACAGAGATATTATACTTACAAGTCCATGATCCACTGACGCTTTCTCCCGCTCCCCTGCTGCTGCTCCGCTCTTTTTTCATTTCCAAGCAAAAGCATAGGAGGTTCGTCCAGGAATGGCAGTCAACCATTGGCCATGACGTCACTGTCAAGGCCAAGACTGACAAGCCTGAGAGCAGAGGACGTGGATTGAGGGGCTGGTAAGTATGAGATCTCTGTCTGGCAGCATATTTAACAACATTAACCAATTCGGAAATTACTTTTTTAAGGGGCCCTGCTTATCATATTAAAAGTGTTTCTAAGTGGTGGACATACGCTTTAAGTAGTGTGCACCTCTCATCTCTGTTTGCTTGTGCTGCAGCAGTTGGACACAAGTGGGCATGCTCAAGCCAGTGATGTCACAGCCGACTGGGTAAGCTGGAAGCACCACAGTTATACTGCTGTAATTTTGTATAGATTGTAGCTGCAAGCATGATGAGCAATTTTAAAGCAAGGGTGCCCAACCTGGCCGCACCCCCTGTCGGTTATCAAGTTGCTTATTGGCTCCAGATCACCCATGTCCTGTCTGTGGACGCCCATGCCATCTTTGTTTTAAAGGTGGGAGTATGCTCTTTTTAATAAAATGGGCTACATATATACTGTATGCCTGATATTATTGTAATCGAAAGGATCAGATTTTTGGAACCATAAATGATGTACTGACGTGGTGTGTTTCTATTAATAAATATGTTTTTATAAAACCCTTGGAGTGCTCCGTGGATAATATCCTGATTTTTTTTTTTTTACCTACAAATCCAGCCTAGAAAAAATAACAAAATTCTGTGTAAATTTTAGTTGATGGCAAAAAATAACCTGGTATGTAATGAATCAACCGTAATGTACAATGTACAACCTTAAATTTTACTGTTAACAAAATACTGTAAATCAAATGTCAATTACCCCTTAATAGATATTATCAGTGTTACATTTATGAGGCATTGTTAAGTAAAGTAGAAAAAATATTTGTTTTTAATGTTACCTGCTACAGGTTACCTGCTACGCTGTGGTATGCAAAGAGACTGCCAAAATAGCACAGCTTGTTGCATGCCAGAGAAGCTCAAAGAAGAAAGGTGGAGGCCAAGTGAAATGCAACATGAGGCTTAAAAATACTGCTTTTGTTACTCATTTTGGTAAAGTAAACATCTTATTGCAAAAGTTATGTCAATTTGTGTTTGTATAAATTGTGTGGTAAAATGACAAATGGGCAAATGTTATTGTGATGTTTCGGTTCACACAGGTACCTTCTTCAGACAGATGTCCATCTGAAGAAGGTACCTGTGTGTAGTGAAATCTTACAATAAAATGTGCCCATTTTTATGTCTGATGTGCCCAGCCTTTTGTCATTTTACTGTTTACTACAGAACTGGAGCATCCAGCAATGTATCCATATAGTACAGTATGTCACAAAAGTGAGTGCACTCTCACATTTTTGTAAATATTTTATTTTACCTTTATTGGGACAATACTGAAGATATGACACTTATATTTAATGTTAAGTAGTCAGTGTACAGCTTGTATAACAGTGTAAATTTGCTGTCCCCTCATAATAACTCAACACAGTATAAACCGCTGGCAACAAAAGCACCACTACCGTATATACTCGAATATAAGTCGACCTGAAAAATTTGTAAAAACTGATTGACTCGAGTATATGTCGAGGGTAGAAATTATCACCACTACTGCAAACCTGTAATTGGCTAAAGATTAGAAAATGAACTTGAATAAAGGTGAGGTCCATGTTTTTCTTTAAAAGTGTTTATTTTCAAATAGAAACAACCTGTTTTGTAGTCACTACCGGTATATGCATTCAAGCAACATCAGGTACCACAAACATAATAAAACCCATATAAATATGTAGGAACATCTACATATACGGTACATACCGTAACTACGGTAAACTAGAACTGTAACTGGGTGACGAGCTTAGCAAAAAAAAGCACAATAAATATTTTACTGTTACTGGGAAACCTTTTTACTTAAGTTCAAGGAAATAGCCAATGTAGGGATTTACTGTACGTCCCCCACACCCCTCCAGGGGCCCCCCTAGTGTTGAATTCTTTCTCCTACCTTGGCCGCTCGCCCTCTCTGCTCTGGTCTGCGGTGCTCTGCATCCTCTGCTGGCTGACCTCACCTCAACGCTGCCTCACTTCCCGGCACATGGTAGTGAGGTCAGCCAGCAGAGGATGTGGAGTGAGCGGCGATGGAGCAGGTAAGCGAATTCTCGAGTATAAACCGAGGATTGTTTTTAGGTTATTTCTTTCTCAGTTTTAATCCATTATATCCGTTAAAGGACAACAATATCAAAAAAACATCACCCGCATACATGTCCACAATTCCAGCAGCTGAAATCAGTTACTCACATTTACAACCGTGCTGACCTCCCTTAGATATCACACAGCAAAGATGAGTGCTAAAGCCGCTCCTAGGAGGCCCAGGGCCATGGTTTTACATAACACTTGTCATAGCTGGTGGGGATGTCTGTTACAACCTCTCTCCTTCGCAGTCAAACCAACTTGAATTTCCTGTTGCTAGGATATGCCTACATAATCAAGCTGATCAGGGGTGAATGGAGAAGTGTTTTAGATGCTAGCTTTGACAGTTAGAGGCAGACAGAATTGTTACACCCCCTTCACAGCATGGCTAATTGAGGAAGCAGAGAGAAATCATGAAAAAAATGTATGGGGAGGCTGCATACCTTTACCCTTCTAAAGCATTTTTTTAAAAAATGCATTGAGGCAATACAGTTTCCTTTAAGTTTGATTGTTTTTTTCCCATTTGTTTTTAAGAAATCTAGTAAAAATTCTGAAATTTTAGGGAAACCTATGTCTAAACAGATGTTTATTTCCCAAAAGAGATTGTGTGGAGCACATTTCAGAAGGTAAAATGCTAAAAACCTCAATCTTCCTTTTGTATTAAATCTGTTTTTGTGTGTGTGTGTAAACACATGGCTTATGTGGTGTTTCCCAGGTAAAATGTTGTTTAGCGTGAATACTTACCTTGCAGTACATTTTATGCATATCCTCCCTGTGGCTGTTGAAGCCAGTATGTCTGCACCTATACACATGAAAAATTTGGAAATATAGGTAGACTGAACTTTTGTAGTTTTAATTGTGGAGAATTTTTTTATATTATAATTTTTTTGTAAAACTTAATGCAAAAGCTTTTCTCTCCAGAATTCCTTAACAGTTAAGATAATTCTCTAGTAAGTCGCATTTATTCTATACAGATGTATCAACACAATATGGAAGTTCCTGATAAGACTTTGTAGCTGATTGTTACCTTGCAGTTGTTTTCAAGCCATTGTGAATTGCAGACAGCATAACAGGAACAATATTAAATAGCTTTTATATAAATAGCCTATCAAAAGGTAATGTTTCTGAGTGAAATGTTTTCTTGAGTTAGCTCTCATGGTCAAATGCTCCGCTTTTAGGAAACAACAAGTTGAAAATTGTGATTTTTTTTTTTACATTTTATATTCTTTCTGCATTGATGCTGGATAGGAAATAAACTGCAAGGATTGGTTTTGTTTTTGCATGAAAAACAGGATCATATGTAATTTGGGAAGGAGAATGTTTTGCAAACCTAATTTAAAATTTTTGTTCTGTGTCTGAGGGAGCATGATCAAGTGCTGTAAAATACCATATTTGTGCAGATAGGACAGGCTGCAGCTTAGTTTTTTTGATCTGTGTACAAAAAAAGACTTAATGCTGGGGAAAAAAGGAAGTATCTGGGGGTGGGGGGGGGGGAATTAACAGTTGAGAAAGGGAGCTATTAATGCAGACAGGCTGTGCACATGATTACAGCGGTCACATGGCTGAAAACAGGAGTGTTCAAGCAGGAAGTAATAGTGCTGAACCTTTCAAGCTATAACTTTCTCACAAATTTATCTAGAGATGTGATTTAGGTTTTATATTGGGGTGTGATGGAAGGCTTTTATATAATTCTTATAGTTTGGAAGAATTGGAGACCACAGTTACCCTTAAAAGGGAAATTCGGTGCAATACATATACATTTACAAAAAGAGAACAGTAGTTTTCCTTCCCAATGTCCTTAACCGCCCATTCAGCATTTTCTTTGAAAAAGTTTTCTGTCTTTGTAACAAAGACTTAAGCTATAGCACAAGCAAATAGAGATGCAAACTACTTTAGCAAATATTTATTCAAGCGAATCATGCACAGTTGTGTGATTCACTTAACAAATATTATTGTAAAGGGTATGTCACCCTAAAAAAAAACTTAATATGATTAGCAGGACCACTTAAAATGTAAGTTCCAAATTGGTTACGGTAAAGGGTACTGTGGTCCAAAATGAGCTTGGGTAAATTGCCAGGAAGTGCTTCCTGAGTATTTTTGCAAAAACTACAACTCCCAGCATGCTTTGATTGCTGGGAGTTGTAGTTTTTATACATCTGGAGTGGCAAAGTTCAAGCAGCATTTAAAACTATTGGCAAAACTGTACATATAAAATACGGTAAAGTACAGAGGAGATCCCACCTCTATTAGGAGTTTCAGCACTCCCTGAAGGCTCCTCCATTCTGGCAGGACTTGCATACAGGGGTACCGGTGCTGTCAGGCAAGCTCCGTGCGCGCGCGCGCACTCGTGGCCTCAGTTTACCGCTCCCGTCTCCCCTCTGCTCCCGGCTGTTCCTCTGCTACTCCGGGTGTCTGGATGTGCTCTGGTCCTGTCCTGTGCGGCCGGTCTGCTCCCGGCTGTTCCTCTGCTACTCCGGGTGTCTGGATGTGCTCCGGTCCTGTCCTGTGTGGCCGGTCCTGTCCTGGTAAGCCCAAATTTATTTACAGGTACCAAGTTTGCAGCACGAAATTGCGTTGACTCGAGTATAAGTCGAGGATGGTTTTTAAGGCCTGTTTTAAAAACCAAAAACCTCGGCTTATACTCGAGTATATACAGTAAGTGAAAAATGGACAAATAGTACCCAAAGTTTCAATACTTTGTTGCGAGCACTAGCACTTCCCTAACTGGTGGAACTTTTCGCTCCTGCACCTTCCATTTGAGGGTAAAGGTGCTAGAGTGGCTAAACAGTATTAAGCATCTTCTGTTTCTTTAGCAAGGGGCAGTGGGGTCGTTATCATGTTGAAATACTTCCCTGCATCCCAGTTTCCGGTGGTAGGGGATCATGATCTGCTACAATATGTCACAGTTCATCTTTGCATTTATGGTTCCCTCAATGAACTATAGCTCCCCAGTGCCAGCAGTACTCATGCAGCCCCAAACCATCACACTCCCACCACCATGCTTGACTGTAGGCAAAATACACTTGTTATGTTCTCCTCATACCTTTGGTCAAGAAAGTGGTCACCCAGTTAATTCTTGACAGTTCTGGCACACAAGCTGTTATTTTGTGGAATCCAATTATGGCTAGGCCACACAATTGGGCCATACTAGTGTGCGCTTTTTAAAGCACGATCAGATTGTGTTTAAAAGCACACACTAGTGTGGCCCAATTGTGCTGGCCACACTAGTGCGTTGCTGGGCGTCTTTGCTTCAACCAGTTAATCCGCATTGTTGCGCGATCGCATGCGCTTTGATTACAGCGCACAAGTACGCCAGAAGAGTGCGCGTTTCTGGAATGCTCGGACATGCTCTACTGTGGCCTTGGCCTTACTGTAAAATAGATGATTAAAGGGTATCTCCACTTGTATTTTCAACATTTGGGAATCCAGTTCTATTGAAGAACGGGAGGTAAAGGAGCTGTGCCTTACCTTCCGTTCTTCAATAGAACAAACAGAGCCCAGGAGAGAAGGTAAGAAACTTCTCGCTCGCTCCCCCGGCGGGACCTGTCAGACAAGCGCCGGGGGAGTGGGCGAGCGGGTAATTTTCTTACCTTCTCTCCTGCTCCTGTTTGTTCTATTGAAGAACGGAAGGTAAGGCACAGCTCTTTTACCTCCCGTTTCTCAATAGACTGGATTCCCAAATGTTGAAAATACGAGTGGAGATACCCTTTAAAGGGTATGTCCATCCTCTAAATAACATCATCTGTAAAAGTAAAGCGCGCACACACACACCCACACACCCGTTTCCTTATTCTTACCTTTACCACAGGGGCTGTTCCTGAAGTTGCCCACTCTTAAAACCAGCTCGCAACAGCAGCAGAGGGCTGTGTCAGCGGAGGATCATCAGTCTGTAAGAAGGGTTAGCAATTTTTGTTAAAGATGAGTATTAGGGAGTGTGGTCATGCCCTTTAAAAATTATTACATATTTGGGGGTTGCCTGTACACATGTCCAATTGCTGGCCAAAACAGCTAAGAATAATCTAGTGTGCGTAATGATACCTATAGCAGCTTGACAGCAGAATGATTTCAAAAGGAATTTAAAATGTAAATGACACAAATTCTTCTGGTGATTTGCCTATTACAGCTGTCAAAGCAAGGCTTGGTAGTATAGTAATTAGTAGTGGTATACGTGTCCATCTAGTCCAAACTACTTGGCCATACCCACACTTCCTGCCTGTTGATCCAGAGGAAGGCAACAAAAAAAAAAAAACCTAGAGTGATGGGGGGGAAATTCCTTCCTGACAAGTGGCAATCAGAAATGTCTCTCTATCAACTCCCAACATTTATGTATCAATAACCATAACAGCATTCTTTGTTTTTGGAAACTCATCTAGCTTTTTTTTTTTTTTTTTTTAATTATTCAATGAACCTGCCATTACCACTTCCAATGGAAGATTGTTCCAATGAAAAACTCTTTCCGAATTTGAAAATTAAACTTCTTTCCTTCCAGTCTTAAGGGGTGGCAGTGTGTCCTCTGACATGTTCTATTTGTGAACAATGCCCCTGATAGTTTATTGTATGGCCCATTAATGTATTTATATACAGTAATCCTATCCCCATGCAAGCACCTTTTCTCCAGTGTGCGTAATTGTAATTTATCTAATCTGTCTTCATATTCAAGCTCCCCCAGTTCCTTATCCTGAAAGGATAAATAGTTATCCTTTAAATAGAGATGTCTATTTGCTGGTAGAATTGCCTAACTGACTCAAAAAGCATTTTATTCCTGTTGACTTTATGGTTTCATGCAATGAGCACAAAATTGCTATTGTTTTAATTTTAGAAAAAAATATTTTATCATTTGCAACTTTTTTTTTCATTTCCAGGAAGGCCTAAAGCAACACTAAGGCAGCCAGGAATAAATTCTCCACAAGAAAGGGTTGTAAGAAAACCTCTGCTTACTAATCCACATAGTAAAGGGAACATTCTGAGTGGCTGGACAGTAGACCCTCCACTAATTCCACAGCTTCTTGAAAGTGTACCAGTACAAAAACATCCTCAAACTATTTACAGGTAAAAAAAAAAAAAGCAAACAGTTGTATATACATTTAAAGGATAAATAAAACCTGGAAAAATATGTTTATCTAGGTTTTTTTTTTTTGTGGCAGCTTGTAGTGACAACAACTGCAACTTTTACCAGTCTATTACATGCATTTATAACTAAACTGGGTACACACAGTACAGATCAATGAAAGATGACAGACAGGATCTTGCATATACACAGTCCCGAGCATTCTCCCTATACACATCATAGGGAGAACGATCAAGACTGTGTGTTTCCCTCGGCCATGCTAGACTCCTCTATATGGAGTCTAGCGCGGCCGCTGGAAATTCCCGAACGGGCGTTAGGCTGACCCGATCATTCGGCGGTTGCGGAAACAGGTACACACACTAGTGATACCCGACGGTATAGGGGCTTTATTGTTACTGTGTGTACCCAGCTTAAATGTTTAATTATAAGTTCTTTTCCATTCTGGAAAAAGTATCTCCCTCCTCCCTCTGTTCAATGAGCTTTTTTGATATCATATGCAAAGGGAGGTAGCAGGCAAATTGTCAGTCAATCTTTGGTTGTGATGTCTGCACTCATATCTTTGACTGCATGGAGGGAGAGCCCTGCTTACCCTGCCAGAATGGGGACAATACCTGGTTAATATTATATCTAATAATATGCTGAATATATCAGTTGGGCTAGGGGCAGGTTACAGACATGTGACCATTTTTTTTTTTTTGTTTTAATGGTGGACGTGCTTTTTAAACCTGTACTTGCATTCAAAGGGTATTGCACATTACACAGTTGCTTTGGGGTTTAAAAGGGTTTACTGACATAATGAGCCAAGGCGAAATACCATAGTCCTGCATTGCTATTACAGATCAGAACTAATTAACACCACAGCCTATAATGGATTTTATATAACAACATACTAAATCTAAACTGAGGGATGCACATATATATTTTAAAATCGTATGGTAACTAGGTCATGTTTACATTAGGTATTTACAAAATATTTGTAGATAAGTAGTAGGGGATTGGAGAGTTTTTAGTCACCCCCTAAGTAAAACACTGAGCATGCCTAGATTTTACTGATTTTATATAGATGTACTTGTTAAAGGGTATGTCCACCCCCAAAGGAACTATTTTTATATTTTTACAAACCCCCAAAACCTCGACCTCGCAAGGTTTTTAAATTTCTAAGATGCTGCCAACAGTACTTATCAGCCTTCTTTCCCTCAGCGTGCTTCTGCTTGCTTCCGTGCCATTTCCGAAGACTGGTAAGTACTGTTAGCAGCATCTTAGAAAGCTAAAAACCTCATGAGGTCGGGGTTTTGGGGGGTTGTTAACCAAATATATAACTGGTATGGGGGGTAGGACATTTCCTGTAAGAAAGTGAAGGGGTTTATTATTTTAATCAGTTGTTTCTAGGATATAAGGAATGGCAAAATATGTTTTACACTATAATTCTTATTTGCTTTGCATATATCTCACAAAATAAAACCACTTATAGTAGAGGAGTTATCGACAAATTTCATTTTGTTCTCTGTGCTCCGCCTTCTTGTTTAATTCTGTTGTTAGGTTAAAGAGATTTTGTTAATTTTGAACCAACGCATGATCTATTACTGTATATACGGTAAATAAAGTTAAAGGGGAACTGTGGTTCAAAAATGACTTAAGGTAAATTGATAGGAATTACTCTCCTGAGAATTTTGCAGTTTTGCAATTTCCATTATTTATTTTGCATAGTTTTGAAGATATTTACATTTTTGTGTGTGATATGGCAGCAGCATCACCAGGTCCCTTTCTCTTCCTGTTCTGAATCTGCCAGTCAATCTGTCCTGTGTCTCCTCCTCCCCTTTGCAGCCCCCCTGGTCCCTCCCACTCATGGACCCCATGGTCCCTCCAGTTGCAGGCCCCCCATGGCCCAATATCTTACAGCCCCACGTGGCCCCGCCCACTAGCGGGTGCTGTGGCCCCACCCACTCGCGGGTGCTGTGGCCCCACCCACTCGCGGGTGCCGTGGGTTACTCAAGACCCCCTACAGAAAACTCTGTGGAAACAGCCTTTTCAGGCAGAGGGAGAACTCTGGCTGAAAAGGCTGTTTTCACACAGTGAAAGAGAAGGTCTGTAGATTCCCTTACCTTCTCTGTCAGGACTTCACACAGCAGAGAGGAGGAGGGACTTCCTGTCTCCCTCACACACTGAGGAAGTCTGAGGCTGTGCTCACCGGCGGCACTGTGCAGGAGAAGCCTCAGAAATGTTACAAGTCAGCCTCCCACCCATTAACTTTCTGGTCAGTCATTTCTGTATATCTTGGGCTGTGGAGCACGTAGAGAGTAGGATGTCCGAACTTCGCAAAATCCGGTCCGCTCGGGATCGCGAATTTTGGAAAAAAAATTCCGAAAATTCGAAAATCCGCGAGCGGACCCGTTAAAATTAAAATACCCTTGAAATAACGATATTTTTGATTTTCGAAATTACGAGTTTTCATGTATTTTCGAAAATATGTATTTTCGAAAATAGAAGTAATCCTCGTAATTCGAAAATTTTCGAAAATACGTATGTATAGAATTAAGAGAAATCCTTCTATTCGAAAATACAAGTAATCCCCGTATTTCGAAAATCGTGAAACTCGTATTTCGAAATTTTCGAAAATACGAAAAATCCGCGAATCGGAAGTTGGAAGGCGGAAAATCCGGAAAAATACGCCGTCGCGAACGGGATAAATCCGCGGCGGATCCGGGTTCGGATCGCGAAACGGCCATCCCTAGTAGAGAGGTGGTTGATGGTCGTTTAAAGGTAGGAAACTGGCCTTTCATTTAAACTAACTTGTGGAGACCACAGTTCCCCTTTAAGCCAATGCAATAGAACATGGGGCCCATATGTATAAACAAGCCTTTAACAAGGGCTGTATTTGTGGTCATACACTTACTGCCTTGTCATAAAATACCAATTCCGCGCAGTATTTACTATACAATAACACAGTGGTATTATACCGCAGCCATAACTTTACAATAAGCCATGGTATGTGACCTTTCCAATACTGCGATTTATCATAAAGTAAAAAGAGCCCATGGTCTAAAAATGAGAAAATCAGAACGCATGCTTATTGCAGCCCCAATATTTGATGACTCACTTGTCTGATTCTGGGCTGTGTTAAGGTACACATGTGGCAATCTTCCTCTGACCGACTGTTCAAGGCTTCCATTTAAGGCTTCCGACCGGACGGCCAGGAGAAGGGATGTAATGGACCGCGCTATTGGTGCGGCTGCTTTTGCCGCGACCAATAGCGCGGTCCATAGAGGACCGCACGATCAGTCATGGTTTTCCGACCTGTCCGATAGTGCTTTTGTCCAATACGGACGAAGAACAGTCGTCGGTTAGTCGGAGCCACATACAATTATTCAGCCGACCAACCAACACTGAAACCTGAATGTCGGTTGGTCGGCCAAGCTAATGTACGGTGTGTACCCAGTTTTACAGGTGTGTGAACTTAGCACATTCGTGATACATCAAGTTGTTATAGATTGGCTTTAATTTGCAAATCCTGGCATGGTAAAATCACACTTTATTCATTTGTGATCCATTAGTTAGTCCGATATAAAATTGGGATTTTGAAAAGGTTGAGTTTTTTTCCCCTCACATTTATCTTATTCCTGCAGATTCCACTTTTTTGGGCTGACATCTGCTTATCTTCAGTTCAGAAACCGTTTGCTTAAATCCCTTCCTTTTTTTAATTTGTCGCATCTACATGGTAGAAAGAATGGCTGTATGTTTGTAATGTTGATTTGTAATTCCTACAGTACAGTTTTGATTATGTAATGTGACACATGCTGAAACAAAGCAAATGCAATCACTTGCAAGTCTGCTTTTTTTTCTGCTGCACCTGGTGGTAACATAATAGTAACTTGTCAGTAATTTCGAGCCCTAACTAAATGATTGCTAGGAGTTTAGGGCATGTCCCCCTCACACCCTGGAAAACAATGTATCTTCAAATTGACTGAAAGGATTTTTGATGGGAATGGCTTGTTTTTAAAGCTAGAATCATGACCAATAACCTATAAAATTAGTTAGTTTTGGGGGTGGACATGCCCTTAAGAAGTGAGGCATCACCCTCCCCCCCCCCTGCCATAAGCACCCAGCCACCAGAAGCCGCCTAGTTAAAGTGGTCCGCTCAGGAGTAGGATCACCAGAGCCCCTCCGTGTGCATGAACAGGAGTGCACAGAAAACGATCGTTATCCTAGGAAACGATTGTCCGGGACCTTGGAGAAGGTGCCTAACACCGCGCTGCTTCGCCAGCAAGGCGTCACAAGGCTTCCCTCTCTGCAGAAAAGGGTAACTGCCACCATGCCCCTGTTAACCTGCGCTGCTAAACCAGGGGCAGGGCTTATATTTAGAGCCCCACGGGGTGGCAGCCATTTTGGAATAAAGCTCCTGCAGAGGAAATCCCTTTCCAGCCCACAAGAATCTGATGTGTGAAGTCTTCTCCAGATAAGCAAATGTCTTTTTTTTTCTTTTTACTTACTGCAGCAATGTCTGCTACAGAAAAAGCACGCTCAGACACCAAAAATGCAAAGACCCAGTTGGGCCTGTATTTCAGCACTAATTGAATACATGCAATGCAACTTGCCAGCCGGTCACCTGATCCACTATGGGTTCATGCAGCAAGACCCATGACCCATCCCATGAGCAAGGTCCACATAGGACCAGGAGCCTAAGTGGGCAAATTCCTTAGAACCTCCATAGATTCCCTTAGGAATCAAAACTCTGGGTCTGTGGCGCAGGCAGCTCCTGCGATTCCCCAAAGGAGTCTGAATTGCTTGGGATAGAAAAATATCTATAAAAATCTATATAATCTAGAAAAATTATCTATATACTAGAAAAAATATAGAAAATATCTTTCCTGTCTGCTTCCCTACGCCAAATAGCACAGCAAGAACATATACATAACGGCGAGAACTAAGTCATTCCAGAGCCCTTACCTTTCCCCTCTAGCTAGAAGCTGTATCATTAGAGGAGGAGGAAGTATTCAGAGGAAGGCGAGAGAGACCCAGACGATCTCCAATGATTTTCATATCATAGAGAAGATGCTCTTATAGGCGTACAGAGACCCTAAATATTTTTGCTACAAAACCCAGCAGCAACTCACAGCACTTCTCTAGAAAAACTTCACATGTTTCCATCTCATGAGCAGCTCAAGAAAATTGGTTCTGACCAGAAAAAACATTAAAACTTTTCTTTACGGTTTCCAAATTGGATGTGTTGACCCTCCCGTGGCTAGGCTATCAAGAGTGACAACATCTCACTTTTAGGGGCAGCGACCTCTTAGGGACCCTTTAGACTGCTGCACTGAGGTTTTGCTAAAAAAACTCTTTTTACTTCAGCAGAAACAGCATTGAGGCCGGTTTTCGCTCAGCAAGGTTGGCAAAAGCCTCAGAGGCCTGGCTTTAAGAACTTACTTTTGAAAGTCAACAAGACCCATCAAAGATCCATTTGCCGCTAACATCAGAACGCTGTAACATATAGCAAACATAAAGAAGCAGAGAATCGCACTCCAGTCAGTTTAAGTCTTTATTGGGACCACACATCACAAACACAAAGCTTCAGGGGAATACTTGCCCCCTTCTTCAGGTCAATTCAGGTTATTCCCCCGAAATGTTGTTTGTGATGTGTGGTCCACAATAAAGACTTAAACTGAATGGAGTGCGATCCTCTGCTACTTTATGTTTGCTGCAACAGTTTTGGTTGAAGGGAAAACCATTTGAGGCATCTGCACCCAAAGTTTGGACAAGAGTGCACCTCCAGTTGTATTACCCACTGTAAATATATTGGGGATTCCATTAGAAGCTGTCAGATTAATAGCGCACACCTCTGCAACAGTCATTGCTGCGAGAAGGGTCCTTTGGCTTAAGGCTTGGGGCGGATGCGGCCTCAAAGAAGGCCCTCATAATTTACCATTTCAAGACGCCTCCTGTTTGGTCCAGAACTAGACAAGATTATTATACCCAGGAAACTAAGGGTAAGAGTACCATGTAACCTCAAAACAGGAACAGAAGGACACCTACTTTTTGTAGGTCTCAGTACTTTTGTCCTTTCAGACATTCAGACCACGTCCAGACTACTCCCCCCCCCCCCCCCCCCAGGGGCCCATGGACCTACATTTAGGGGATCTGGAGCACTATTTAAGCAATCAGACTATCCCACAGCTCAGGTGGGAGGATGCCGTGCTTTTTCTATACACAATGGAGACCCCCCCAACTACAGATGCCTAGACATTGTGTGTTAAACACGGTTACAGGATCAAGTTTACCACCAGACCGGCACCTTTTTTTCTTTCCTCCAGGATCCCAAGGTGTCCCATTCTCCTCTCCTAGCAACGGAAGTGATTGCCCTTTCCACACCTCAGAGATTCTGCAGGTTTACTCAAACCTTTTCCTAGTACCCAAGAAGGAGGGACTCTTCAGACCAGTACTTGACTTCAGAAGTTCCTCAAAATGGAATCACTATTTTGACTTAAGAAAGAGATTCCTAACATCACTGATATCAAAGATGATACTCCATATCCCCATTGGCCAGGTCATTTCTCAGGTTTCGGTGGGCCAAGCCTACTTCCAATTACTTCCCTCCCGTTCGTCTGGCATCAGCACCTTGGGTATTTACCAATAACATGGCATGCAGGCTGCATTCATATGCCTCCAGAACATCATCTTCTTGCCATACTGGACAACATACTGATCAAGACCCTTCCCACACGCTTGCGCAAACCTAGCTAGCCAAGTGCAACATCCTAACCCAATTCGGTGGATCCTCAACTTGACTAAATCCTCTTCCTACCATCTCGGAGAATGTCTTCCTGGGCATGACACCGACACAAATAATCACAGGATTTCCCTTCCACAAGACAAAGCACGAATCTCAGACAATGGCAGGGCATGCCATGTCCAGGAGTCAGATCACCACCAGACAAGCCATGAGACTCGTAGGGAAAATGGTGTACTCGGCAGAAGCAATGCCACCTAAGGCCTCTACAGAGACACGTCTTGAGACACTGGGACAAGTCCCCTCTTTTTCTGGACATTACCTAGTCCTTCCATTACACATCAAATAATCACTGCACTGGTGGACTCAACCACCGCACCTTCTACAGGGCAAGGGAATTTGTCTCCATCCTGGACAGTAGTCACGACAGATACCAGCCTCTAGGCTGGGAAGCCCTATGAAGGGTGGGCTAGTACAGGGTCAGTGGTCCCCAAGGTGACTACCAATCAACATCGCAATGCCCTGCTCTTTTGGACCCCCTTCCTAAAAGGAAGTATGTGCAAATACATTTGGACAATGCCACTGTGGTGGCATACCTAAACTACCAGGGGGCACACACAGCGGCGTGGCCATGGAAGAGACGCAACAGATCTTGTCCTGGGCATTCCAGCCCTCTTAGCGATCTATATCCTGGGTGTCCTGAATAATCAGGCGGACTTTCTCAGCCGACACGTTCTGGACACTGGACGAATAGACCTTCAGCCGGAAGTGTTCGAACAACTGGTACATTGCTGGGGCCTTCCAGACATAGACAATATGGCATCTAGACTCAACCGGACAGCCTGTGGCTTCCCAAAGCCTGGTTCTTGGATATCAGGCCTGGCAACAGACAGCCTGCAGCTTCCAGAACTACCAGACCTGTAGCAAGGTCTTCTGTTTCATCAAGAATACCAGCGTCTCCACCTGACACGCGTCAGCCAGGATCTATATCAGAGTCTGGCAATGGTATGCATCCTGGTGCAAGGAATGGGGCCTCCCATGGAGGGTTTGTTCTTTCCAGAATTCTCCGTTTCTTGCAATTTGGGGTAGACAAGGGTCTCTAAGTGTCCTAAAGGAGCAGGTATTGCACTGTCCGTCTTTTTTCATTGCGTGCTGGCTCGGATAGGGGACTTACACACATTTGCCTTGGGACCTGACTTTAGTCCTTAGGGCCCTTAGGTTACCCCCCTTCGAACCTTTGGAGTTGATCTCCTTGACTCTCATAGAAGACCGTTTTCCTGTTGACTATCTCCACGATATGAGAGCCTCAGAATTAGTGGCCTTGTCTGTTTAGTTCTTGCCTGACCGAGCAATTCTGAGATCTCACTCTGACTTCCCTACCAAAGGTGTCTCCACCTTCCATCTCAACAAATATTGTTGTCCCTCCTTTGTATCCTTGTCCTTCCTCTCCAAAGGAAAGATGGCTTCACTGTTTGGAAATGGGCAGGGCTCTTCATATTTATGTCGCCAAACTAATGACATTAGATCTTTCAGGCTCTTTTTGTCCTCTTGGCAGGCCTGGCGTGGTTCTTGCAAGATGGATAAGATCAGCCATCCGGTCTTGCTGGGGCTGCTCTCCCAGGCGGGTTGTAGACCATACTGCAAGAGCCATGGGTGCTCCATGGGCCGCCTGCAAGGGGGCCTCAGTGGATCAGATCTGTCAGGCGGCAACTGTGGTCCATTTTAACGTTCATAAAATTTTACAAAATTCATATCTTGCCTCCTCAGAAGTGTAATTCGGACGTTCTGTGTGAGGCGCGAGGGTTAATTTTTTCCCTCTTCCTTACTGCTGCCCTTCAGCAATGTTGTTTACCTAAGTAGTGTATTGGCACCTTAACATTCCTAATTCAAGTTATTGGATTTGCTGTATAGTGTAATTATATCCTATTCAAAGCTGCTAGATCAGTATTCCTTCTAAGCTGTGTGTTTTACACTACTTAACAAGCCTGCCAAACACGCTTTCAATAATGTGTACACAAATATGGTGAAATATAGGTGCTGCGATATGTATTGCACAAAATCTCTTTTTTTTATGCACAGGAAATATATTTTTAGCACACGTTGGTAAAGTGTAATGTGGGTACACACACTAACGAAAAGGGATGATACCATCTGATCCGATGACTCCCAAGGCAAACATTCACATGATCCTCCCAAACATTCACTGTCAGCCTTGTGAAAATCCTCTGCTGCGGTCGTCTCCCTGTACATAAATTAGAGTGAGTTGGCCATGGCTGAGGAAAATGTGCAGTCTCAAGCGTTTTCCCCATGCTTTACAAAGGAGGAGAACACTCGGGACTGTGTGTAGCGTGAACTTTAAAAAAAAATCTTGCAGATTCGGTCTGTCATCTTTTTAAAATCTGTTTTGTTTGTACCGATCTTAAACATGGGTAGTACTACAGTACCAATCTTTAAAAGATGTCTCATTTTCAGAAATAAGGGCGTCCCAAGCATTCTCCTTATATAAAGTATAGGGGATCTCATTCTCTACGACCCTATACTTTAATAAAGACGGGATGACCGCTGCCAAGGGGTTTTCAGAAGGTAACTATCATCTCAATGCTTTCAGTGAATGTTCATCGGCGTCTGACACATGGTACATACTGTGTATTATTAAGCGTGCTCAATTTGTTGCACATTTGTTAGCAGTATGTCACCTTGTTTGCACTTAAACACTTATCCTTGCTCCAAGTATCACTTTATATTGACTATTAGATCCCAATCCATAAAGTTACTTTCTGGTCCAAATTGAAAGTGCCCTGATGTCTTTGTTCTTTTAGTTGTAAACTATTGAAGTGTATGACATGTGGGCAGTGTGTGTCTGTTAATTCCAGGTAATGCAGGAAATTCCCATGTAGTCCATACCCCCAACGTCCCAGTTTGAATAGGTGGATGGGGATGTCTGCTATGTTGCGGTGGGGTGGGGGCATGGATTCTAGGGCGTGGGACAGTCTGGGTCGTGTCTGATGTTGTGGTGTCCAGGAGGCTTGGGGGATGGCCACGCTGTTTAAAAGCGTGGGCGTGGCTGTGCCATTTAGGGGTGTGCCTGTGATGGGGACATGAACAGGATGTTTGAGTATGTGGGTATGATTCAGGAACAGACCTGGGATTTGGGGGGTGTGGCCATGATGTATGGGGACGGACCATAATGTTGTTTTTTTCTGGGGGGTGACCACAATATCTGGTAGAGTGGTCATAACATTTGTGGCATGTTTCCAATGCATGGCAGTTATCTTTGGGGGTTGGCCATGATGGTTGGGGTATGAGTGTGACCGTGATGTTTGTGGGTGTGGCTGTGACAGCAATATCTGGGGGCGTGGTCACATTCAGAGGCCCTGCTTTTAAATTTCCCCCAGTCACCATGGCAGCAACGTCACCAAACGAATCCCCTCCCATTTGCAGTCAATTGAAACAGGAAGAACTCCCTCATACCTGTCACTGTCAGGTGTTCTTTTCTTCCTGTTTTTCAGTCTGCTACCAGCCATCACGGTGGATCCCTGCCTAATGGAGTCTCTCCTGCTCTCCTCCAGGTTGGATGCCCTCCGGTGCCAGTGAGACACTGAGCCAAGAGGGAGGTGGACCCTGTGACCGGGTCGGGAAGGCTGTCCCTCTGCAAACCGCATGGCTGCCCTTCCAAGATGGCGGCTGCGCGAACCGGAAGTCGCGGATGACGTCACTTCGCTTTTCGCGGCTGACGTTCCAGGACTTCCCAGCTTCATCCTGACCGCATCTTAGTGTTTTAGTGGCGGGTTTGGCTGGGAGGCGCTAGAGGGGTGTGCTCTCCTATTTTACCAGCGTTTTTTCCCGCGAATCTTTCCTTCCGGTCGGCCTGCCTGTTTGTGCTGCAGTGTGCTGTAGTGAGCCTGCTTGTGCTACTGCTCCTGTTCCTCTCTGCTGTAGTGATTTTGTTGGTTAAACATGTAAGTGCATTTTTACATACTTTGTTGCTTCTCTTGGGTGTTGCTTGTCAGCTGATAGGAGTTTTTTAATTATTTTAAGCATGGAGTCTGGGAGCCAGTAAAGGTCACTCTAAGGACTAGGATCTAGGTAGCAGGGGTGAGTATGGAAAGAGAGCAGAGGATTAGGCTTCTAGGGGTGACAGTGTTCTTTTTGTCTCCCCACAGCCTTTCTATGTCTGATAAGCAATCCAAACTGTGGAGGTGAAAGCAAAGACAAGGAGGAAGCTGGAAACTCGGTTAATCCTATCCAGGGACAGTCTCTAGACTCCCTAATGAAACTTATCAAGTCTGCTGTGAATGAGTCTATGCAAGAAGCCAAGAAAAAGAAAAGAAAGGAAAGATCTTATATAGAATCAACTATAGATTCAGATGATCAGAAGCAGAATTGTCCGACTATTCAGATAATGCCTCTTGTTCCTATCAGAGGATGAAGAGGAGGTAGAAGTGGAGGACTAATTTTGATCCTAGTATAATAGAACCATTGGTTAGCAGTGTGATGAAACACCCTGTCCGTGGCAAATGCGGAACCAAAAAAATGGAAGCGGATAAACTGTTTCCATCCATTAAAAAGAAACACCACGCCTTCCCTCTTCATACCTCTATCCAGGAATTATCACTTCTGAGTGGAAGAACAGACAAGAAATTTGTTTTGTCTCAACAGGTTCCTTAAAAAATACCCTATGGAGGAAACAGTGGCCCAGCACTGGGGATACAGCCCCAAAAGTTGATGCAGCGGTAGCCAGGTTAGCCGAAAGAACACTTCTGTGACGACGCAGCATTATTTAGGGACCCTATGGAAAAAAGGGTTGAAGTGTCCTTAAGGAAAGCATTGTGGCAGCAGGAGCCGCTTGCATACTCAGTAACTTCAGTCTCCAGGTCCATGAAAATCTGGATGAGAAAAATATGGAGGGAAGCTATTAAATCTAATGGAAAAGGCCTAAACTTCTTAGAAATGCTGTCTGATTTCAAACTAGCTATTGACTTTCTTTCAGAGCATCTGTGGGACATGGTCCGTTTATCGGCAAGATCTATGGGCCTTTCAATTGCTGCTTGGAGAGCATTATGGTTGAAACCCTGGCAAGCTGATACTGCTTCAAAAAACAATTTCTGCTTACCCTTTCGAAGGTGGTCTTCTTTTTGGGGAGAAATTAAACTCTCATCAGTAATGCTTCAGGAGGGAAAAGCATTTTTCTCCCACAGAAAGAAGCTTTAAGAGACAAAGACCAGACCTTTCTCAAGGAGCGAATAGAATCCTTCGGTCGTTAAAGTTCTACAGACCAGGAAAAGAAACATCGAGGCAAACAAGTTGGAGGTCAGGAAGACAAACATTAGAGGTCAAATAAGAGGCCGCAGGTTTTACAGGTCAGTCCCTTTGTCCAGCCATAGGAATTCGCCGGTCCAGGACAGAGGTCGGGGGCAGACTGTCTCAGTATTCCACCGTCTGGGCCGAGAATGTGATGGACAAATAGGTGAATCAGGTGGTTTCATTGGGGTACAGGAAGAATTCACCACTACCCCAGATTTTTTCAGACCAAAGAAGGAAGTCAGATCCCCAGAAAGAATGGGTGATCCGGAATTATGTGGCTCAACTGTTTCAGATAGGAGCTATAGAAGCAGTCTCTGTGAAGGAACAAGGGAAAGGTTTTACTCCAGTCTGTTTTAGTCAGAAAAGTGTCGGGAAAGTTAAGACCGGTGCTAGACTTAAGAAATTGAACAAGTTTGTAACGTACAAAAGATTCAAGATGGAGTCCCTGACTTCAATTATTAAGGTAATAGGAAGAGGGTCCTGGCTAGCAAGCGTGGATCTGAAAGAGCCTACTTCCATGTACCAATTCAAGTCGAATCGGAAATTCCTGAGGTTTCTGGTAGGGGATCTACATGTACAATTCAGATGCCTACCTTTCGGTCTCTCGCAATCACCCAGAGTTTTCACCAAAGTGGTAGTTGCCTTAGTAGCAGAGATTCGGAAAAGAGGAATTGCCATCTTCCATTATCTGGACGAATCTTAATAGTGGCAGAGTCCAAGGAAAAACGCGGAAAAGACATGTGACAACCATAGTAAAACACCTGGAAAGGTCAGGTGGATAATAAAACAGAGAGAAGAGCCACTTGTCTCCAGTACAAGACCTAATTTTTGGGTGCACACTTCTTGACAAGAGAGAACTTGGTAAAGCTTCGGAAGAAAAACAATTAAAGTTAAGAGAAGAAGTCCAAGCTATAGTACAAAGTCCAATATCAACTGTCAAACAAATATTGAAGGTACTGGGTTTGATGGCAGCAGCTATCCAGCTTGTTCGGTGGTCCAGATGGCATATGCGATATCTGCAGCATTTTCTGAAAGCCAGAGTTCTCTCAAACACAAAGTCCAAGAAACTCCATCTACCAGCCTGGCTAAAAGACAGCCTTACCTGGTGGCTACAAAAAGAAATCTAAACAAAGGGTTCGATTTAAGGTTACCAAACACCACTGGTAATAACGACACGATGCATCCAACTTAGGATGGGGAGCGACGTTTTCAAGACAAGGTTGCCCAAGGCGCTGGAAGGAAGGAAGTACCTCAATATCTTGGAGTTAAGAGCAGTATTTTGGCAATTCAGAACTTCAAGAATCAGATTCAGGGCAAGTCAATAGTAATAAGGAGCGACAATATGTCAACCGTCCAGTATATAAAGAAAACAGGGCGGAACAAAAAGTTGGAGGTTGCTGATGGAAGTAAAACCAATCTTCGAATGGGCTCAAAGATATCTGAAGGAAATCTCGGCCATCTTCATTCTGGCAGACAAAACACCCAGGCGGATTTTTCTAAGTCGCCAAAAGGTACGGACAGGCGAGTGGAGTCTTCATCCATCAGTATTCCAGAGCATAGTAGTAAGATGGGGACAACCGGAGATAGACCCTATGGCATCAGAAAACAATGCAAAATGCATAAGGTTTTACGCCGCTATCCTTCAAAGAGGGCGGAAGCAGTGGACACCCTGCAGCAAGATTGGAGCAGAGGGTTACGTATGTCTTCCCACCATTTCCTATGATATGGAAGGTATTGACCAAGATCAAGGAGGAGAAATCCGATGTTGATAGCAGTAATTCCTCATTGGCGAGGAGGACCTTGGTTTCCATTGCTTCTATCTCTAGCAAGGGAACCTCCTCTGATACATCCGATGAGAGATCTGTTGACTCAGGGTCCACTCCAATATTCGGAGCACATTCAACTAGCGGCTTGGAGGTTGAGAAACGAAGATTAAAAGTTTTAACCTTCAGGAGGAGGTAATTCAATCTTCTTAAGTCAAGAAAGGCAGTGACTTCTGAGAAATACTACAAGATCTGGGAAGTCTTTGCTCAACACGCAAGAGCGGAAGGATTTGATTGCCTCAATCCAGCAGTACCGCAAATAGTTAATTTCCTATTCTCAGGGTACAAGTTAAACTTAAGTGAAAGTACACTGAGAGGCCAGGTTTCAGCTCTTCTTCTCTGCTAGAAAGGAACTTAGCCACAGATCCAATGGTATGAAGATTCTTTGCCTATCTATTAGGATTTAAACCGAAAATTCATAACAGAACACCAATCTGGAGTTTACCACTAGTCCTTCAGGATTAACTCAGCCGCCTTGTAAGCCGCTTGAATCGTCATCAACATGGTTTCTAACACTGAAGGTGGTGTTCCTGATTGCAGTAACATCTGCATGCAGAGTTGGAGAAATAGGGGCACTATCAATGAAAAAACCATATTTACAATTTATGGATGATAAAAGTAAAGCTAAGACCAGCTTTCAACTTTTTACCCAAGGTCATATCGAACTTCACGCAGGACCTAGAAGTGATATGCCATCCTTTTGTCCAGACCAAAAGAATAAGATGGAAAAGGTACTACTGACACGTTGGATTTAGTTGTGCTACAGAATCTACCTGGATCGAACTAAAAGCTGGAGAAGATCAGAACATCTTTTGATAATCCCAGGTGGGCATAGGAAGGGACAGACTCCTTCTAAAAGGACCTTGAGCTGATGGATAGTATCCTGTATTCAAAAGGCTTATCAGACAAAAGGCGGTAAAATCCCGCAAGGACTTAAGGCGCATTCTACCAGAGGTATCCATGTTCCGGGTGGCCCAACAGAGGCCCCAATGGAGATGATTTTTAAAACGGGCAAGATGGACGTCGGCAAAAAGTTTATTAAGCACTACAGGATGGAGGTGCTGCTGAACCAAGATGCCAGATTTGGCAGAAAAGTTTTGCACTCTGTTGTATCAGATATGATGTAATAAATTTATGTTTTTGGAACAGAGAACCCGCCCTGGAATATATTTGCTTGGTATAATCCGTTTGGTGACATTGCTGCCATGGTGAATGGGGGGAAACGAGAAATCAAATCTATTACCAGGGATTTCTGTTCCAGTCACTTCCATGGCAGCAGCACCAAAACCCTCCCGACTTATATTTACTCTACAGCTTGGAACTAGAAACCTGACAGTGGGGAGGAGGAGCTATTTAAAAGGTATGAGGGGAGTGTCTTCCTGTTTCAATTGACTGCAAATGGGAGGGGATTCGTTTGGTGATGCTGCCTGGAAGTGACTGGGAAAACAGAATCCCTGGTAAGTAGATTTGATTTCTGTTTTCTTAGCATGACAATAACCGCAAATGTGATTCATATCACCAATAGTAACTAGTCTTTCCAGGGTTTATATTTGTATATAAATGTCATTCATATCACCAATAATAACATACTGTATATACTCGTATAATAAGTCGACCCAAGTATAAGTGAGGTACATATTTTTACCTCAAAAATGTGTAAAAACTGTCGAGGGTAGAAATTATGACCACTACTGCCTTCTGATTCTGTATTGGTTCGAGGGGTTTAGTTGCCCTTTAAATGGACAGCAGCATTCCCATACAGTAGTACCATACAGTAATAGCCAAATCCAGTAGGCTATTACTGTATGGAAATACTGTGATTTGAATTCTGCTGTCCCAGGGCAAACTAAAGCCTCAAAACAATACAGAATCAGAAGGCACATCGATTTAACAATAGGTACCATCCTCAGTATTGTTCAGGTATTAGTTGCCCTTTAAATAACAGTAATCCCCAATTTATTGGCACTCCAGATGTTTGTAAACTACAACTCCAGCATGCTTTAGATGCTAGGAGGTTGTGTTACAAACCTCTGTAGTGGAAAACGCACACACTAAACCGTTTACAACCCCAAAACAAACTATCCTGTCCCTGACCCAAATGACTTCCTTACCCCCACCCCAGGAATAAAACCCTATTTCCTTCCCCCTTCTCACTTAGCAATGGTTCCACCCTGCCACAAAGTACCTCTTCTTTATGCAGCCTACCTTTTCCAGGTGCTGTGGGGCAAGCAGTCATAGTTGCAGGAGGAGTCCAGGCCCCTGAAAATCACTCATTGATGGAGGAATCCAGCTGCCGCATCCACTGCCGTCACTGCTGTTTTACAGCTGAAAAACTCGACTTATACTCTAGTATATACGGTAGTCTTTCCAGGGTTTATATGTGTATATAAATGTCATTTATATCACCAATAGTAACATAGTCTTTCCAGGGTTTCTATTTGTATATAAATGTCATATCACCAACAGGCATAGTCTTTCCAGGGCTCATATTTTAAAAACCTTCCAGGAGCAAATTGAAATGTGTTACAGACCTTAAGGGAAATGTCTTGTTCCCTCTGAGTTGTGTAGCCGTACATTACACTGTTGTTGTGTCACTGAAGTGGATCTGTGTCTGAGTTAGAATTAGGGGATCGCACTCTGCAAGTGGACATACAAGTTTTATTGTTCTAATTGGACTTCATGGTTGTGTCGTCCCTTTCAGAGGGTGTCGCCGTTATGTTGAGTCATTGAGGGGTGGGCTGTGTGTGGTGAGCACATATGGTACATACAAAATTTCTGCTTTATATAGTAGATTGTACCAAGCTAAGAAAACATTGTGCTGAATATGCTTGGTGAAGGTTCATCACTCCAGGTCATGGTATATCTGTTGTATTCAATTAGATCAACTGGACTTGAAGTTTAGTTCTTGAAGACGTTTCGCTAGTCATCGAGACTGGCTTTTTCAATTCAGAAGTTCTAATAGTATCTTAACAAACAGCTATAAAAAGGTCTCCTCTCCTTTTTTTCTTTCTTTTTTTTTGGCTACTCCCAAAAATAGCAGAAATAAATTGCTTAGTTGTAAGCAATTACTCAGCGTTTAGATGCCCTTTTAGATGCACATTTATCAGTATGGGGGCAGATATCTCCAACCCTTACCCCAAGGTTAATAAGTTCCAGTCCAAAAGCTTTAGTTCACTGACAGATAACTTTTTGGTATATCAATTGGTACCTTGCCAGTAGGGAATGTAGAGTGGTTGGTGATCTTTGATGTTATAAGCAGCCACATTTTTTGCAACCAATTTTTTAGCAAAATTGGTCATTTGGAGCAATTCGGTGTGCAGTGATCGATCTCCTTAGCGCATTTTTTAGCCAGGCGGCCCATCTGGCTTACTTTCATGCCAACTGGCTGGAAAAATTTTCTGGCGAGAAATTGTTGGGATTTACTAAAAAATGTAGATGTAGGATTATAGGGTGTGCCCGACACCAAGGCCAGACAAAACTCTCGCAAAATGCCCAGTCAAGACCCTTTCCAACATTGCAAGATAATGTAAGGATGGGTTAACTAACTCTTGCAAGATTGCCATTCTGGGAAAGGGTGGCATGGCAAACCTGCATGCTTTGTATGCGGGTCACAAATTTTCCCGCCCTTCCCAACCCGGCTACTTTATCATGTCACCAAGCTGGAAAATAATTCTGGGGAGAAAACACTGTGTGTGGATAAATAAAAATATCCTCCCCTCTATTTTTCAGTTCTAATATATTGACTAAGGTTACTTAACCTGAAACTTGTACAGCCTTTGTCAATATAAAACTCACATTAACGTAAAATGTGTGTGGATTTCTCTTAACAAAATGTTTGATTGCCTTGCTGTTTGTAAAAAGTATTTTTGGATTTAATTTGGATCTTTATTTGTTTCAATAGAGGATGAAAGAATGTACTTCCTCCACGATTTCAAAAAGAGATAACAAACACCCTGCATAAAGATCCTATGACCGAGACTCAAATGGTATGTACAATAATTACATGCAAAGAAAAAAGCAGGATAAAAGATGCCTGGGCTATCCCAAAATAGATGTGGGTGGCCACATTGTACGGGCCGTGGTCGTGTTTTGTTTTATTTTGTAATCTGAATTGCATGAGCTCCGATAACAGAATATTTTTGGAATTGCAGTGCAAATGGACGGTAACACCCCTAAAACCAGGCATTGCCATCGCGCTTTTCACACGTTTCCTGAGGCCACAACCTCAGAAAAACACAAAAAGCACACAGACAAGTCCCAAAGACCTGTTCTTGGATCTACATTTTCTTTTACAGCGTGCTGTTAAAGCAGACCTATCAGGTTTAAGTTATAGCAAACCTCTTGCATTCTGTGCTGGACATTTTTAATTACTGTCTGCTGATGTACTGCCACTGGACAAGTGGACAAAGTACTGCACATAGACAAAGTTTTTAGACCATGCACAGATTTTTGGCTGTATGTATATATATTAGCTTAGCTGTAACACACTACTAAAAAGATGAGTACTGTAGGAAAAAGGAGATATCTTTTTTTTATGGCCTCTGCTCATCAAATCAAATTTTAGCTTTGCCCCACACAGTTGTCAAAATCTACAATAATTTATTTTTTCAAGTAACATTGCTGCATTTCACTCACGGGCTAATGACGTCATAGCCTGGCATGGCATAAGAACACAAATCTCGCCTTCCCCTAGTGAAGTCCACGTTTTACTTGCACCTTAGGTATGCATTAGCCAATCTAGGTCACGCTACTCTCCTCCAAAAAAACACAGAGGGGATGGGTGCGACATTTGTGGGTGTCTGATGAGCCGACGTGCACTGAGTAATCAGCGCACGGTATATCCTCCGGCATGAGTGAAATGCAGCAAAATATTTATTGTGCGAAGTAAATGATGTAGATACTGGGAAATTCTCATGGGGGCGTCCTAAACAATTATGGGCGGTAGAGCAAGAAGCCGAAGATGCAACGTAGTGAAGCAGGTATGGGGAGTGGAAAAGA
Source organism: Hymenochirus boettgeri (assembly GCA_019447015.1). Classification (NCBI taxonomy): domain Eukaryota; kingdom Metazoa; phylum Chordata; class Amphibia; order Anura; family Pipidae; genus Hymenochirus; species Hymenochirus boettgeri. The sequence continues at coordinate 216,536,757 of CM033469.1, forward strand.
ACAAAAAAATAGATCTACATATTATAAAAAAAAACAGCTTCTACGAAGTAAGTGAATTTGAAGTGTATGATCTTTAATAGCTGGATTCACTGGCAATGGGGGCATATGGACTTCCTGTCTCCCTCACACACTGAGGAAGTCTGAGGCTGTGCTCACCGGCGGCACTGTGCAGGAGAAGCCTCAGAAATGTTACAAGTCAGCCTCCCACCCATTAACTTTCTGGTCAGTCATTTCTGTATATCTTGGGCTGTGGAGCACGTAGAGAGTAGAGATGTCCGAACTTCGCAAAATCCGGTCCGCTCGAGGATCCGCGAATTTTCGGAAAAAAAATTTCCTTCCGAAAATTCGAAAATCCGCGACGCGACCCGTTAAATTAAAAATACCCTTGAAATAACGATATTTTTTCGTATTTCGAAATTACGAGTTTTTCATGTATTTTCGAAAATATGTATTTCGAAAATAGAAGTAATCCTCGTAATTTCGAAAATTTTCGAAATACGTATGTATAGAATTAAGAGAAATCCTTCTTATTTTCGAAAATACAAGTAATCCCCGTATTTTCGAAAATTTTCGAAAATACGAAAAATCCGCGAATCGGAAGTTCGGAAGGCGGAAAATCCGGAAAAATACGCCATTCGCGAACGGGATAAATCCGCGGCGGATCCGGGTTCGGATCCGCGAACCGGCCATCCCTAGTAGAGAGGTGGTTGATGGCTCGTTTTAAAGGTAGGAAACTGGCCTTTCATTTAAACTAACTTGTTTGGAGACCACAGTTCCCCTTTAAGCCAATGCACTAAGAACATGGGGCCCATATGTATAAACAAGCCTTTAACAAGGGCTGTATTTTGTGGTCATACACTTACTGCCTTGTCATAAAATACCAATTCCGCGCAGTATTTACTATACAATAACACAGTGGTATTATACCGCAGCCATAACTTTACAATAAGCCCATGGTATGTGACCTTTCCAATACTGCGATTTTATCATAAAGTAAAAGAGCCCATGGTCTAAAAATGAGAAAATCAGACCGCACATGCTTATTGCAGCCCAAATATTTGATGACTCACTTGTCTGATTTCTGGGCTGTGTTAAGGTACACATGTGGCAATCTTTCCTCCTGACCGACTGTTCAAGGCTTCCATTTAAGGCTTCCGACCGGACGGCCAGGAGAAGGGACTGTAATGGACCGCGCTATTGGTTGCGGCTGCTTTTGCCGCGACCAATAGCGCGGTCCATAGAGGACCGCACGATCAGTCATGGTTTTCCGACCTGTCCGATAGTGCTTTTGTCCAATACGGACGAAGGAACAGTCGTCGGTTAGTCGGAGCCACCATACAATTATTCAGCCGACCAACCAACACTGAAACTGAAATGTCGGTTGGTCGGGGCAAGCTATTGTAGGTGTGTTACCCAGTTTTACAGGTGTGAACTTAGCACATTCGTGTTACATCAATTTGTTTAGATTGGCTTTATTTTGCAAATCCTGCATGGTATAATCACACTTTTTATTCATTTGTGATCCATTAGTTAGTCCGATATAAAATTGGAGATTTTGAAAAGGTTGAGTTTTTTTCCCCTCACATTTTATCTTATTCCTGCAGATTCCACTTTTTTGGGCTGACATCTGCTTATCTTCAGTTCAGTAAGCCGTTTGCTTAAATCCCTTCCTTTTATTTTTAATTTGTCGCATCACATGGTAGAAAGAATGGCTGTATGTTTGTAATGTTGATTTGTAAATTCCTACAGTACAGTTCTGATTATGTAATGTGACATGCTGAAACAAAGCAAATGCAATCACTTTGCAAGTCTGCTTTTTTTTTTCTGCTGACCTGGTGGTAACATAAATAGTAACTTGTCAGTAATTTCGAGCCCTAACTAAATGATTTGCTAGGATGTTTAGGGCATGTCCACCCTCACCACCCTGGAAAAACATATGTATCTTCAAATTGACTGAACGGATTTTGATGGGGAATGGCTTGTTTTAAAGCTAGAATCATGACCAATAACCTATAAAATTAGTTAGTTTTGGGGGTGGACATGCCCTTTAAGAAGTGAGGCATCACCCCCTCCCCCCCTGCCCATAAGCACCCAGCCACCAGAAGCCGCCTCTAGTTAAAGTGTCCGCTCAGGAGTAGGATCACCAGAGCCCCTCCGTGTGCATGAACAGGAACGTGCACAGAAACGATCGTTATCCTAGGAAACGATTGTCCGGGACCTTGGAGAAGGTGCCTAACACCGCGCTGCTTCGCCAGCAAGGCGTCACAAGGCTCTCCCTTCTCTGCAGAAAAGGGTAACATGCCACCATGCCCCTGTTAACCTGCGCTGCTAAACCAGGGGCAGGGCTTATATCTTAGAGCCCCACGGGGTGGCAGCCATTTTGGATAAAGCTCCTGCAGAGGAAATCCCTTTCCAGCCCACAAGAATCTGATGTGAAGTCTTCTCCAGATAAGCAAATGTCTTTTTTTTTCTTTTTACTTACTGCAGCAATGTCTGCTACAGAAAAAGCACGCTCAGACACCAAAAATGCAAAGACCCAGTTGGGCCTGTATTTCAGCACTAATTGAATACATGCAATGCAACTTGCCAGCCGGTCACCTGATCCACTATGGGTTCATGCAGCAAGACCCATGACCCATCCCATGAGCAAGGTCCACATAGGACCAGGAGCCTAAGTGGGCAAATTCCTTAGAACCTCCATAGATTCCCTTAGGAATCAAAACTCTGGGTCTGTGGCGCAGGCAGCTCCTGCGATTCCCCAAAGGAGTCTGAATTGCTTGGGATAGAAAAATATCTATAAAAATCTATATAATCTAGAAAAATTATCTATATACTAGAAAAAATATAGAAAATATCTTTCCTGTCTGCTTCCCTACGCCAAATAGCACAGCAAGACATATACATAACGGCGAGAACTAAGTCATTCCAGAGCCCTTACCTTTCCCCTCTAGCTAGAAGCTGTATCATTAGAGGAGGAGGAAGGTATTCAGAGGAAGGCGAGAGAGACCCAGACGATCTCCAATGATTTTCATATCATAGAGAAAGATGCTCTTATAGGCGTTACAGAGACCCTAAATATTTTTGCTACAAAAACCCCAGCAGCAACTCACAGCACTTCTCTAGAAAAACTTCACATGTTTCCATCTCATGAGCAGCTCAAGAAAATTGGTTCTGACCAGAAAAAACATTAAAACTTTTCTTTACGGTTTCCAAATTGGATGTTTGACCTCCCGTGGCTAGGCTATCAAGAGTGACAACTATCTCACTTTTAGGGGCAGCGACCTTTAGGGACCCTTTAGACTGCTGCACTGAGGTTTTGCTAAAAAAACTCTTTTTACTTCAGCAGAAACAGCATTGAGGCCGGTTTTCGCTCCAGCAAGGTGGCAAAAGCCTCAGAGGCCTGGCTTTAAGAACTTACTTTTGAAAGTCAACAAGACCCATCAAAGATCCATTTGCCCGCCTAACATCAGAACGCTGTAACATATAGCAAACATAAAGAAGCAGAGAATCGCACTCCAGTCAGTTTAAGTCTTTATTGGGACCACACATCACAAACACAAAGCTTCAGGGGAATACTTGCCCCCTTCTTCAGGTCAATTCAGGTTATTCCCCCGAAATGTTGTTTGTGATGTGTGGTCCACAATAAAGACTTAAACTGAATGGAGTGCGATCCTCTGCTACTTTATGTTTGCTGCAACAGTTTTGGTTGAAGGGAAAACCATTTGAGGCATCTGCACCCAAAGTTTGGACAAGAGTGCACCTCCAGTTGTATTACCCACTGTAAATATATTGGGGATTCCATTAGAAGCTGTCAGATTAAAGCGCACACCTCTGCAACAGTCATTGCTGCGAGAAGGGTCCTTTGGCTTAAGGCTTGGGGCGGATGCGGCCTCAAGAAGGCCCTCATAATTTACCATTTCAAGACGCCTCCTGTTTGGTCCAGAACTAGACAAGATTATTATACCCAGGAAACTAAGGGTAAGAGTACCATGTACCTCAAAACAGGAACAGAAGGACACCTACTTTTTGTAGGTCTCAGTACTTTTGTCCTTTCAGACATTCAGACCACGTCCAGACTACTCCCCCCCCCCCCCCCCCCAGGGGCCCATGGACCTACATTTAGGGGATCTGGAGCACTATTTAAGCAATCAGACTATCCCACAGCTCAGGTGGGAGGATGCCTGTGCTTTTTCTATACACAATGGAGACCCCCCCAACTACAGATGCCTAGACATTGTGTGTTAAACACGGTTACAGGATCAAGTTTACCACCAGACCGGCACCTTTTTTTCTTTCCTCCAGGATCCCAAGGTGTCCCATTCTCCTCTCCTAGCAACGGAAGTGATTGCCCTTTCCACACCTCAGAGATTCTGCAGGTTTACTCAAACCTTTTCCTAGTACCCAGAAGGAGGGACTCTTCAGACCAGTACTGACTTCAGAAGTTCCTCAAAATGGAATCACTATTTTGATACTTAAGAAAGAGAATTCCTAACATCACTGTATATCAAAGATGATATCTCCATATCCCCATTGGCCAGGTCATTTCTCAGGTTTCGGTGGGCCAAGCCTACTTCCAATTACTTCCCTCCCGTTCGTCTGGCATCAGCACCTTGGGTATTTACCAATAACATGGCATGCCAGGCTGCATTCTATGCCTCCAGAACATCATCTTCTTGCCATACCTGGACAACATACTGATCAAGACCCCTTCCCACACGCTTGCGCAAACCTAGCTAGCCAAGTGCAACATCCTAACCCAATTCGGTGGATCCTCAACTTGACTAAATCCTCTCTCCTACCATCTCGGAGAATGTCCTTCCTGGGCATGACACCGACACAAATAATCACAGGATTTTCCCTTCCACAAGACAAAGCACGCAATCTCAGACAATGGCAGGGCATGCCATGTCCAGGAGTCAGATCACCACCAGACAAGCCATGAGACTCGTAGGGAAAATGGTGTACTCGGCAGAAGCAATGCCACCTAAGGCCTCTACAGAGACACGTCTTGAGACACTGGGACAAGTCCCCTCTTTTTCTGGACATTACCTAGTCCTTCCATTACACATCAAATAATCACTGCACTGGTGGACTCAACACCGCACCTTCTACAGGGCAAGGGTTTGTCTCCATCCTGGACAGTAGTCACGACAGATACCAGCCTCTAGGCTGGGAAGCCCTATGAAGGGTGGGCTAGTACAGGGTCAGTGGTCCCCAAGGTGACTACCATCAACATCGCAATGCCCTGCTCTTTTGGACCCCCTTCCTAAAAGGAAGTATGTGCAAATACATTTGGACAATGCCACTGTGGTGGCATACCTAAACTACCAGGGGCACACACAGCGGCGTGGCCATGGAAGAGACGCAACAGATCTTGTCCTGGGCATTCCAGCCCTCTTAGCGATCTATATCCTGGGTGTCCTGAATAATCAGGCGGACTTTCTCAGCCGACACGTTCTGGACACTGGACGAATAGACCTTCAGCCGGAAGTGTTCGAACAACTGGTACATTGCTGGGGCCTTCCAGACATAGACAATATGGCATCTAGACTCAACCGGACAGCCTGTGGCTTCCCAAAGCCTGGTTCTTGGATATCAGGCCTGGCAACAGACAGCCTGCAGCTTCCAGAACTACCAGACCTGTAGCAAGGTCTTCTGTTTCATCAAGAATACCAGCGTCTCCACCTGACACGCGTCAGCCAGGATCTATATCAGAGTCTGGCAATGGTATGCATCCTGGTGCAAGGAATGGGGCTCCCATGGAGGGTTTGTTCTTTCCAGAATTCTCCGTTTCTTGCAATTTGGGGTAGACAAGGGTCTCTAAGTGTCCTAAAGGAGCAGGTATTGCACTGTCCGTCTTTTTTCATTGCGTGCTGGCTCGGATAGGGGACTTACACACATTTGCCTTGGGACCTGACTTTAGTCCTTAGGGCCCTTAGGTTACCCCCTTCGAACCTTTGGAGTTGATCTCCTTGACTCTCATAGAAGACCGTTTTCCTGTTGACTATCTCCACGATATGAGAGCCTCAGAATTAGTGGCCTTGTCTGTTTAGTTCTTGCCTGACCGAGCAATTCTGAGATCTCACTCTGACTTCCCTACCAAAGGTGGTCTCCACCTTCCATCTCAACAAATATTGTTGTCCCTCCTTTGTATCCTTGTCCTTCCTCTCCAAAGGAAAGATGGCTTCACTGTTTGGAAATGGGCAGGGCTCTTCATATTTATGTCGCCAAACTAATGACATTAGATCTTTCAGGCTCTTTTTGTCCTCTTGGCAGGCCTGGCGTGGTTCTTGCAAGATGGATAAGATCAGCCATCCGGTCTTGCTGGGGCTGCTCTCCAGGCGGGTTGTAGACCATACTGCAAGAGCCATGGGTGCTCCATGGGCCGCCTGCAAGGGGGCCTCAGTGGATCAGATCTGTCAGGCGGCAACTGTGGTCCATTTTAACGTTCATAAAATTTTACAAAATTCATAATCTTGCCTCCTCAGAAGTGTAATCGGACGTTCTGTGTGCAGGCGCGAGGGTTAATTTTTTCCCTCTTCCTTACTGCTGCCCTTCAGCAATGTTGTTTACCTAAGTAGTGTATTGGCACCTTAACATTCCTAATTCAAGTTATTGGATTTTGCTGTATAGTGTAATTATATCCTATTCAAAGCTGCTAGATCAGTATTCCTTCTAAGCTGTGTGTTTTACACTACTTAACAAGCCTGCAAACACTGCTTTCAATAATGTGTACACAAATATGGTGAAATATAGGTGCTGCGATAGTATTGCACAAAATCTCTTTTTTTTATGCACAGGAAATATATTTTTAGCACACAGTTGGTAAAGTGTAATGTGGGTACACACACTAACGATAAAGGGATGATACCATCTGATCCGATGACTCCCAAGGCAAACATTCACATGATCCTCCCAAACATTCACTGTCAGCCTTGTGAAAATCCTCTGCTGCGGTCGTCTCCCTGTACATAAATTAGAGTGAGTTGGCCATGGCTGAGGAAAATGTGCAGTCTCAAGCGTTTTCCCCATGCTTTACAAAGGAGAGAACACTCGGGACTGTGTGTAGCGTGAACTTTAAAAAAAAATCTTGCAGATTCGGTCTGTCATCTTTTTAAAATCTGTTTTGTTTGTACCGATCTTAAACATGGGTAGTACTTACAGTACCAATCTTTTAAAGATGTCTCATTTTCAGAAATAAGGGCGTCCCAAGCATTCTCCTTATATAAAGTATAGGGGATCTCATTCTCTACGACCCTATACTTTAATAAAGACGGGATGACCGCTGCCAAGGGGTTTTCAGAAGGTAACTATCATCTCAATGCTTTCAGTGAATGTTCATCGGCGTCTGACACATGGTACATACTGTGTATTATTAAGCGTGCTCAATTTGTTGCACATTTGTTAGCAGTATGTCACCTTGTTTGCACTTAAACACTTATCCTTGCTCAAGTATCACTTTATATTGACTATTAGATCCCAATCCATAAAGTTACTTTCTGGTCCAAATTGAAAGTGCCCTGATGTCTTTGTTCTTTTAGTTGTAAACTATTGAAGTGTATGACATGTGGGCAGTGTGTGTCTGTTAATTCCAGGTAATGCAGGAAATTCCCATGTAGTCCATACCCCCAACGTCCCAGTTTGAATAGGTGGATGGGGATGTCTGCTATGTTGCGGTGGGGGTGGGGGCATGGCATTCTAGGGCGTGGGACAGTCTGGGTCGTGTCTGATGTTGTGGTGTCCAGGAGGCTTGGGGGATGGCCACGCTGTTTAAAAGCGTGGGCGTGGCTGTGCCATTTAGGGGTGTGCCTGTGATGGGGACATGAACAGGATGTTTGAGTATGTGGGTATGATTCAGGAACAGACCTGGGATTTGGGGGGGTGTGGCCATGATGTATGGGGACGGACCATAATGTTGTTTTTTTCTGGGGGGTGACCACAATATCTGGTAGAGTGGTCATAACATTTGTGGCATGTTTCCAATGCATGGCAGTTATCTTTGGGGGTGGCCATGATGGTTGGGGTATGAGTGTGACCGTGATGTTTGTGGGTGTGGCTGTGACAGCAATATCTGGGGGCGTGGTCACATTCAGAGGCCCTGCTTTTAAATTTCCCCCAGTCACCATGGCAGCAACGTCACCAAACGAATCCCCTCCCATTTGCAGTCAATTGAAACAGGAAGAACTCCTCATACCTGTCACTGTCAGGTGTTCTTTTCTTCCTGTTTTCAGTCTGCTACCAGCCATCACGGTGGATCCCTGCCTAAATGGAGTCTCTCCTGCTCTCCTCCAGGTTGGATGCCCTCCGGTGCCAGTGAGACACTGAGCCAAGAGGGAGGTGGACCCTGTGACCGGGTCGGGAAGGCTGTCCCTCTGCAAACCGCATGGCTGCCCCTTCCAAGATGGCGGCTGCGCGATACCGGAAGTCGCGGATGACGTCACTTCGCTTTTCGCGGCTGACGTTCCAGGACTTCCCAGCTTCATCCTGACCGCATCTTAGTGTTTTAGTGGCGGGTTTGGCTGGGAGGCGCTAGAGGGGTGTGCTCTCCTATTTTACCAGCGTTTTTCCCGCGAATCTTTCCTTCCGGTCGGCCTGCCTGTTTGGCTGCAGTGGTGCTGTAGTGAGCCTGCTTGTGCTACTGCTCCTGTTCCTCTCTGCTGTAGTGATTTTGTTGGTTAAACATGTAAGTGCATTTTTACATACTTTGTTGCTTCTCTTGGGTGTTGCTTGTCAGCTGATAGGAGTTTTTTAATTATTTTAAGCATGGAGTCTGGGAGCCAGTAAAGGTCACTCTAAGGGATAGGATCTAGGTAAGCAGGGGTGAGTATGGAAAGAGAGCAGAGGATTAGGCTTCTAGGGGTGACAGTGTTCTTTTTGTCTCCCCACAGCCTTTCTATGTCTGATAAGCAATCCAAACTGTGGAGGTGAAAGCAAAGACAAGGAGGAAGCTGGAAACTCGGTTAATCCTATCCAGGGACAGTCTCTAGACTCCCTAATGAAACTTATCAAGTCTGCTGTGAATGAGTCTATGCAAGAAGCCAGAAAAAGAAAAGAAAGGAAAGATCTTATATAGAATCAACTATAGATTCAGATGACTCAGAAGCAGAATTGTCCGACTATTCAGATAATGCCTCTTGTTCCTATCAGAGGATGAAGAGGAGGTAGAATGGAGGACTAATTTTGATCCTAGTATAATAGAACCATTGGTTAGCAGTGATGAAACACCCTGTCCGTGGCAAATGCGGAACCAAAAAAATCGGAAGCGGATAAACTGTTTCCATCCATTAAAAAGAAACACCACGCCTTCCCTCTTCATACCTCTATCCAGGAAATTATCACTTCTGAGTGGAAGAACAGACAAGAAATTTGTTTTGTCTCAACAGGTTCCTTAAAAAATACCCTATGGAGGAAACAGTGGCCCAGCACTGGGATACAGCCCCAAAAGTTGATGCAGCGGTAGCCAGGTTAGCCGAAAGAACACTTCTGTGACGACGCAGCATTATTTAGGGACCCTATGGAAAAAAGGGTTGAAGTGTCCTTAAGGAAAGCATTTGTGGCAGCAGGAGCCGCTTGCATACTCAGTAACTTCAGTCTCCAGGTCCATGAAAATCTGATGATGAAAAAATGGAGGGAAGCTATTAAATCTAATGGAAAAGGCCTAAACTTCTAGAAATGCTGTCTGATTTCAAAAATAGCTATTGACTTTCTTTCAGAGCATCTGTGGGACATGGTCCGTTTATCGGCAAGATCTATGGGCCTTTCAATTGCTGCTTGGAGAGCATTATGGTTGAAACCCTGGCAAGCTGATACTGCTTCAAAAAACAATTTCTGCTTACCCTTTCGAAGGTGGTCTTCTTTTTGGGAGAAATTAAACTCTCATCAGTAATGCTTCAGGAGGGAAAAGCATTTTTCTCCCACAGAAAGAAGCTTTAAGAGACAAAGACCAGACCTTTCTCAAGGAGCGAATAGAATCCTTCGGTCGTAAAGTTCTACAGACCAGGAAAAGAAACATCGAGGCAAACAAGTTGGAGGTCAGGAAGACAAACATTAGAGGTCAAATAAGAGGCCGCAGGTTTTACAGGTCAGTCCTTGTCCAGCCATAGGAATTCGCCGGTCCAGGACAGAGGTCGGGGGCAGACTGTCTCAGTATTCCACCGTCTGGGCCGAGAATGTGATGGACAAATAGGTGAATCAGGTGGTTTCATTGGGGTACAGGAAGAATTCACCACTTACCCCAGATTTTTTCAGACCAAAGAAGGAAGTCGATCCCCAGAAAGAATGGGTCGATCCGGAATTATGTGGCTCAACTGTTTCAGATAGGAGCTATAGAAGCAGTCTCTGTGAAGGAACAAGGGAAAGGTTTTACTCCAGTCTGTTTTAGTCAGAAAAGTGTCGGGAAAGTTAAGACCGGTGCTAGACTTAAGAAATTGAACAAGTTTGTAACGTACAAAAGATTCAAGATGGAGTCCCTGACTTCAATTATTAAGGTAATAGGAAGAGGGTCCTGGCTAGCAAGCGTGGATCTGAAAGAGCCTACTTCCATGTACCAATTCAAGTCGAATCAGGAAATTCCTGAGGTTTTGGTAGGGGATCTACATGTACAATTCAGATGCCTACCTTTCGGTCTCTCGCAATCACCCAGAGTTTTCACCAAAGTGGTAGTTGCCTTAGTAGCAGAGATTCGGAAAAGAGGAATTGCCATCTTCCATTATCTGGACGATATCTTAATATGGCAGAGTCCAAGGAAAAACGCGGAAAAGACATGTGACAACCATAGTAAAACACCTGGAAAGGTCAGGTGGATAATAAAACAGAGAGAAGAGCCACTTGTCTCCAGTACAAGACCTAATTTTTGGGTGCACACTTCTTGACAAGAGAGAACTTGGTAAAGCTTCGGAAGAAAAACAATTAAAGTTAAGAGAAGAAGTCCAAGCTATAGTACAAAGTCCAATATCAACTGTCAAACAAATATTGAAGGTACTGGGTTTGATGGCAGCAGCTATCCAGCTTGTTCGGTGGTCCAGATGGCATATGCGATATCTGCAGCATTTTCTGAAAGCCAGAGTTCTCTCAAACACAAAGTCCAAGAAACTCCATCTACCAGCCTGGCTAAAAGACAGCCTTACCTGGTGGCTACAAAAAGAAATCTAAACAAAGGGTTCGATTTAAGGTACCAAACACCACTGGTAATAACGACCGATGCATCCAACTTAGGATGGGGAGCGACGTTTTCAAGACAAGGTTGCCCAAGGACGCTGGGAAGGAAAGGAAGTACCTCCAATATCTTGGAGTTAAGAGCAGTATTTTGGCAATTCAGAACTTCAAGAATCAGATTCAGGGCAAGTCAATAGTAATAAGGAGCGACAATATGTCAACCGTCCAGTATATAAAGAAACAGGGCGGAACAAAAAGTTGGAGGTTGCTGATGGAAGTAAAACCAATCTTCGAATGGGCTCAAAGATATCTGAGAAGGAAATCTCGGCCATCTTCATTCTGGCAGACAAAACACCCAGGCGGATTTTCTAAGTCGCCAAAAGGTACGGACAGGCGAGTGGAGTCTTTCATCCATCAGTATTCCAGAGCATAGTAGTAAGATGGGGACAACCGGAGATAGACCTCTATGGCATCAGAAAACAATGCAAAATGCATAGGTTTTACGCCGCTATCCTTCAAAGAGGGCGGAAGCAGTGGACACCCTGCAGCAAGATTGGAGCAGAGGGTTACTGTATGTCTTCCCACCATTTCCTATGATATGGAAGGTATTGACCAAGATCAAGGAGGAGAAATCCGATGTTGATAGCAGTAATTCCTCATTGGCGAGGAGACCTTGGTTTCCATTGCTTCTATCTCTAGCAAGGGAACCTCCTCTGATACATCCGATGAGAGATCTGTTGACTCAGGGTCCACTCCAATATTCGGAGCACATTCAACTAGCGGCTTGGAGGTTGAGAAACGAAGATTAAAAAGTTTTAACCTTCAGGAGGAGGTAATTCAATTCTTCTTAAGTCAAGAAAGGCAGTGACTTCTGAGAAATACTACAAGATCTGGGAAGTCTTTGCTCAACACGCAAGAGCGGAAGGATTTGATTGCCTCAATCCAGCAGTACCGCAAATAGTTAATTTCCTATTCTCAGGGTACAAGTTAAACTTAAGTGAAAGTACACTGAGAGGCCAGGTTTCAGCTCTTCTTCTCTGCTAGAAAGGAACTTAGCCACAGATCCAATGGTTGAAGATTCTTTGCCTTCTATTAGGATTTAAACCGAAAATTCATAACAGAACACCAATCTGGAGTTTACCACTAGTCCTTCAGGATTAACTCAGCCGCCCTTGTAAGCCGCTTGAATCGTCATCAACATGGTTTCTAACACTGAAGGTGGTGTTCCTGATTGCAGTAACATCTGCATGCAGAGTTGGAGAAATAGGGGCACTATCAATGAAAAAAACCATATTTACAATTTATGGATGATAAAGTAAAGCTAAGACCAGCTTTCAACTTTTACCCAAGGTCATATCGAACTTCCACGCGACCTAGAAGTGATATTGCCATCCTTTTGTCCAGACCCAAAGAATAAGATGGAAAAGGTACTACGACACGTTGGATTTAGTTGTGCTATCAGAATCTACCTGGATCGAACTAAAAGCTGGAGAAGATCAGAACATCTTTTGATAATCCCAGGTGGGCATAGGAAGGGACAGACTCCTTCTAAAAGGACCTTGAGCTGATGGATAGTATCCTGTATTCAAAAGGCTTATCAGACAAAAGGCGTAAAATCCCGCAAGGACTTAAGGCGCATTCTACCAGAGGTATCCCATGTTCCTGGGTGGCCCAAGCAGAGGCCCCAATGGAGATGATTTTGTAAAACGGGCAAGATGGACGTCGGCAAAAAGTTTATTAAGCACTACAGGATGGAGGTGCTGCTGAACCAAGATGCCAGATTTGGCAGAAAAGTTTTGCACTCTGTTGTATCAGATATGATGTAATAAATTTATGTTTTTGGAACAGAGAACCCGCCCTGGAATATATTTGCTTGGTATAATCCGTTTGGTGACATTGCTGCCATGGTGAATGGGGGAGAAACGAGAAATCAAATCTACTTACCAGGGATTTCTGTTCCCAGTCACTTCCATGGCAGCAGTCACCAAAACCCTCCGACTTATATTTACTCTACAGCTTGGAACTAGAACACCTGACAGTGGGGGAGGAGGAGCTATTTAAAAGGTATGAGGGGAGTGTCTTCCTGTTTCAATTGACTGCAAATGGGAGGGGATTCGTTTGGTGACTGCTGCCATGGAAGTGACTGGGAAACAGAAATCCCTGGTAAGTAGATTTGATTTCTCGTTTTCTTAGCATGACAATAACCGCAAATGTGATTCATATCACCAATAGTAACTAGTCTTTCCAGGGTTTATATTTGTATATAAATGTCATTCATATCACCAATAATAACATACTGTATATACTCGTATAATAAGTCGACCCAAGTATAAGTCGAGGTACATATTTTTACCTCAAAAATGTGTAAAAACTGTCGAGGGTAGAAATTATGACCACTACTGCCTTTGATTCTGTATTGGTTCGAGGGGTTTAGTTGCCCTTTAAATGGACAGCAGCATTCCCATACAGTAGACCCATACAGTAATAGCCAAATCCAGTATGGCTATTACTGTATGGAAATACTGTGATTTGAATTCTGCTGTCCCAGGGCAACTAAAGCCTCAAAACAATACAGAATCAGAAGGCACATCGATTTAACAATAGGTACCATCCTCAGTATTGTTCAGGTATTAGTTGCCCTTTAAATAACAGTAATCCCCAATTATTGGCACTCCAGATGTTTGTAAACTACAACTCCAGCATGCTTTAGATGCTAGGAGTTGTGTTACAAACCTCTGTAGTGGAAAACGCACACACTAAACCTGTTTACAACCCCAAAACAAACTATCCTGTCCCTGACCCAAATGACTTCCTTACCCCCACCCCAGGAATAAAACCCTATTTCCTCCCCACTTCTCACTTAGCAATGGTTCCACCCTGCCACTAAAGTACCTCTTCTTTATGCAGCCTACCTTTTCCAGGTGCTGTGGGGCAAGCAGTCATAGTTGCAGGAGAGTCCAGGCCCCTGAAATACTCATTGATGGAGGAATCCAGCTGCCGCATCCACTGCCGTCACTGCTGTTTTACAGCTGAAAAACTCGACTTATACTCTAGTATATACGGTAGTCTTTCCAGGGTTTATATGTGTATATAAATGTCATTTATATCACCAATAGTAACATAGTCTTTCCAGGGTTTCTATTTGTATATAAATGTCATATCACCAACAGTAGCATAGTCTTTCCAGGGCTCATATTTTAAAAACCTTCCAGGAGCAAATTGAAATGTGTTACAGACCTTAAGGGAAATGTCTTGTTCCCTCTGAGTTGTGTAGCCGTACATTACACTGTTGTTGTGTCACTGAAGTGGATCTGTGTCTGAGTTACGAATTAGGGGATCGCACTCTGCAAGTGGACATACAAGCTTTTATTGTTCTAATTGGACTTCATGGGTGTGTCGTCCCTTTCAGAGGGTGTCGCCGTTATGTTGAGTCATTGAGGGGTGGGCTGTTGTGGTGAGCACATATGGTACATACAAAATTTCTGCTTTATATAGTAGATTGTACCAAGCTAAGAAAACATTGTGCTGAATATGCTTGTGAAGGTTCTCATTCTCCAGGTCATGGTATATCTGTTGTATTCAATTAGATCAACTGGACTTGAAGTTTAGTTCTTGAAGACGTTTCGCTAGTCATCGACTGGCTTTTTCAATTCAGAAGTTCTAATAGTATCTTTAACAAACAGCTATAAAAAGGTCTCCTCTCCTTTTTTTCTTTCTTTTTTTTTGGCTACTCCCAAAAATAGCAAGAAATAAATTGCTTAGTTGTAAGCAATTACTCAGCAGTTTAGATGCCCTTTTAGATGCACATTTATCAGTATGGGGGCAGATATTCTCCAAACCCTTACCCCAAGGTTAATAAGTTCCAGTCCAAAAGCTTTAGTTCACTGACAGATAACTTTTTGGTATATCAATTGGTACCTTGCCAGTAGGGAATGTAGAGTGGTTGGTGATCTTTGATGTTATAAGCAGCCACATTTTTTTGCAACCAATTTTTTAGCAAAATTGGTCATTTGGAGCAATTCGGTGTGCAGTGATCGATCTCCTTCGCATTTTTTAGCCAGGCGGCCCATCTGGCTACTTTCATGCCAACTGGCTGGAAAAAATTTTCTGGCGAGAAAATTGTTGGGATTTACTAAAAAATGTAGATGTAGGATTATAGGGTGTGCCCGACACCAAGGCCAGACAAAACTCTCAGCAAAACTGCCCAGTCAAGACCCTTTCCAACATTGCAAGATAATGTAAGGATGGGTTAACTAACTCTTGCAAGATTGCCATTCTGGGAAAGGGTGGCATGGCAAACCTGCATGCTTTGTATGCGGGTCACAAATTTTCCCGCCCTTCCCAACCCGGCTACTTTATCATGTCACCAAGCTGGAAAATAATTCTGGGGAGAAAACACTGTGTGTGGATAAAATAAAAATATCCTCCCCTCTATTTTTCAGTTCTAATATATTGACTAAGGTTACTTAACCTGAAACTTGTACAGCCTTTGTCAATATAAACTCACATTAACGTAAAATTGTGTGTGGATTTCTCTTAACAAAATGTTTGATTTGCCTTGCTGTTTGTAAAAAGTATTTTTGGATTTAATTTGGATCTTTATTTGTTTCAATTAAGGATGAAAAATGTACTTCCTCCACGATTTCAAAAAGAGATAACAAACACCCTGCATAAAGATCCTATGACCCAGACTCAAATGGTATGTACATAATACATGCAAAGAAAAAGCAGGATAAAAGATGCCTGGGCTATCCCAAAATAGATGTGGGTGGCCACATTGTAGGGCCGTGTCGTGTTTTGTTTTATTTTGTAATCTGAATTGCATGAGCTCCGATAACAGAATATTTTTGGAATTGCAGTGCAAATGGACGGTAACACCCCTAAAACCACGTGCATTGCCATCGCGCTTTCACACGTTTCCTGAGGCCACAACCTCAGAAAAACACAAAAAGCACACAGACAAGTCCCAAAGACCTGTTCTTGATCCTACATTTTCTTTTACAGCTTGCTGTTTAAAGCAGACCTATCAGGTTTAAGTTATAGCAAACCTCTTGCATTCTGTGCTGGACATTTTTACATTACCTGTCTGCTGATGTTACTGCCATGGACAAGTGGACAAAGTATGCACATAGACAATAGTTTTTAGACATGACATATTTTGGTGTATGTATATATATTAGCTTAGCTGTAACACACTACTAAAAAGATGAGTACTGTAGGAAAAAGGAGATATCTTTTTTATTATGGCCTCCTGCTCATCAAATCAAAATTTTAGCTTTGCCCCCACACAGATTGTCAAAATCTACAATAATTTATTTTTTCAAGTAACATTGCTGCCATTTCACTCACGGGCTAATGACGTCATAGCATGCATGGCTATAAGACACACAAATCTCGCCTTCCACTAGTGAAGTCCACGTTTTACTTTGTCACCTTAGGTATGCATTAGCCAATCTAGGTCACGCTCCTCTCCTCCAAAAAAACACAAGGGATGGTGCGAAATTGTGGGTGTCTTATAGCCGACGTGCACTGACGTCATCAGCGCACGTTATCCTCCGGGCATGAGTGAAATGGCAGCAAATATTATTGAGCGAAGTAAATGATGTAGATTTGGGAAATCTCATGGGGGCAGTCCTAAACAATTAATGGAGGGTAGAGCAAGAAGCCAGCAAGATTCAAGTAGTGAAGAGGTATGGGAGTGGAATAAGAACAAAAAAATAGGATCTTACATATTAAAAAAAAAAACAGCTTTCTAGTAAGCTAAAGTGATTTGACAGGTATATCTTTAAATTAGCTCGATTCACCTGTGCAATGGGGGCATATATCGATGGGTGTGTACCAGTTTTACAGGTGGGTGAACTTAGCACATTCGTGATACATCAAGTTGTTTATAGATTGGCTTTAATTTGCAAATCCTGGCATGGTATAAATCACACTTTTTACTTTGTGATCCATATAGTTAGTCGATATAAAATTGGAGATTTTGAAAGGTTGAGTTTTTTCCCCTCACATTTTACTTATTCCTGCAGATTCACTTTTTTGGCGTGACATCTGCTTATCTTCAGTTCAGTACACGTTTGCTTAAATCCCTTCCTTTTATTTTAATTTGTCGCATCACATGGTAGAAAGAATGGCTGTATGTTTGTAATGTTGATTTGTAAATTCCACAGTACAGTTCTGATTATGTAATGTGACATGCTGAAACAAAGCAAATGCATCACTTGCAAGTCTGCTTTTTTTTCTGCTGACCTGGTGGTAACATAATAGTAACTTGTCAGTAATTTCGAGCCTAACTAAATGATTTGCTAGGATGTTTAGGGCATGTCCACCCTCACCATGGAAAAACATATGTATCTTCAAATTGACTGAAGGATTTTGATGGGAATGGCTGTTTTAAAGCTAGAATCATGACCAATAACCTATAAAATTAGGTAGTTTTGGGGGTGGACATGCCCTTTAGAAGTGAGGCATCACCCCCTCCCCCTGCCCATAAGCACCCAGCCACCAGAAGCCGCCTCTAGTTAAAGTGTCCGCTCAGGAGTAGGATCACCAGAGCCCCTCCGTGTGGATAACAGGAACGTGCACAGAACGATCGTTATCCTAGGAAACGATTGTCCGGGACCTTGGAGAAGGTGCCTAACACCGCGCTGCTTCGCCAGCAAGGCGTCACAAGGCTCTCCTCTCTGCAGAAAAGGGTAACATGCACCGCCCTGTTAACCTGCGCTGCCTAAACCGCTGTAAAAGGGCAGGGCTTATATCTTAGAGCCCCACGGGGTGGCAGCCATTTGGAATAAAGCTCCTGCAGAGGAAATCCCTTTCCACCACAAGAATCTGATTGTCGAAGTCTTCTCCAGATAAGCAAATGTCTTTTTTTTTTTCTTTTACTTACTGCAGCAATGTCTGCCAGAAAAAAGCACGCCTCAGACACCAAAAATGCAAAGACCCAGTTGGGCCTGTATTTCAGCACAAATTGCAATACATGCAATGCCAACTTGCCAGCCGGTCATCCTGATCCACTATGTGGTTCATGCAGCAAGACCCATGACCCATCCATGAGCAAGGTCCAAATAGGACCAGGAGCCTAAGTGGGCAAATTCCCTCTTAGAACCTCCATAGATTCCTTAGGAATCAAAACTCTGGTCTGTGGCGCAGGCAGCTCCTGCGATTCCCCAAAGGAGTCTGATCTGCTTGGGATAGAAAAATATCTATAAAATCTATATAATCAGAAAAATTATCTATATAATCTAGAAAAATATATAGAAAATATCTTTCCTCTGCTTCCTACGCCAAATAGCACAGCAAGACATATACATAAGGCGAGAACTAAGTCATTTCCAGAGCCCTTACCTTCCCCTCTCAGCTAGAAGCTGTTAATCATTAGAGGAGGAGGAGGAGAGAGTATTCAGAGGAAGGCGAGAGAGACCCAGACGATCTCCAATGATTTTCATCATCCATAGAGAAAGATGCTTATTAAGGCTGTTACAGAGACCCTAAATATTTTGCTACAAACACCCAGCAGCAATCACCACGCACTTTCTAGAAAAACTTCACATGTTTTCCATCTCATGAGCAGCTCAAGAAAATTGGTTCGACCAGAAAAAACATTAAACTTTTCTTTACGGTTTCCTAAATTGAATGGTTGTTGTGCCTGACCCTCAGTGGCTAGGCTATCAAGAGTGACAACTATCTCACTTTTAGGGGCAGCGACCTTTAGGGACCCTTTAGACTGCTGCACTGAGGTTTGCTAAAAAACTTTTACTTCAGCAGAACAGCATTGAGGCCGGTTTTCGCCTCAGCAGGTGGCAAAGCCTCAGAGGCCTGGCTTTAAGAACCTACTTTTGAAGTCAACAAGACCCATCAAAGATCCATTTGCCCGCTAACCTCAGACCGCTGTAACATATAGCAACATAAAGAAGCAGAGAATCGCATCCAGTCAGTTTAAGTCTTTATTGTGGACCACACATCACAAACACAACGTCAGGGGAATTACTGCCCCTTCTTCAGGTCAATTCAGGTTATTCCCCGAAATGTTGTGTTGTGATGTGTGGTCCACAATAAAGACTTAAACTGACTGGAGTGCGATCCTCTGCTACTTTATGTTTGCTGCAACAGTTTGGTTGAAGGGAAAACCATTTGAGGCATCTGCACCCAAAGTTGGACAAGAGTGCACCTCCAGTTGTATACCCACTGTAACATTATTGGGGATTCCATTAGAAGCTGTCAGATTAATAGCGCACACCTCTGCAACAGTCATTGCTGCGAGAAGGGTCCTTTGGCTTAAGCTTGGGCGGCGGATGCGGCCTCAAAGAAGGCCCTCATTAATTACCATTTTCAAGACGCCTCCTGTTTGGTCCAGAACTAGACAAGTTATATACCCAGGAAAACTAAGGGTAAGAGTACCATGCTACTCAAAACCGAACAGAAGGACACCTACTTTTTGTAGGTCTCCAGTACTTTTGTCCTTCAGACATCCAGACCACGTCCAGACTATCTCCCCCCCCCCCCCAGGGGCCCATGGACCTCAAATTAGGGGATCTGGAGCACTATTTAAGCAATCAGACTATCCCACAGCTCAGGTGGGAGGATGCCTGTGCTTTTCTATACACAATGGAGACCCCCCCAACTACAGATGCCTAGACATTGTGTGTTATAACACGGTTACAGGATCAAGTTTACACACAGACCGGCACCTTTTTTTCTTTTCTCCAGGATCCAAGGTGTCCCATTCTCTCTCTCCTAGCAACGGAAGTGATTGCCCCTTTCACAACCTCAGAGATCTGCAGGTTTACTCAAACCTTTTCCTAGTACCCAAGAGGAGGGACTCTCAGACCAGTACTTGACTTCAGAAGTTTCACTTCAAAATGGAATCACTATTTTGACTTAAGAAAGAGATTTCCTAACATCACTGGATATCAAAGATGCATATCTCCATATCCCCATCTGGCCAGGTCATTTCTCAGGTTTTCGGTGGGCCAAGCCTACTTCCAATTACTTCCCTCCCGTTCGTCTGGCATCAGCACCTTGGTATTACCAATAACATGGCATGCCAGCTGCATTCATAGGCCTCCCGAACATCATCTTCTTGCCATACCTGGACAACATACTGATCAAGACCCCTTCCCACACGCTTGCGCAAACCTAGCTAGCCATGTGCATCAACATCCTAACCCAATTCGGATGGATCCTCAACTTGACATAAATCCTCTCTCCTACCATCTCAGAGAATGTCCTTCCTGGGCATACATCCGACACAAATAATCACAGGATTCCCTTCCACAAGACAAAGCACGCAATCTCCAGACAATGGCAGGGCATGCCATGTCCAGGAGTCAGATCACCACCAGACAAGCCATGAGACTCGTAGGGAAAATGGTGTACTTGGCAGAAGCAATGCCACCTAAGGCCTCTACAGAGACACGTCTTGAGACACTGGGACAAGTCCCCTCTTTTTCTGGACATTACCTAGCTCCTTCCATTACACATCAAATAATCACTGCACTGGTGGACTCAACCACCGCACCTTCTACAGGGCAAGAGGATTGTCTCCCATTGGACCGTAGTCACGACAGATCCAGCCTCTCAGCTGGGGAAGCCCTATGAAGGGTGGGCTAGAACAGGGTCAGTGGTCCCCCAAGGTGATACTACCCATCAACATCGCAATGCCCTGCTCTTTTGACCCCTTCCTAACAGGGAAGTAGTGCAAATACATTTGGACAATGCCACTGTGGTGGCATACCTAAACTACCAAGGGGGCACACACAGCGGGTGGCCTGAAGAGACGCAACAGATCTTGTCCTGGGCATTCCAGCCCTCTCTTTGCGATCTATTCTGGGTGTCCTGAATAATCAGGCGGACTTTCTCAGCCGACACGTTCTGGACACTGGACGAATAGACCCTTCAGCCGGAAGTGTTCGAACAACTGGTACATTGCTGGGGCCTTCCAGACATAGACATATGGCATCTAGACTCAAACCGGACAGCCTGTGGCTTCCCAAGCCTGGTTCTTGGATATCCTAGGCCTGCAACAGACAGCCTGCAGCTTCCAGAATAACCAGACCTCCTGTACAAGGTCTTCTGTTCCATCAAGACTACCAGCGTCTCCACCTGACAGCGTCAGCAAGGATCTATATCAGAGTCTGGCAATGGTATGCATCCTGGTGCAAGGAATGGGGCCTCCCATGGAGGCCGTTTGTTCTTTCCAGAATTCTCCGTTTCTTGCAATTTGGGGTAGACAAGGGTCTCTAAGTGTCCTAAAGGAGCAGGGATTGGCACTGTCCGTCTTTTTTCATTGCGTGCTGGCTCGGATAGGGGACTTACACACATTTGCCTTGGGACCTGACTTTGTCCTTAGGGCCCTTAGGTTACCCCCCTTCGAACCTTTGGAGTTGATCTCCTTGACTCTCATAGAAGACCGTTTTCCTGTTGACTATCTCCACGATATGCAGAACCTCAGAATTAGTGGCCTTGTCTGTTTACGTTTCTTGCCTGACCGAGCAATTCTGAGATCTCACTCTGACTTCCCTACCAAAGGTGGTCTCCCCTTCCATCTCAACAATACATTGTTTGTCCCTTCCTTGTATCCTTGTCCTTCCTCTCCAAAGGAAAGATGGCTTCACTGTTTGGAAATGGGCAGGGCTCTTCATATTATGTCGCCCAAACTAATGACATTAGATCTTCTCAGCCTTTTTGTCCTCTTGGCAGGCCTGCCGCGTGGTTCTTGCAAGATGGATAAGATCAGCCATCCGGTCTTGCTGGGGCTGCTCCTCAGGCGGGTTGTAGACCATACTCAAGAGCCATGGGTGCTCCATGGGCCGCCTGCAAGGGGGCCTCAGTGGATCAGATCTGTCAGGCGGCAACTTGGTCGTCCATTTCAACGTTCTGTGTGCACCGGACTGCGGGAGGGTTAAATTTTCCCTCTTTCCTTACTGCTGCCCTTCAGCAATGTTGTTTACCTAAGTAGTGTATTGCACCTTAACATTCCTAATTCAAGTTATTGGATTTTGCTGTATAGTGTAATTATATCCTATTCAAAGCTGCTAGATCAGTATTCCTCTAAGTGTGTGTTTATACACTACTTAACAAGCCTGCAAACACTGCTTTCAATAATGTGTACACAAATATCTGGTGAAATATAGGTGCTGCGATATGTATTGCACAAAATCTCTTTTTTTTTATCTGCACAGAAGATATATTTTATGCACACAGTTGGTAAAGTGTAAATGTGGGTACACACACTAACGATAAAGGGATGATACCATCTGATCCGATGTACTCCCAAGGCAAACATTCACCATGATCCTCCAAACATCACTGTCAGCCTTGTGAAAATTTCCTCTGCTGCGTCGTCTCCCTGTACATAATTAAGAGTGAGTTGGCCAGAGGCTGAGAAATGTGCAGTCTCAGCGTTTTCCCCATGCTTTACAAAGGGAGAACACTCGGGACTGTGTGTAGCGTGAACTTTAAAAAAAAATCTTGCAGATTCGGTCTGTCATCTTTTAAAAATCTGTTTTGTTTGTACCGATCTTAAACATGGGTAGTACTACAGTACCAATCTTTAAAAGATTGTCTCATTTTTCAGAAATAAGGGCGTCCCAAGCATTCTCCTTATATAAAGTATAGGGAGATGTCATGATCTCATTCTCTACGACCCTATACTAATTAAAGACGGATGACCGCTGCCAAGGGGTTTTAGAAGGTAAATATCATCTCCAATGCTTTCAGTGAATGTTCAGCGCGTCTGACACATGGTACATATGTGTATTATTAAGCGTGCTCAATTTGTGCACATTTGTTAGCAGTATGTCACCTTGTTTGCACTTAAACACTTTATCCTTGCTCAAGTATCACTTATATTGACTATTAGATCCCAATCCATAAAGTTACTTTCTGGTCCAAATTGAAAGTGCCATGATGTCTTTGTTCTTTAGTTGTAAATATCTGTGAAGTGTATGAAATTGGGCAGTGTGTGTCTGTTATATCCAGGTAATGCAGGTAATTCATGTAGTCCATACCCCCCCTCGTCCCAGTTTGAATAGGTGGGATGGGCATGTTGCTATGTTGCGGTGGGGTGGGGCATGGCATTCTAGGGCGTGGACAGTCTGGGTCGTGTTGATGTTGTGGTGTCCAGGAGGCTGGGGGCATGGCCACGCTGTTTAAAAGCGTGGGCGTGGCTGTGCATTTAGGGGTGTGCCTGTGATGGGGACATGAAAGGATGTTTGAGTATGTGGGTATGTTCAGGAACAGACCTGGGATGTTTGGGGGTGTGGCCATGTGTATGGGGACGGACCATAAGTTGTTTTTTTTCTGGGGGGTGACCACAATATCTGGTAGAGTGGTCATAACATTTGTGCATGTTTCCAATGCATGGCAGTTATCTTGGGGGGTTGGCCATGATGGTTGGGGTATGAGTGTGACCGTGATGTTTGTGGTGTGTGTGGCTGTGACAGCAATATCTGGGGCGGGCGTGGTCACATTCCAAGAGGCGCTCTGCTTTTAATTTCCCCCAGTCACCATGGCAGCAACGTCACCCAACGAATCCCCTCCCATTTGCAGTCAATTGAAACAGGAAGAACTCCCCTCATACCTGTCACTGTCAGGTGTTCTTTTCTTCCTGTTTGCAGTGCTGCTACCAGCCATCACGGTGGATCCCTGCCTAACTGGAGTCTCTCCTCCTGCTCTCCTCCAGGTTGGATCCCCCTCCGGCTCCGCCAGTGAACACTGAGCCAAGAGGGAGGTGGACCCTGTGACCGGGTCGGGAAGGCTGTCCCTCTGCAACCGCATGGCTGCCCCTTCCAAGATGGCGGCTGCGCGATACGGAAGTCGCGGATGACGTCACTTCGGCTTTTCGCGGCTGACGTTCCAGGACTTCCCAGCTCATCCTGACCGCATCTTAGGTGTTTAGCTGGCGGTTTTTGGCTGGGAGGGCTAGAGGGGTGTGCTCTCCTTATTTATCCAGCGTTTTCCGCGAATCTTTCCTTCCGGTCGGCCTGCCTGTTTGCTGCTGCAGTGTGCTGTAGTGAGCCTGCTTGTGCTACTGCTCCTGTTCCTCTCCTGCTGTAGTGATTTTCTGTTGGCTTAACCATGTAAGTGCATTTTTACATATTTGTTGCTTCTCTTGGGTGTGTTGTCAGCTGATAGGAGTTTTTTAATTATTTTAAGCATGGAGTCTGGGAGCGCCAGTAAAGGTCACTCTAAGGGATCTAGGTAAGCCGGGGTGAGTATGGAAAGAGAGCAGAGGATTGGCTTCTAGGGCTGACAGTGTTTTTTTGCTCCCCAACACCTTCTATGTCTGATAGCAATCCAAACTGTGGAGGTGGAAAGCAAAGACAAGGAGGAAGCTGGAACCTCGGTTTTATCTATCCAGGGACAGTCTCTAGACTCCCTAATGAAACTTATCAAGTCTGCTGTGAATGAGTCTAGCAAGAAGCCAAGAAAAAAGAAAGAAAGGAAAGATCTTATATAGAATCAACTATAGATTCAGATGACTCAGAAGCAGAATTGTTCAGACTATTCAGATAATGCATCTTTGTTCTATCAGAGGATGAAGAGGAGGTAGAAGTGGAGACTAATTTGATCCTAGTATAATAGAACCATTGGTTAAAGCAGTGAGAACACCATGTCCTGGCAACTGCGGAACCAAAAAAATCGGAAGCGGATAAACTGTTTCCATCCATTAAAAAGAAACACCACGCCTTCCCTCTTCATACCTCTATCCAGGAAATATCACTTCTGAGTGGAAGAAGACAGACAAGAAATTTGTTTTGTCTAACAGGTTCTAAAAAATACCCTATGGAGAAACAGTGGCCCAGCACTGGGATACAGCCCAAAAGTTGTGCGCGGTAGCCAGGTTAGCCAGAAAGAACACTTCCTGTGGACGACGCAGCATTATTTAGGGACCCTATGGAAAAAAGGGTTGAAGTGTCCTTAAGGAAAGCATTTGTGGCAGCAGGAGCCGCTTGCAACTAGCAGTAACTTCAGTCTCCAGGTCCATGAAATCTGGATGAAAAATATGGGGAGGAAGCTATTAACTCTAATGTGAAAAGGCCTAAACTTCTAGAAATGTGTCTGATTTCAAACTAGCTATTGACTTCTTCAGAGGCATCTGTGGACATGGTCCGTTTATCGGCAAGATCTATGGGCCTTTCAATTGCTGCTGGAGAGCATTATGGTTGAAAACCCTGGCAAGCTGATACTGCTTCAAAAAACAATTTATGCTTACTCCCTTTCGAAGGTGGTTTCTTTTTGGGGAGAAATTAAACTCAATCATCAGTAATGCTTCGGAGGAGGGAAAAGCATTTTTCTCCCACAAGAAAGAAGCTTTAAGAGACAAAGACCAGACCTTCTCAAGGAAGCGAATAGATTTTCGGTCGTCAAAGTTCTACAGACCAGGAAAAGAAACATCGAGGCAAACAAGTTGGAGGTCAGGAAGACAAACCATTAGGCTCAAATAAGAGGCGCAGGTTTTACAGGTCAGTCCTTTGTCCAGCCATAGGAATTCGCCGGTCCAGGAGACAGAGGTCGGGGGCAGACTGTCTCAGTATTCCACCGTCTGGGCCGAGAATGTGATGGAAATAGGTGAATCAGGTGGTTTCATTTGGGTACAGGATAGAATTCACCACTTACCCCCAAGATTTTTTCAGACCAAAGAAGGAAGTCAGATCCCCAGAAGAATGGAATCTGATCCGGAATTATGTGGCTCAACTGTTTCAGATAGGAGCTATAGAAGCAGTCCCTGTGAAGGAACAGAGGAAAGGTTTTTACTCCAGTCTGTTCTTAGTCAGAAAGTGTCGGGAAAGTAAGACCGGTGCTAGACTTAAAGGGCATCCAACCCCAAAATATAATCCCCCCCAACTATGGCCCCACCTGTAGTGTAGTTTAATCCTTACCTCACATCCCACTCCATCTGGTTCTCCGTAGTCCCCCCCCCCAAAGTTCCAAACTGCCCACCAGGAGGCTAGCGTCCATATAGGACACTGCCTGTACTGCTCCCGGAGATTCCTGCATGCGTGCTGCAGACCTTCTCCCCCTCCCTCTCCCTCCCGTTCTACTATCCTCCCCCTAGCATAACCCCCTTAATATTAGCTCCCCCATGTTCCCCCAGCCCCCAACGCATATTTTTTTTTAAAAAGCTCCCCAAACTCTTACTTACCCCTCCGCTTTCCTCCGCTGCACTGAATGACCGGCAGCCGCTCCGTGATTGGCTGCCGCTCAGCCAATCACAGACGCGACTGCCGTCCCGCCCCTCTGTTGCATCTCGCAAGCAGAGGGCGCAGTGCGGCGGAGAAGATCGAGGGGAGTAAGTAAGAGTTTGGGGGCTTTCTGAAAAAAAAAATATGCGGTTGGGGCTGGGGACAGGGGGAGCAGATATTAAAAATTTATTTTAGGGGTGGACATAGCCTTTAAGAAATTTGAAAAAGTTGTAAAGTACAAAAGATTCAAGAGGAGTCCCTGACTTCAATTATAAAGGTAATAGGAAGAGGGTCCTGGCTAGCAAGCGGTGGATCTGAAGACGCCTACTTCCATGTACCAATCCAAGTCGAATCGAGGAAATTCCTGAGGTTTTCTGGTAGGGATCTACATGTACAATTCAGATGCCTACCTTTCGGTCTCTCGCAATCACCCAGAGTTTTCACCAAAGTGGTAGTGCCTTAGTAGTAGGATTCGGAAAAGAGGAATTGCCATCTTCCATTATCTGGACGATATCCTAATAGTGGCAGAGTCCAAGGAAAACGCGGAGGGAAAGACATGTGACAACCATAGTAAAACCCTGGAAAGATTCGGGTGGATAATAAACAGAGAGAAGAGCCACTTGTCTCCAGTACAAGACCTAATATTTTTGGGTGCACACTTTGACAAGAGAGAACTTGGTAAAGCTTCTGGAAGAAAAACAATTAAAGTTAAGAGAAGAAGTCCAAGCCATAGTACAAAGTCCAATATCAACTGTCAAACAAATATTGAAGGTTGGGTTTGATGGCAGCAGCTCCAGCTTGTTCGGTGGTCCAGATGGCATATGCGATATCTGCAGCATTTTTGATAGCCAGAGTTCCTCAAACACAAATGTCCAGAAACTCCATCTACCAGCTGGCTAAAAGACAGCCTTACCTGGTGGCTAACAAAGAAAACCAACACAGGGTTCGATTTAAGGTACCAAACACCACTGGTAATAATGACCGATGCATCCAACTTAGGATGGGGAGCGACGTTTCAAGACAAGGTTGCTCAGGACGCTGGGAAGGAAAGGAAGTACCATACAATATCTTGGAGTTAAGAGCAGTATTTCTGGCAATTCAGAACTTCAAGAATCAGATTCAGGGCAAGTCAATAGTAATAAGGAGCGACAATATGTCAACCGGTCCAGTATATAAAGAAACAGGGCGGAACAAAAAGTTGGCGGTTGCTGATGGAAGTAAAACCAATCTTCGAATGGGCTCAAAGATATCTGAAGGAAATCTCGGCCATTCATTCCGGCAGACAAAACACCCAGGCGGATTTCTAAGTCGCCAAAAGGTACAGACAGGCGAGTGGAGTGGAGTCTTCATCCATCAGTATTCCAGAGCATAGTAGTAAGATGGGGACAACGGGAGATAGACCTTATGGCATCCGAAAACAATGCAAAATGCATAAGGTTTTACGCTCGCTATCCTTCAAAGAGGGCGGAAGCAGTGGACACCCTGCAGCAAGATTGGAGCAGAGGGTTACTGTATGTCTTCCCACCATTTCCTATGATATGGAAGGTATTGACCAAGATCAAGGAGGAGAAATCCGATGTGATAGCAGTAATTCCTCATTGGCCGAGGAGACCTTGGTTTCCATTGCTTCTATCTCTAGCAAGGGAACCTCCTCTGATACATCCGATGAGAGATCTGTTGACTCAGGGTCCACTCCAATATTCGGAGCACATTCAACTAGCGGCTTGGAGGTTGAGAAACGAAGATTAAAAAGTTTAAACCTTCAGGAGGAGGTAATTCAATTTCTTCTTAAGTCAAGAAAGGCAGTGACTTCTGAGAAATACTACAAGATCTGGGAAGTCTTTGCTCAACACGCAAGAGCGGAAGGATTTGATTGCCTCAATCCAGCAGTACCGCAAATAGTTAATTTCCTATTCTCAGGGTACAAGTTAAACTTAAGTGAAAGTACACTGAGAGGCCAGGTTTCAGCTCTCTCTTCTCTGCTAGAAAGGAACTTAGCCACAGATCCAATGGTATGAAGATTCTTTGCTGCTCTTATTAGGATTAAACCGAAAATTCATAACAGAACACCAATCTGGAGTTTACCACTAGTCCTTCAGGCATTAACTCAGCCGCCCTTTGAGCCGCTTGAATCGTCATCAACATGGTTTCTAACACTTAAGGTGGTGTTCCTGATTGCAGTAACATCTGCATGCAGAGTTGGAGAAATAGGGGCACTATCAATGAAACAACCATATTTACAATTTATGGATGATAAAGTAAAGCTAAGACCAGCTTTCAACTTTTTACCCAAGGTCATATCGAACTTCCACGCAGACCTAGAAGTGATATTGCCATCCTTTTGTCCAGACCCAAAGAATAAGATGGAAAAGGTACTGCACACGTTGGATTTAGTTCGTGCTATCAGAATCTACCTGGATCGAACTAAAAGCTGGAGAAGATCAGAACATCTTTTGATAATCCCAGGTGGGCATAGGAAGGGACAGACTCCTTCTAAAAGGACCTTGAGCTGATGGATAGTATCCTGTATTCAAAAGGCTTATCAGACAAAAGGCGTTAAAATCCCGCAAGGACTTAAGGCGCATTCTACCAGAGGTATCGCATGTTCCTGGGTGGCCCAAGCAGAGGCCCCAATGGAGATGATTTGTAAAACGGCAAGATGGACGTCGGCAAAAACGTTTATTAAGCACTACAGGATGGAGGTGCTGCTGAACCAAGATGCCAGATTTGGCAGAAAAGTTTTGCACTCTGTTGTATCAGATATGATGTAATAAATTTATGTTTTTGGAACAGAGAACCCGCCCTGGAATATATTTTGCTTGGTATAATCCGTTTGGTGACATTGCTGCCATGGTGACTGGGGGAAAACGAGAAATCAAATCTACTTACCAGGGATTTCTGTTTCCCAGTCACTTCCATGGCAGCAGTCACCAAAACCCTCCCGACTTATATTTACTCTACAGCTTTGAACTAGAACACCTGACAGTGGGAGGAGGAGCTATTTAAAAGGTATGAGGGGAGTTCTTCCTGTTTCAATTGACTGCAAATGGGAGGGGATTCGTTTGGTGACTGCTGCCATGGAAGTGACTGGGAAACAGAAATCCCTGGTAAGTAGATTTGATTTCTCGTTTTCTTAGCATGACAATAACCGCAAATGTGGTTCATATCACCAATAGTAACCTAGTCTTTCCAGGGTTTATATTTGTATATAAATGTCATTCATATCACCAATAATAACATACTGTATATACTCGTATATAAGTCGACCCAAGTATAAGTCGAGGTACATATTTTTACCTCAAAAATGTGTAAAAACTGTCGAGGGTAGAAATTATGACCACTACTGCCTTCTGATTCTGTATTGGTTCGAGGGGTTTAGTTGCCCTTTAAATGGACAGCAGCATTCCCATACAGTAGTCCCATACAGTAATAGCCAAATCCAGTATGGCTATTACTGTATGGAAATACTGTATTTTAAAGGGCAACTAAAGCCTCAAAACAATACAGAATCAGAAGGCAATCTATTTAACAATAGGTACCATCCTCAGTATTGTTCAGGTATTAGTTGCCCTTTAAATTAACAGTAATCCCCAATTTATTGGCACTCCAGATGTTTGTAAACTACAACTCCCAGCATGCTTTAGATGCTAGGAGTTGTAGTTTACAAACCTCTGTAGTGGAACTGCACACACTAAACCTGTTTACAACCCCAAAACAAACTATCCTGTCCCTGACCCAAATGACTTCCTTACCCCCACCCCCAGGAATAAAACCCTATTTCCCTGCACCCCCCTTCTCACTTAGCAATGGTTCCACCCTGCCACTAAAGTACCTCTTCTTTTTATGCAGCCTTACCTTTTTCCAGGTGCTGTGGGGCAAGCAGTCATAGTTGCAGGAGAGTCCAGGCCCCTGAAATCACTCACTTGATGGAGGAATCCAGCTGCCGCATCCACTGCCGTCACTGCTGTTTTTACAGCCTGAAAACCTCGACTTATACTCTAGTATATACGGTAGTCTTTCCAGGGTTTATATTTGTATATAAATGTCATTTATATCACCAATAGTAACATAGTCTTTCCAGGGTTTCTATTTGTATATAAATGTCATATCACCAACAGTAGCATAGTCTTTCCAGGGCTCATATTTTAAAACCTTCCAGGAGCAAATTGAAATGTGTTACAGACCTTAAGGGAAATGTCTTGTTCCCTCTGAGTTGTGTAGCCGTACATTACACTGTTGTTGTGTCACTGAAGTGGACTCTGTGTCTGAGTTACTGAATTAGGGGATCGCACTCTGCAAGTGACATACAAGCTTTTTATTGTTCTAATTGGACTTCATGGGTGTCGTCCCTTTCAGAGGGTGTCGCCGTTATGTTGAGTCATTCAGGGGTGTGGCTGTGTGGTGAGCACATACGGTACATACAAAATTTCTGCTGTATATAGTAGATTTGTACCAAGCTTAAGAAAACATTGTGCTGAATATGCTTGTGAAGGTTCTCATTCATCCAGGTCATGGTATATCTGTTGTATTCAATTAGATCAACTGGACTTGAAGTTTAGTTCTTGAAGACGTTTCGCTAGTCATCCGACTGGCTTTTTCAATTCAGAAGTTCTAATAGTATCTTAACAACAGCTATAAAAAGGTCTCCTCTTCCTTTTTTTCTTTCTTTTTTTTTGGCTACTCCCAAAATAGCAAGAATATAATTGCTTAGTTGTAAGCAATTACTCAGCAGTTTAGATGCCCTTTTAGATGCACATTTATCAGTATGGGGGCAGATATTCTCCAACCCTTACCCCAAGGGTTAATAAGTTCCAGTCCAAAAGCTTTAGTTTCACTGACAGATAACTTTTTGGTATATCAATTGGTACCTTTGCCAGTAGGGAATGTAGAGTGGTTGGTGATCTTTGATGTTA
Organism: Hymenochirus boettgeri; assembly: GCA_019447015.1. Lineage (NCBI taxonomy): Eukaryota > Metazoa > Chordata > Amphibia > Anura > Pipidae > Hymenochirus > Hymenochirus boettgeri. Next base: position 216,568,012 of record CM033469.1, read on the forward strand.
TAAGCAGCCACATTTTTTTGCAACCAATTTTTTAGCAAAATTGGTCATTTGGAGCAATTCGGTGTGCAGTGATCGATCTCCTTAGCATTTTTTAGCCAGGCGGCCCATCTGGCTACTTTCATGCCAACTGGCTGGAAAAATTTTCTGGCGAGAACATTGTTGGGATTTACTAAAAAATGTAGATGTAGGATTAATAGGTGTGTGCCCGACACCAAGGCCAGACAAAACTCTCGGCAAAACTGCCCAGTCAAGACCCTTTCCAACATTGCAAGATAATGTAAGGATGGGTTAACTAACTCTTGCAAGATTGCCATTCTGGGAAAGGGTGGCATGGCAAACCTGCATGCTTTGTATGCGGGTCACAAATTTTCCCGCCCTTCCCAACCCAGCTACTTTATCTAGTCACCAAGCTGGAAAATAATTCTGGGGAGAACACTGTGTGTGGATAAAATAAAAATATCCTCCCCTCTATTTTTCAGTTCCTAATATATTGACTAAGGTTACTTAACCTGAAACTTGTACAGCTTTGTCAATATAAACTCACATTAACGTAAAATTGTGTGTGCATTTCTCTTAACAAAATGTTTGATTTGCCTTGCTGTTTGTAAAAGTATTTTTGGATTTAATTTTGGATCTTTATTTGTTTCAATTATCAGGACTGAAAGAAATGTACTTCCTCCACGATTTCAAAAAGAGATTAACAACACACCCCTGCATAAAGATCCTATGACCGACTCAAATGGTATGTACAATAATTACACTGCAAAGAAAAGCAGGATAAAAGATGCCTGGGCTATCCCAAAATGTATGTGGGTGGCCACATTGTACGGGCCGTGATCTGTTTTTGTTTTTATTTTGTAATCTGAATTGCATGAGCTCCGATAACAGAATATTTTTGGAATTGCAGTGCAAATGGACGGTAACACCCCTAAAACCACGTGCATTGCCATCGCGCTTTTCACACGTTTCCTGAGGCCACAACCTCAGAAAAACAAAAAAGCACACAGACAAGTCCCAAAGACCTGTTTCTTGTATCCTACATTTTCTTTTACAGCTTGCTGTTAAAGCAGACCTATCAGGTTTAAGTTATAGCAAACCTCTTGCATTCTGTGCTGGACATTTTTACATACCTGTCTGCTGATGTTACTGCACATGGACAAGTGGACAAGCTACTGCACATAGACAAGTTTTTTAGACATGCACATATATTTTCTGGCTGCTATGGTATATATATTTAGCTTAGCTGTAACACCACTACTAAAAAGATGAGTACTGTAGGAAAAGGAGATATCTTTTTATTATGGCCTCCTGCTCATCAAATCAAATTTTTAGCTTTGCCCCCACCAGATTGTCAAAATCTACATAATTTATTTTTTCAAGTAACATTGCTGCCATTTCACTCACGTGCTAATGACGTCATAGCATGCACTGGCTATAAGACACACAAATCTCGCCTTCCACTTAGATGAAGTCCACGTTTTACTTTGTCACCTTAGTGTATGCATTAGCCAATCTAGGTCACGCCTCCTCTCCTCCAAAAAACACAAGAGGATGGTGCGAAATTTGTGTGTCTTATAGCCGACGTGCACTGACGTCATCAGCGCACGCTATCATCCCCGGGCATGAGTGAAATGGCAGCAATATTACTTGACGAAGTAAATGATGTAGATTTGGGAAATCTCATGGGGGCAGTCCTAAAAATTTTAATGGAGTAGAGCAAGAAGCCAGCAAGATTCAAGTAGTGAAGTTAGGCTATGGGAGTGGAATAGAACAAAAAAATTAGACTCCTTTAATATTTTATAAAAAAAAACAGCTATCTAGTAAGCTAAAGTGAATTTTACAGTGTATGTACTCTTTAATTTAGCTCTATTCACATGTGCAATGGGGGAATATATGGATGGCTTAAAATTTTACGGATACCTTTTTAAATGTGCTGCTCAGAGAATGAATTTTAATGCCCATGTGCACCTGCTTTGTAGTAATGCTTATACTGAAGCACCCCTGGCAATTCTGCATCAAAATAATTAAAATAGTAACAGCAGAACCTCAATTTTTGTAGTTCAATCAATATCTATGAGCATTCAAGGGATATCTTTTGGTCTCTTCCACCAAACTGGTAGTATCCTGCTGATGGAAGCTTAAAGGGAAATTATGGCCCCCTGTCTGCATCCCCACCCCTTCTCTTGGAGATAGTACCCAGGAAAAAGACCTAACCCCTGGGTCTTGCCTTCTTGCTGCAAACAAAGCCTCCATAGCCGGCTCCTGACCTGCCTCCCTCACACTTCCAGTTTTTGACAAAATGGGACCCCATGTTTTAGATCCTCACCCTGGGTCACCCTGGGTACTATTAACTGGGGGAGGGGAACTTTAAAGGGTATAAATGCCCTTTTAAACAGCCCGGACGAATTTCGGTCTTTCTTAACTTGTAATTATGATTGTTCTGTTGTAGCAAATAATACACACAATTGTAGACCTGCTGCTCAGACCAATATCTCTGTGATCCATAACAATCTCAGAGTACTTCTGGAGAAAAACAAAAATGGCATATGGCTATCGAAGTTGACTCGACTGTATAAGGAAACCTACAAACAAGATTTGGGTGACCAAGTGCTGAAACAAGTTCCAAATTGGACTAACATTTGCACGGTATAGATTTTTGAGATTTTTTTTTTTAATGCTAAAAAAATGTTATTTTTTGTCAGTGTATGTAAACAATAAAAAGTATACATGGTATATTTAGATATTTTAAAATAATAAGTCAGGGCAGCGAAGACTAACTCAAATTTATAATACTGATTATTAACTTAACACATATTTTTGTGTTTTGTAAACCTACATTCTGTGCCTTGTCTACCAATAAAAAACTTTGCTATTCGGTTATTGCACACCTTAGTTTTTATCAACATTTGTAACCTTGTGGAACACTTAAAAATGTCTTGAGTTCAAATTGGCAAATTATATACAAAGGCTTTGCACACCAATAGTGGAAAAAACGTTATAGAAATATTAACCCACCTTTTAGGTTAGTAAAATTATGTTACTTACATGTGTGTTTGTGCTTACTTTGTTAATGAATATTCAATGTTTAGTAACTGCTCCAAACTGGCTCCCAACTCCCTTAAGGCTCGTACACACGTGCGGTTACGGGTTCTGACCCGCGACGCACAATGTCTATGAACGAACATTTCAGCCGATAATTGGCCTGTGTGTAGGCACTTTATCGGCCGAAACGGTCGGGGATCGTTGAACAACAGACTTTGGTGATCTCCGAACGACCATTTCGGCTGATAAATCGCCTACACACGGGCTGATTATCAGCCAAAACGTAAATGTTTTTACATGTTTTGGGAGATCCTAGTAAGAGGTCACTGGAGGGACACAAATTAGCATACCTGATTTAAGTGACGGGTCTTTCCCTGTATGTGCTGTTATTTATAAAGAAGATTTCTGAGAATCTACAGGTCAGGTTTCAAATCGGAAAAATGTGTTGGAGTAATGGACCATTACACTATCTAAAGGTATGATTTTTGGAAGTATAAATACCCTTTAAGAATCTATGTAAAAATGTTTGATTATCTTCTGATTGGGAAAGCTACACTGATATTGTAAATTTATCTTTCAGGCTCGGAAAATTGTAAGTAGTGGCCAAACAGAAATCGTCCTTTATTCACCCACAACAGTGCAACATTCTAATTCACAGAGTTTTGAACATCGAAGCAATGATCATCCTAAGCCAAATGTGCCTCTTGACCAGTCAAAATCTCCTATACCACCTATGAAGAGTTCAGGATCTATTGCAAAAGTTGAACTTAAACAGAACATTTTGCAAATCTTAATTAAATATAATTCTGGTCTTTGGTATCATGCATTACCCAAAATCTTTGAGGACATGTTTAAGCAGAAATTTCCAAAGGAAGAGATAAATTTTAATTTCCTTTCAGAAATCTGTACAATCGACCTTATTTGTAAAGAACCTCTGAAAGCGATCCTCTATGCAAAGTCAACAGAGATGACTGACCAAAATAGTAATTCCTCTTGCAACACCAGTATACCAAAGAAAGTGCAGCATATAGAGTCTTCCTGTTTGTCTGCAGATACTGAGACACACATGACTCCACCACCCTTGATCATACCATTTGAGGCTTCACCCACTGTACTAGTTGTTGAATTAAATAATACCAATGATGTGGTTATAAGGTGAGTAGACCTATGTATCTGCTTATAATCATAACGAGTTGTGAAGTTGATTCTAGCTTCTTTTAAGGTGGGTACACACCATGAGATGTATTCAGACTGACCGTCCCCCAATAGCGAGCAGTCGGCTGGAATGAAGCACTGTTGGTCACGGCAAAAGTAGACACGGACGACCAATCGCACAACCTATAGAGGACTGTCCATAAAAAACGAACTAATTCAACCAATACACTCAAATGTCTGTTGATCAGCCGGAAACATTGGATGGCGTGTACCCATCATAAGGGGTTGTACCCAGGGATCTGTTACAAGTACAGCACATCAGAAGGGCAACACAAAAGTTAATGGAAGTTCATGAAATACCAAGCTTTGTAGTTTACAAAAAGAAGGGTATTAGAGTGGATATTAACACTTCTGTATTTTTTCATTTAGCATGGGTGTGTTACTTAATCAAGGTGTTCTTCCTGTGTCAGTAAAATTATCAGTTTTTGTTGGCATTAATGGAAAGCTAAAGTCACCAGGTAACATTGTCCCAATAGATAGAAAACATTCACTAAGATAGAACAAGCTGTGTATTGCCTTTGCTGTAGCTGTCAACTTATTAAATTAACCAGTAGGTACTAGGAGTCAGCACTTATGATTCATCTCTCCAGTGTTGCTGGAAGTTTACGCCATAGTTTTAGAAGCTGCAAGAAAGCTGCAACCTGTGCTGCCCCCTAGAACTTGATAGTAAATCACGTTACACCACAGAGTTCTTGCTTATTTCCAGCATGGAAGAAAGAAACTGAATATTACAATTTTAAAAAAAAAAATTAAACCTTTAACCTTATTACTATTTTTTTTTTTAAAAGTTGAGCATTAGTCCACTAACCCACCAGAGCTAACTGATCAAATGAGTAAAACCAAAAAAAAATTTTTTTGGTTTCTAAATGTTCCTCGTAGGCTGTCTGATTCATTCTGGCTGTAAAATGAACTGTACGGTAATAGCACCTTTAAAATTCCTAACAATGGCTTTCATATTGGTTTGGAGACATCTGTATAGAAAATACTGTGCATTACTGATGTCAGGGGGAGTGGACAGTTGGTGCACATGCTAACAAGGCTGTTTAAAGACTGCATTGACAGAGACCTATACCAAAAAATAAGTTTTTTTTGTTCTATCTTAAGCACTATACATCAAGAATAATTTTACTGGACAGTCTTCAGTCAGTGTGAAAGTGGTAACTCTGTTTAAAGGGTAACTCAACTCAAAAATGGATTCTATAATTCAGTGGGGGATATGATTACTAGCTATCCTAATTCAATTTCAAGTGGAGATCTTCCTGTGTTTACTTACTCAATTTTTCAGTTCTCTGTCTCCCCCCTGCTTGCAAAACTCCCAACCTAGATTCATTGTGTTAAGCTGGGTACACACAATGAGATATTTCATAGTTCAGTGTATCGGTCAATCGGACTGAAATTATTGCATCTGAATGCGGCCATGAACGACCGATCGTTCGTCCGAATCGGACGATTGGACATGGTGGAAAACCTCGTCCGATCGGTCGCGGGAACTGTCGGACGCAGCTGCTTTTGCTGCAACCGACAGTCCTTCCTCCTGGCCGACCGGTCGAAAGTATTGAACGGTCGGTCAGGAGGAAAAATCGCTAGGTGTGTACCTAGCTTAACATATGTCTGCATGGGGAAAACACCGGAAAGAGGTGTTTTTCTTTTTTATATCAAAAATGTAGCCAAACTGCAGAAATTAGTGTACTTTTAATTATAATGCAGAGATAGAGAAATGTTTTATGGAACCCTCCCCAAACATCAGGCTGCAGCCCGGTACTGATTTGTGGATCATTTTGGTGCCCAGCCACACAGTAATAATAAAGTGCATACTTTTTCTGATGCCAACCATCTTCATTTGATGTGCATTAAAATGATTTTCTGGTGTTAATAAGACCCGCAATGGGCTTTATATAACCGCACTTGCCACATTTGCATGGTTAACTTACTAAACCTATGCAGCTGCCGCAAGCATGGAGTTAAAGTCCCGCTAACCATTATTACATTGTGTGACTTAAACTTCACTCAGTAGCACTGCTGTGCTTCATGCATTACCAAACAACTGTCTAGCTATGGTACTGAAAATTACTCTTAGGGATACACTTATTAAAACAATAAAAACATTGTTCACCATCACTAGCTTAGTGTATTATGTAAAGAAACTGCAAGCTAAATGTGAGCGAATACATACAGTAGCTATACATAAATACATAGAAATTACATTCCTGTCTTTGTATCAGTCATTATACAGCAATGCATTGTTTCACCCATGTCAAGAGTATCTCTCTAATAAAGTAATCTTTACCCTATGGATAAACTGGCACTGTCTGTATACTTCTTGTGAAGGAATCATAGAGTGGCAAATAAAAGTAATTGATTAATGTAAGGATGTTTGTCTTAGTTTTAACAAAGCTCCCAATAATGTTTGTGCCTCAGGTACATTGGCCAAGACTATTCTGCTGCCCAAGAACGAATGGAAGATAAGTTAAAAGAATTCTGTAGTAAAATTCCCACTGCACAAGTTGGCTCTATAAAAATTGGCCAGTTGGTGGCTGTGAAAGCAGACGAAGACTCCTGGTTGCGAGCGCAGATATCTCACATTGAAGATCACAAAATCAAGGTAAGTCTTCTACCAATATTAATTAATAACAGCATACCGTATATACTCGAGTATAAGCCGAGGTTTTCAGGTTCTAAAATTAGCCTGAAAATGTAAGCTCGGCTTATACTCGGGTCAAGTTCCTCCCAGGAAGCAGCAAGTGTTAACTTTCCTTGGCAGCAGGGCCTTTTGGGCTGGGTAAACTGTGCAATTACCCAGGGCCCTGACATCTTTAAGGGGCCCCACAGGGAGGGATTCCTGCATGGCACCGCTTTCAAGTTTTTCTCTGCCCGGCTGTCACGATCCCCTAGCACCAGCTGCTGCTCTCTGTGTGCCTGTGCGTCCATTCCATACACAGTGTGTTAGCTGCCTAGTTCACTGAACACTTCTATGCTTTAGGTCTGCTGCCCACTCCTGGTCTCCGTCCTGGCCGCAATGCAGGGGGCAATTTTTATGGGTTTTTCTGTCCATCACGATCCCCTAGGAGGTTAAATGATCTGCTGTAGTAAGACACTGACTTTCCCCTTTCAGAGCTGCCGGTAATAGCAACATTGTTTCATCTATTACAAGTGCTGATTAGCAAGGTGAATAGATGAAACAATGTTGCTATTACCAGCAGCTCTGAAAGGGGAAAGTCAGTGTCTTACTACAGCAGATCGTTTAACCTCCTAGGGGATCGTGATGGACAGAAAAACCCATAAAACTGGCCCCCTGCATTGCTGCCAGGACGGAGACCAGGAGTGGGCAGCAGACCTAAAGCATAGAAGTGTTCAGTGAACTAGGCAGCTAACACTGTGTATGGAATGGACGCACAGGCACACAGAGAGCAGCAGCTGGTGCAGCCAGGAGAGACTCTGCTAGGTACAATAATATGGCATATTTGGTACCAAACAATGTAAGGAATTACCGGTAACCTCTCCCTACAGCTGTGGGTAAGAAGCCACGACAGGGCTTGGTTAGGGAGCGGGGGCTCTGCAATGTCACTTTTTGATAGACTGGTTATACATTGCTAGCTGAGAAATTACAGGAGGACGTGCCCCTAGTTTGCCCACCTGTCCATGCCACTAGACCCAGGCTTCCTTAATGGCAGAGTCATAAAGTGTTTGACATTCTTTCTTCTGCTGTCCATTTAAAGGGCAACTTAAACCTCAAAACAATACAGAATCAGAAGGCAGTAATGGTCATAATTTCTACCCTCGGCTTATACTCGAGTCAATCAGTTTTTACTTGTTTTTCAGGTAAAAATAGGTACCTCGGCTTATACTCGGATCGACTTATACTCGAGTATATACGGTAGTCTGTTTTTTTTCCATGGCCAAAGTTTTGTGGGCAGTTTTTTTTGTTAATATTTTTATTATTTATTGTAAATTAAATTGATCAAAAATAGGTTTAAATTTTAATGAATATCCGTGCCACAGAAACAAAGTGAGCCATGATGCCTGATTTAGGCAGTAGAAAAAAAACTTGATGTTTGATATGAAATAGGTTTTCAACAAATATAATTTTAGAAATAGCTGTACTTTTTTTATTTTTAATTTAAATTAAATAGCGCAAAATGAGTACCAATCTTATCAGTATAATATAAAATTTTGTTCAATCCAACATTTCAGATCTAATTGCTCACTTGGCCAAACATTTTTGCAAAATCCGTTTTTCATAGAGAACGGACATGTAAAATTACCACCAATAATGTGGACTGCACAGGCTACACAATTATGCATTAGCGTGCACACCCCATGCCAGCTGGCCTTTTACAGCATGTGCAATAACTGATTGATTGGATGTCTTAGCAAGGTAAAAGTAACAACCCCAGGTAACATAAAATATTATTGAAGATATGATTTAAGTATAAAGGGAAATAATTATTCTACCCAGGAATAGGGTCCTCATCCCCCTGTTTTCATTTATCCCCTGTACTAATACACTAAAGTTGTTATTGTGGTCCCGGACTACACCAGAACTGGCCTTTGGGAAGGCACGCTTTGTTAAAAGAGAACTAAACCCAAAATACGAAGGCAGCTCCACAGGCTCTATAACTGTCACTTAGTAAAACTATTTGTCTCTCACCTCTGAATTTAGCCTCTTAGTGTAGAAGTCATTTATGGAACATTTCAGATAAATGGCAATCTATGATGTCACTGCTACTTTCTAGTGTTGCCTCTTCCTGGTGGTTCTGGATCCAAATGTTGATTCAATAGCGCACGGAAGCACTTCTCATGTAGTGGGGTTGGTCCCATAGGCTATTACATGCCTGTGCTCCCAGTAGCACAATCTGATGGCAAATCACGATCCAAAGCGCACTAGTGGGACCTAGCCCTAAGAGTTGAGTCTTAAAGGGTATGTCCACCCAAAGATGCATATTTTTCTGTAGTGTAGTCTCCCCCCTCCCAGTCCCAACTGCACTGTCCATTTGTAAAAATAATGGCAGATTACTTACTTACCAGCCTTTGTTCCCACAGCCTCTGCCCGTGATGTTAATTCCACAAAGGGAGGGGGGGGATATCCCTTATATTATATAAATAAATGTATAATTTCATGGGGTATACAATGAGTTTTTCGGAGGTACTATGTTGTTGGGGGTGGGTAAAAGTAATATACATAGGGACAGTGTTTGTGTTGTTTAAGCACTAAATAAATAGTTATATCAATATTGAGAAATATGTAGTAATGACATTAAAGTATATAGAAATGTAAATAAGGCAAAATATATAAATAAAAGTACTTACATAGTCCCCACTATGTAATGGTAACTTTTGTAATGATATCTTCAAAATGGAGTGTTAAAGGACAACTACACCCTCATTAGAACATCTATTAGAAAGAATGGCCTCTTTAAAATATGTTAATATATCATAGTTTGTCCTATAAATTCATTTTTGTATGCCTGCTATGTTTCTGGATGCCTCATGGAAACTGAGAAATTTAGAAACCTGTACTGAGCATGGGCATGCTCAGAAGTGGCAGACTGGATTAACATTGTCATTGGCTGTGATGTCAACTGTCAAATCCATAACGGACAGTTGCTAACTGGAAGAACCAGGAAGCAGAAACAGGGGAAACAGGACATTGTGAAGGATTTCAGGTTAGACTTATATATTTCAGATTTCAAACTTTTAGGGTTTTGTGGGATGATTTACCTGCATGTAAGTTTTCATTTTGGGGCCAGACTTGCCCTTTAAGCCACAACCCAGGAAGTGAGAATCTTAGTAAAAACATTCTCACTCTCACATAAATCCACCCCACCCCTCTCAATAGACAAAAAGGAGAGCTGCTGTTTGCTGGACAGGAAGAGATATCTACATATATGATAGGGGGACTGAAAGAAAAACATTTCCATGCCCATTTCTCTGAGACAATGAAGTGAGTTTGTTAATGGTTTATTCCACTATTTAAGCAATAGAATGCAGTTTCTGTTTGCTAGAAAGGAAGTGGACATAAAGAAAAAACTTACTGCTAACGAAGAATGCTGGGAGTTGTAATCAAACATGTGCATATTCAAACCCTTGGCTTTTAATGTCTGTAAGTCAGTAAAAGGGCTTTATTCCAGGATGTATGAAAAATACATTTTCCAGCATTCTGTGCAGCCAGTGAATGCTGGGAGTTGTAGTTTTTAAACATGTGAAAAGTTCAAGACCCATGCTCTATATCATTACACTGTATTGAATCTTAGTACGTTCATTAGCCAATGGACATATGGAAGAAACATACTGCTAACAGAGAATGCTGGGAGTTGGTTTTCAAGCCCTTGGGTAGAATTAGCTAAAGCATGGGCTTTTAATGTCCAAGTCTGTAAAAGGGCTTTATTCCAGGATGTAAATTTTCCAGCATTCTGTGCAGCCAGGGAATGCTGGGAGTTGTAGTTATTAAACATGTGAAAAGCTGGCAGGTCAAATAGAAATGTGAGAGTATGTGTGTGTTTGATCATATTATGTAGTGGGATTGCCTGGGGACTTTCAGACTTCATTTCATTTGAGCCTCCCCCTAGATACTTGCTGGGAGTGGAAAGGGAGAGCAAGTTCAGAATGGATCCTAATACCTACCGGCTAAACGCATGTAAGTAGCCTCTCTCTGGCCTTACAGCTAAACAGCTATAGGCATAAGGGAGAGGCTGACATATCCCAAATCATTTGCATGTTTGTGCACTTTGTGTTGGTATCACTGAAAGCATGACCCCGAGCTTTCAATAAAAATAATTACCTAGCAAAACATACACACCATTTCCACTGTGCATCAACGGGCACACTTTTGCTATATCTCGGGTAACTTATAAAGGGGTCATCTTAAGTTAAAGGGCAGTTTGAAATCTGAAATATAGAAGTCTAACCTGAAATCCTACACAATGTCCTGTTTCCCCTCTTTCTGCTTCCTGGTTCTTTCAGTTAGCGACTGTCCGTTATGGATTTGACAGTTGACATCACAGCCAATGACTGAATGTTAATCACCCATCGGCCTCTTCTGAGCATGCCCAGGCTCAGTACAGGCTTCTAAACTGCTCAGTTTACATGAGGCATCCAGAAGCATAGCAGGCATACAGTTATGAATTCATAGGACAAACTATAATATATCAACATATTTTTAAAGAGGCCATTCTTTCTCAAAGATGTTCTTATGAGGGTGGAGTTGCCCTTTAAGTATCTTCTCCAGTGACAGGTGATACGGTCCTGTGATCCCATATCTTTTTGAACTTTGAGGGGCAGCCTCTATTTAGGTAAACCAGTCTTTTGTAGGGCAAAGTTTTGTTAATACGTGATTTCCATTGCACAAGGGAGGGCTAGCATCCACATTAGGGCGATAAGTTTTTTGCTATATAAAAACTTTCACATAGAAAGTTTTTAGATGGTGTATCCAATTGTAAATGTCCCATAAGCTGTAGGAGACAGGCTTTAGGGTCTATGCCGACCGGTGAGCCCATATTGTAGTGCAGGAACTGGAGCACCTGTTGCCAGTATCCCTGGGTAAGACCATATCATATGGAAAAAAACTACCATTTTTAGTTGATCTGTCGCCTATTTGTTTAGATATACAGTCTGAAACATCCTATATTTCAGCTGTCAATCAAGTGCCTTAGTATCATAAACTCTTCTGTTATGTATAGTTTTGCTGTAGTTGAAATGGTGACAGTTGGTTGCCTCGTAGGGATTACTGAGAATGCTTGCCTTCACAGAAAGTCAGATAGTCTGGCAGGGGGCTGCTTGATTGAGGGACTGCGCTTGAGCAAAACAAGTACTGGATTGAAGTCGTGCAGCAACACAAACACATCAGAGTAAGTGCTGCTTACATGTATTCATTTATAGATTGAAATGAGGGAAAGTATTTTTTTCAGTGTACAATTTTCTTTAAAGGGAAAGATGGAAACCCCAGTAGAATTGTACTGATCACTTTACAAGGTACAATTCTAAAAACAAAACAGCTCAGAGCTGCAAGTGCAGCATATTGAAGTGAACATGGTCTTAGCACAGCTCTTTGCAATGCATTTTAAAGGGGAATGTTGGAGCCTGGAAGAAATGTTGGAAGTAGTGTAAAGGCAAAGGCCACCTTTGCCTTTAAGACCCAAACACCAATTAAATCTACATGCTGCAGCGTTAAGTACCATTGCATTAAATACAAACTGTATGGCTACACTTAAAACATTGCAGCCTGCATCATGCTTCTAAAGAAAATTCTAACGGCCTTTAGTTGTTTAGATTTTATATGTGTTTTGGGCTAGTTGGAAGAGTGTTTTTATTTATGCAAAACTTCCCATAATTTTATAGAATATGTATGCATTCCCTCTAACAGTACCCCTTTAATTGGTAAACTGATAGACATGGTGCAGAGATGCAAGTAGCATTCCCTCCAATAATTTCTGTTAATATGTACACTTATAGAAACAAAATGGTGCAGAGCTGTAAGTGGCCTAACCTCCAACAACATTCTCCTTTAATATGTACACCTATAGAAACAACATGATGAAGTGCTGCAGGTGGAGGATAATATAATGACCCCAATCTTGCATTTATCTTTGTAATGCATTTCTTAGCTTAGCTCCGGTCGATCTGCCCCCTATTTCTTTAGATATCCAATCTAAAACATCTTAAATTGCAGCTGTCAATCAAGTGCCTTGCTGTCATAAATATTCTGTAAACCGTTTTGCTGTAGCTGGAATGGTGACAGAGTTTTGACGGTTGGAATGCTGTGTGCTGTTTTGACAGTTGGTTTGTGGGGGAAAAAGTCAGGTCAGATGAAAGTGGGAGTGGTTAAAAGAGGGAGGGGGATACTGCTCCTGAGCAAAGCATGTGCTGGATTGAAGGCATGCAGCAACTCGCATACCTCAGAGTAAGTGCTACTTACACATATTAGTTTATAGATTAGGATGAATCAATTTTTTTCAGTATACTGTCCCATTAATAATTTACACTAATGAGAAATGCATTGCACAGAGTTGTGCTAAGATCAGGTTCACTTCATTATCTTCCCCATACGGTTCTACACCATGTGGTTTCTATAAATAGAGCATAAACAAAAACATGCATTTTCTGCCCTCCAACATTCCCCTTAAAGAAAGTACACTTTCCACTAATATTGCTGCAGCGTACAGGGAGTGCTAGAGAGCTTTAGCTATCGTTATGGCGATCGTTGGTTTATGATTGCTATTGTAAATCTACGATACTGTAAATGTACAATAGTGAACGTAAATCTACGACCACGATCGTAGGTTTACAGTCACCCACAGAATACCATTGCAGTAGTTTACTACTGCATGGTATACTACTGCCACGGTCGTACAGTAACTAAAACCTGCGGTATCGCAAATATCTACAACACTTAAACAATATATTGCAGGTGAAACATACAAAGACACAGGTCTGCAGCTGTGAATAGTGCAGGTCTATTGCAAAACATCCGTGCTGCATGTTTTGGACCAACTGTCCTTTCTCAAGTGCTTGAGTGGGTCCGAAACATGTAGCACGCATGTTTTGCAATAAACCTGCACTATTCACAGCTACAGACCAGTGTCTTTGTATGTTTCACTGCGATATATTGTTTATGTATCGGATTCTGTGGTGGAAACCGTAGGTGAGGCATACACTATTTCAGATCCGGACACCCTAGATACCCAGACCTATATACATCACACTACAACACTGCTATTGGGAAATTGTTCATTTCCCTGCCCCGCCTAGACACCACAATTTGAGTATTGATGATTTAATACATTGCTATATCATAGGTGCACCTGACGAAGGGGATTGCCCCAAAACGTGCACATATCTAGTCACAATAAATACCATTTAAATAATTGCAAATGTGTCTCTCATCATCTTCTAGTTACTGTACATAGCAGTGGTTAGCAACCACAAGAACACTGCACTAACATAAAAAGGGGTTGTGCAAGGATATAAATTTGGATCTAACCTGAAGATGAGACTTCTTAACTGTTAATAAATAGTTTGTTTACATTTTTTTCACAAATAAACACTTGGGGTATGTGATTTAACCCTTTCCCTGCCACAGATCGTATATTCACGATCTGTGCAGTGAATACTCAAACTGCCACAGATCGTGAATATACGATCTGTGGCTTCCCCCCTCCCAAAAAATTTTTTCCCCCTGCTAGGGGCGATCGGGGGGCAGCATTCAACTGCCCCCCTAGCCCCCTCGATCCCCCCTCGGTTTGGTCTAAATCCGAGGGGGGGATCGGGAGATATCCCTACCTTTTAGAGGCATCAGCCGGTCCCACGTGGAGAAGCAGAGGAGAGCCGTCTTCGTTCCGGAAAGGGAGACCCCGGTGAAGCAGGAAGCTGAGTGATGTCACCGGGGTCTCCCTAAGAGAGGTAAGATGGGGAAAACAAAAACAATGTTTAAGGAACGCATGGCTAATCATCGTGCATTACAAGCGAATGAAAAAGTTGTTGCCAATAAATTTGGTGACCCTGAAGGTGTGTAGATTTCAGGAATATATAGTTTGTGGGGGTTATTTCTAAGTTACGGGGGTGTTTTGTGGAAAAAACTGCAGACTGTCTGAATTCGGAATTGGCTAAATATTTTGGCTGTTTCCGAGCCATCGTGCATTGTCTCACTTTGTGGCTTTTCGCTTCCACGTCCGCGTGTGTAACCACACATATGGCATACCGTTTGATTCAGGACATTTGGGAGATTGATATTTAGTAACTTTTTTTTTTACATTCCATGAGGTTTTGGCATGAATTCTACCTTTTGAAGTTGTTTGATGTTCATTTTTTTTGAAAATCTGGTAAAAGTGCAAACTTCTACGAAGAACTGCGCCCACACCATTGATGGTATGAATGAACGAACTACAGCGTTACATAGCTGAAGGTGTGTAGATTTCAGGAATATATAGTTTGTGGGGGTATTTCTGAGTTGGAGGGGTGTTTTGTGGAAAAACTGCAGACTGTTCAAATACAAAACTGGCTAATTTTTTTTTGCTGCTACTGACATTTGGCACTGGTCACGCTCTGGGTTAGTTGGTAGCCATGTCTCTGGGTACACCCATGAATGTGGCATACCGTTTTATTCGGGAGGGGTTAGGCTTTCATATTTGAGATGTCTTTGAACTTTCCTCCACAGTTTTTAGCTGAAATTCGCATTTGATTTTGTCTCTGATTTTACAGTTGAGGAAAAAAAGGAAAATGTGAGAAAATAACTTACAATTGGACGAAGAGCTGCGTCCGGGTATCTGCATTTTGATCGAAACTAACCTCACTCATAAAATCCTGCGGGTGTGTAGTTTCTAAAAATATCTCACTTGTGGGGATATTTTAGTTAATTTGGAAGATATTCTATGTTAACTGTCAGTAGTGGTTATACATTTTAATTTGGTGTTATATTCTTGAAGGTGCAGTTTTAGTTTGGGGGGGTCTCCTGTACAGGAAAAGTCGGGTACCTACATATATCCGGTATCGTTGTACTCGGGAGTATCTGAGCTTTTAGAAACAGTGAGATTTTTGTGTGTAACCTTAAGATAACTATAAGTAAAAATGGGAAAAATCCATGAAAATTTGCAAATTTTTCATTTTTTTTACATATTTTACCCATAATTCCAGTAAAATTTCCAGAAAAGTTACAAAATTCTGTTACCATGTTAAAGTAGACTTTGTGCTGAAAAAAACAATGTATAATATTCCTGATTTACTGCAAGGTTTCCTACTGTAAAATTAGTCTAAAGCGATTGAGGGCAAAATCCTGAAAATTCTTCTGGCAGTTAACGCAAAAAAAATTGAAAATCTCCTGGCAGTGAAAGGGTTAAAAATCTTTAATCTGCGGTAGAAAGACGTCTTTTCCAACTATACAGTAGTTTGCAGAAGTATTCGGCCCCCTTGAAGTTTTCCACATTACTACCACAAGCATGAATCAATTTTATTGGAATTCCACGTGAAAGACCAATACAAAGTGGTGTACGTGTGAGAAGTGCGTAATTATTCAGCCCCCTTTGGCCTGAGTGCAGTCAGTTGGCCATAGACATTGCCTGATGAGTGCTAATGACTAAATAGAGTGCACCTGTGTGTAATCTAATGTCATACAAATACAGCTGCTCTGTGACGGCCTCAGAGGTTGTCTAAGAGAATCATGAAGCCCAAAGAACACACCAGACAGGTCAGGGATAAAGTTATTAAGAAATTTAAAGCAGGCTTAGGCTACAAAAAGATTTCCAAAGCCTTGAACATCCCACGGAGCACTGTTCAAGCAATCATTCAGAAATAGGAGTATGGCACAACTGTAAACCTACCAAGACATGGCTGTCGACCTAAACTCACAGGCCGAACATGGAGAGTGCTGATCAGAAATGCAGTCAAGAAGCCCATGGTGACTCTGGAAGAGCTGCAGAGATCTGCAGCCCAGGTGGGGGAATCTGTCCATAGGACAACTATTAGTTGTGCACTGCACAAAGTTGCACTTTATGGAAGAGTGGCAAGAAGAAAGCCATTGTTTAAAGGGTATCTCCACTGAAAAATACAATATAGCCTCCAATAGCAGTGTAAGTAAAGTTCTACACATACCCAGAATTACAGCCACCTCAGTGCAATACAGCCGAAGATCTAAAGCTTCTGATGCCTGTACATAATACAGGCATCCTATCCTCCTCCTTTTCGTGCCTGTCTGCTTCATAACCTCCCGACACTCGTGCACTCGTTCGCACACGTGCACATTCTATCTTCCGTAGTCGTGATAACTTGCCCCCACTACATCTTCCGTGAGCCAATGGGAACTTAAGCGTTACGTTCCCATGGCTGCAACTCCAATGCCTGCGCTTGTTTGCACGCAGGCAGAAACGGTGTGGAGGGACTCACGGACAGAGCGAAGTTCAGAAATAGCGCGACAAGAGCAGAGGCCCCGTTCCCTTTATAGACATGGGACACTGCGTCCTGAATACACAGCCCAAACTCGAGGGGGACACTTGAGGGCACGGTGGCCGGTTGTGTGGGGTTCAGCCATGCCAGGACTCCCAGCGCTTCTCCTACTCATCTTCTCTCGAAGTGGCGAGGGCAGCTCCTGTATTGAAGCGACACTCAGGTAAGTGTCCCAGGACCACAGTGTGTCATGTGGAACATAATGGGCAGCAGGACCTTACCTGTGCCTGGTCTGGGGTTGGGATAGAAAGTCATTTCAAGCCACAATACTTTATATCCACAAGATAAGTTTCAGAGGAGATGCTGGGAGAGCCACAATCTGAAATGAGAGGGGTGGTGAGAGACACAAGAGCACAAGATGGGTTCAGAGGGGATGATTGGAGTGGAGTGCCACAAGCTACAATGTTGATGGGGGTGAGAGACACAAGATGGGTTCAGAAGGGATGCTGGGAGTGGAGTGCCACAAGCTGGAATGGGAGGGTTCAGGTGTGTGTGGCAGAAATCATGAATATGCATGTGATGATGCACATTGATTGACAGTCTGCACAGGAGGAGACACACCCCCAGGAACGAACAGAACTTCCCCAGGCTCCTGCAAAGGAACAGAGGAGATTTTTGGCAGAACAAAGGTAGGAGGAGGGTTGGGGGAAGGTGTACTTTTTAATATAAAAAAAACTTTTTTTTCATCAGTAGAGATACCCTTTAACAGAAAAGCATAAGAAGTCCAGTTTGCAGTTTGCCACAAGACATGTGGGGGACACAGCAAACATGTGGAAGAAGGTGCTCTGGTCAGATGAGACCAAAATGGAACTTTTCTGGCCAAAATGCAAAACGCCATGTGTGGCAAAAAACTAACACTGCACATCACTCAGAACACACCATCCCCACTGTCAAATATAGTGGTGGCAGCATCATGCTCTGGGGGGCTTCTCTTCAGCAGGGACAGCGAAGCTGGTCAGTTGATGGGAAGATGGATGGAGCCAAATACAGGGCAATCTTGGAAGAAAACCTCTTTGAATCAGCAAAAGACTTGAGACTGGGGCGAAGGTTCATCTTCCAGCAGGACAACGACCCTAAACATAAATCCAGGGCAACAATGGAATAGTTTAAAACAAAACATATCCATTTGTTAGAATGGCCCAGTCAAAGTCCAGATCTAAATCCAATCGAGAATCTGTGGCAAGATCTGAAAACTGCTGTTCACAAACGCTGTCCATCTAATCTGACTGAGCTGGAGCTGTTTTGCAAAGAAGAATGGGCAAGGATTTCAGTCCCTAGATGTGCAAAGCTGGTAGAGACATATCCTAAAAGATTGGCAGCTGTAATTGCAGCAAAAGGTGGTTCTAAAAAGTACCTTTTGCTGCAAGTACGCACAAAGTTATTGATTTGTTAAAAATGTTTGGAATCATGTATGATTTTCGTTCCACTTCTCACGTGTACACCACTTTGTATTGGTCTTTCATGTGGAATTCCAATAAAATTGATTTCATGTTTGTGGCAGTAATATGACTGGAAAACTTCAAGGGGGCCCGAATACTTTTGCAAACCACTGTAAAGCTGGGTACACACAGTAACGATAAAGCCCCGATACCGTCGGATCCGACGGTATCGGGGCTTTATCATTATGTGTGTACGCTCGTTTCCCGAACGAGCGTGCAGCCGCCGAACGATCGGGTCAGGCCGAAAATTTCCATCAGCTGCGCTAGACTCCCTATAGAAGAGATTAGCGCGGCCGATGGAAACAAACAGTCCCGAGCGTTCTCCTTATGAAGTTCATAGGGTGAACTCTCGGGACTGTGTGTATGCAGATCTTTAAAAGATGGCAGACAGGTTCTTGCAGATCCTGTCTGTCATCTTTCAGAAATCTGTACTGTGTGTCCCTAGCTTTACTTCCCAGAAAACACAATTAGTGCACGTTGATGCCCACTTTTTTTTTTTTTTTTCTTCCTTGGGACTATATCAAATAATCTCCTTACTTTTGGATATTTCCATGCCCGTAGGCATGAGCTCCTTACGTTAAGTTGTAAATTTGTGTCACACTGTGCTTGGGGCCTTTGTCAAGCCATGTGATACAACACATACTGTGCAAATTAAATAGGGTAATCCTCCTCCCCTCATTAGTGACATCATCTAATTATACACATAAAAACAACAAAACCACCAAGAAAGTGATCGCCTATTTTTACTCATTACTCTGTGCACTATGTAAAATATATACCTCTGTTTATAAAAGTGTTCTTTAAAGTGCTGTTATATCTTTTAAAGTGCTGTTATACCTATTAAAGTGCTTATACTCCTCTTAAAATAGTGTCTCTTTTAAAATTTTCCAACATGATTATTATATAATATATAAAACTATTATTACCATATAAAATCCCATAACTACTATTGCTATTATCAAAAATATTCTAATATACATACCAAAAAATCTAATTGAATACAACAGATATACCAAAAAACAATCTATTAACTGTTATTGCTTATATTGCTACAGTCACTTATTTTATAACAATACTATCAGGCTGTTCATTTTAACGTTCATTTAAAAAACATCTATATGAGATATTCTCATTCAGTCCATGAGGGTTGATGGTATTTAATGTTTTTATCCAATATGCTTCTCTCTGTAGCAATATTTTAGATCGGTCTCCCCCTTGTCGAAGTGATGGTACATGGTCTATAGCCATATATCTAAATTGTGTAACATCATGTATATATTCCAAAAAATGCTTGGCCATGGGTTTATTGGTTCTCCCATCTCTATGTGCCGTCTTGATGGCAGATCTGTGCCCATCAATCCTTAGACGTAGTGCCAGATCTGTTTTCCCCACATAGAATAACTTACAAGAACAGGGACAAACACGATAACAATGGAAAAACAAATACCACGTTTGTGTTGTATAAAGTTCATTGAAATTCCTATATCTCTCTTTATATATGTCTATTTTTAATGTCTATTTTTAATCAATAGGAAGCACCCAGGTGAATATATATATATATATATATATATATATATATATTATATATATATATATATATTGTAACTAACAAAGCAGTATTTGATCCTTATTTAGATTCAATGACTAGCTATTCGGAGATCGTACAGACGGTAGCCCTTCTAAATAATGGCCGATAATATTGATGGCGTCATCATACTGAGCGGTGGCGCTTGTCTAGCGCACCGTTCAGTTCGTAGGCCATTTATGCTCAATTAAGTAATTGTGCAATGACGCATTAGACGTAACGGACCTCCAACCGGTAAGGAGTGTGAGCTATATTAACACATGGCCTAACTGTAAAACCTTACCACTTTGGAAAAAGCCCAGTGGTGGGCGAAACGCATCAGCGGAGCCAGCCTAGAGTCTGATGTCTTGTACATTTTTCTGGTAAGTAAACATAGAACAAACGGAATCCTTCCAGCGTGTGCAAGATAAAACTTTAAACTTTATTCGACATGTCGGCATAAACTCACGCCACAAAACATAGAGAGAGGGAGCGAGTCCCTGCCCTGACGCGTTTTGTGACTCTCTATAGTCACTTTATATCCGCTGCTGGACGGATCCTCACGTGTTCCTGCACAGTTGAGCGGCCCAGGTAGCTTTCACTTTCTTTTCGTGACTATGTACTTTTTGTCTACCTTAGCCCTGTCTTATGCCACAACGAATTTATGCTGGATTTAGATTTTCTACCTTGATTGTATATATGTTATGAGATACTATGTTACTTATCCTATAATGTTAACCCTATATTCACTGTGATTCAGCATATGTTTAAACTTTGTTTGCACATGGGTATAAACTGACATGCAGCATCAGACCCTTGAGTTTGTGTATTTTTAATTGTTTTTAAAATGAAGTCCCTTGCACTTTTTTCTAAATAAAGCGATTTTATATTTCCTTTACATGCTTGAGAGCCTCAAACAATTTCTTATAAAGTGTTGATGGCCACTTGCACAATTTCTTATAAAGTGTTGATGGCCACTTGCTCTACAATCCCTGTCATTTTAAGTTATTGGAGCGCATACGAATTGCACCAAAAATGGCGATCGCAATGCATCGCCACTAGTGCACCTAGTGTGGCCAGACCAAAAAGCTGTTTAACGGACGATCGGATTGCGCAGCAATGTTACCTAGCACTAAACAAATATTAGATTAAAAGGCAAATATACCTCTTCCACTCACCCAATAAAAATACCCCAAAGCACTAAAGGTCTTTGACAGATTTCTGCTAATAGACTGTAAACTCAGGGGCAAAGTAGGCATTGCTAGCCCAGTTTTTACACACACACACACGCACTTTCTGGTATCTGGGGTCTGACTAATGTTAAGATATGTTTTGATGGCAGACAATTCCCATTTGCCAAGACTCTGTGAGGGTTTAGGGAAAATCACTCTGTGTACTTTAATCGGCAAGGGGAGAAGAAGTATAGTTTTCCTTTAAGTAATGATTTATCAATGATAAAAATTCAAGTAACTGCTATAAAGGATAATTGAAAAGTTTATAATCAACACAATATTGAGATGTCCAGCACTTCCTGTTTTATGGGATTATCTTAAGGGTCTAGAATTATACACAAGGGAAGACAAAATTTGAATTTGCAAAAATAACAAGAATTGCTAAAAGTCTTAACACTTAGATTTATTATTTACAGGTGTGCTATATGGATTACGGGTTTTGTGAAGTTGTTGACATCACTAAAATATGTCCATTAGGTAAACAGTTCTATACTCTTCCATTCCAAGCTACAAAATGCAGGCTTGCAGGTAAGGATATTTTTAATGTACTTACAAAAAAAGCTGAATCAGTTTATGCAGTTTAAATTTGTGGTTGAGTGTGTAAATGCAGCTGTCTTTGCATATTGCAGACAGGTTTTGATGGAATCCATTCTGCTATATTAATGTGTATGGCCAGCTTTATTTAAGAGGAGCTACAAAATTTTGCCTGTGGTGATAATTTGTAGCAACCAATCAGATGTTATTTTAAAGGGTATCTATACTTCCAAAAATTGAATTTTTAAAAATCATACCTTTTTAGTTAGTGTAATGGTCCACTATTCAAACACCATTTTTCAGATTTGAAATCTGAGCTGTAGATTCTCAGAAATCTCATTTTAAATAACAGCATGTACATGGAAAGACCTGTCACGCTAATCAGGTATGCTAATTTGGGTCCATCAAGTGACCTTACTAGAATCTAATAAAACATGTCACAACATTTATTAATACAACCCCAAATATAATGAGTGATATTGGTCTCCTGTCTCTGTCTGTCTGATCTATCTATCGCTCTGTCTGCCTAATATATATCAATCTATATATCTATCTGTCGGTGTCTCTCTATCTATGTCTGTCTATCTATCTTCCTATCTATCTGCAGGAGTGTGTCACAGGGGGTCACTTACAAGAGCCCACCCAAGCATGTCTGCTTGCTTGTTAGAAGGGAGAAAGTGTCTGACACAGTAGCATCAGCCCCACCCACTATCAGCAGTGTCCAGAAGATATGTTAATGAGCTGTATAGTGTCAGGCTGTGAAGGCTCTTTATTATGTAAATGAATATATCCAGTGTCAGCCGGATTTACAAATGGGCAGTGACTAATGGTGGGGGGTGGTGGCAGTTGGGAGCAGTTATTAAACATTGAAAATTCACTAACAAAGCAGGCACACATGTAAGTAACATCATTTTACTACACTAACATTGTACTTTCAGATTATACAAAGTTGTTTGAGTGAGTATAGTGATCCTTTAATGTTTTATTACTATAGTAGACCAGTGAAAAGCGATCATCTGATCATTAATTAACAGCACAGGCAAATGTATGCACCTTTAAAAAATAGGCCTGAAAAAAGTTAATATTAGGGTTGTTAAGGTCTATTGTGTTTTCGAATCAGGGGGAAACCCTTCGTTCAACTGATATAGTAGAATAAAACCCCTAAGCTTTCCTTGAAATAAAGGAAATTGTCAAAGCACCACTACTGAAAGGGCAAGTCCAGCCCCAAAACGAAAACTTACATAAAGGTAAATCAGCCCCCAAAACCCTAAACGGTAATAGTTTGAAATGTGAAATATATGTCTAACCTGAAATCCTGCACAATGTCCTGTTTTCCCTGTTTCTGCTTCCTGGTTCTTCCAGTTAGCAACTGTCCGTTATGGATTTGACAGTTGACATCACAGCCAATGACTGAATGTTAATCCCCTGTCAGCCTCATCTGAGCATGCCCAGGCTCAGTACAGGTTTCTAAATTGCTCAGGTTCCATGAGGCATCCAGAAGCATAGCAGGCATACAGTAATGAATTCATAGGACAAAGTATGATATATCAACATAGTTTAAAGAGACCATTCTTTCTAAAAGATGTTCTTATGAGGGTGGAGTTGTCCTTTAAGGTAAACTAAAGCAGAATTAAAAACACATACTGCATGAGTTCTATTGTTGCTCAGTTAACAGCTGTGTCTCTGAAACCAGCAGCTATTAGTGTAATCTTTTTGATTCTGCAGGCTTCTAGCTTTTACTGAGTGGGTCCTGGGTTCAAGAACACATTGGCATATGCTCAGCCTCGTCACCCCTCTCCTAGGTGACCTGACCAAGACTCCTCTGGAATCATTGAGATTTATTTCTCCAAAATACTACTTATTTTAGCAGCGAGAGATACAGCTTTTAGTTAGCAACCATAGAATTAAACATGGGTCATTTATATTTGAGCATTAGTTGTCCTTACATTTTATTAATTTTTTTTTCTTAATGTAAATGAATTCTAGGATGACAAATTGAAAGCATTTTGCCTACACGGTATCGGGGCTTTATCAGCACTGTGTACCTAGCTTCCTCAAACAATTGTGCGGCAGATGAACGTTCGGGAAAGAGGGAACATTTTCCGTGGCCGCGGTAGACTCCCTATAGGGAGACTACCTATGCAGACTATGCTGTGCATAAGGAGAACACTCAGGACTATGTGTATCGTCATATTTTAAAAATTAGACATCTTTCAAAACATCAGTCCTCTTTCAAAAATCTGGCAAGTGTGTACCCAGCTTTAATTTTAACACCAGCTAATAGCTGGCGTTAAGTCATGCAAGTGGTATAACACCAGTTTTGGCTGTCCAAGAGGTACGCACACGATATTTACACAGAGTGATAGCTTCCAGGCCAACAGATTACCGATCAATAAACGGGTCAAAAGTCTGCTGGTGGAGAAGAAAAGCCATACCTTCAATATTTTGGTGCAGCCAATCGCTTGGCCTATTGAAGACCATGCAATTGGCCAGAATTTACTGACATACAATCCATTTTAAGTAAATTTTCCACAAAATATTAACGTGTGTGTAGCTTGCCATAACATGGGTCGATTTTCTGTTCTTTTTCAATGTGATTCGTTTCTAAAGCTATTCTTTATATATGTGATTCCTTTATCGAGCAGAAATCTGGCCTGATCAAATTTGATCAATTTTACACTCAATATTGGTCTTTTTTATTCGATCTAGTAAAGGAATCCATTTTAAAAGTGATTGCTTTAAAGAATCAAATTCACTGTTCGATCGAAAAGAAACACTAGGAAGCATATTTTAACTTATTGTTCTTTAAGGATATTAATAAGATTGTTCTACTGAAGTCTAACAATTCAAAAATATTTTGTTGACAGGTTTGGAAGCCTTTTGTGATGATACCATTATCATAAAGGCTCTGGAATCAAAAGCATGTGGAAAGATACTAGCTGTAGAAATACTTCAGAAGAGTGAAAAGCCTCTGGTTGTTCTTTATGATACCTCAGGGGAGGGTGATGTTAATATAAATGCAGCTTGTTTAAAAGAACTTTATGACCGATCATTGAGCCTGAAACTGAAGGTAACCGACTAAACTAAAATGTATCATACCATAACCAATTTTCTGCAGTCAGTACCGTGTTTTGTGAGATAAATGCAAAAAAGGAAAATTTATTTTCCCCTTCAACTGATATCTCTCTCCTACCGAAAAATTTGTTTTTTCCTGTCCGTTTAAACTTTTTTTTTTTTACCCCAGTCCCCATGGCAGCAATGTCCCCAAACGAATCCCCTCCCATTGCAGTCAATTGAAACAGGAAGAACACCCATTTAGCTCCTTTAAATAGCTCCTCCTCCACTTGCCCAGTGTTCTTTTCTTCCTGTTTGCAGTCTGCCTACCAGCCATTGCAGTGGATCCTTTACCTAAGTCTCATCTGCTCTCCTCCAAATTAGATGCTCCTCTCGTCGCCAGATGTATTCTGAGCCAAGAGGAAAGTAAAAGACCCTGTGACCGGGTCTGGAAGGCTGTCCCTCTGCAAGAGCGAATGGCTGCCCCTCCTAATATGGCGGCCATGCAGTACCAGATGTCGCAGCTGATGTCATTTCCGCTTTTCGCGGCTGATGTTTCCAGCCTTCCCGGCCTGCTCCTGGCTGCATCAGTCCATTTTGATTGATGTTTTTTTGCTGGGAGGCACTGGAGGTGTGTCTTCTCCCTGTTTTAAGGTGTTTAAGTACGCGAATTTGTCCTTCCGGTCGGCCTGCTTGTTTGTTCCTGCAGTGTGTTGCTGTATGGTCTGTTCTGCTTGCCCCAGAGTGTCTCCTGCTGTAGTTCTGGCTTATTCTTCTGCTGTGCCCCATGTAAGTGTATTTCCAAGACTCTTTCTGTGGGATTGTTTTGGTCAGCTCATAGAATTTTTTATAATAGAGTTTTTATTCTAGCATGGAGCCTGGGAGCACTGTTAAAGGTCACTCCAAGGGATCTAGGTAAGCAGGGGTGAGTATGCAAAGAGAGCAGAGGTCAAGGCTGCTTGGTGCTGACAACTGTTTTTCTGTCTCCCCACAGCCTTTCTATGTCTGATAATCTATCCAGACCCTCTGAAGGGGAAAGTAAAGATAAAGAGGAGGCTGGAGCTTCTGGTAATCCCTTTCAAGGACAGTCTCTGGACTCCCTAATGAAACTTATTAAGTCTGCAGTTAATGAGTCTATGCAAGAATCAAGAAAAAAGAAAGGAAAGATTATACAGAGTGTCAACGATTGATTCAGACAATTTGAAAGGTGAATTCAGATGATGAAGAAGTAGAGGTGGAAACGAATTTTAATCCAGATATTATTGAACTGTTGGTTAAAGTTAGAAACACCGTGTCTTTTTAGTGACTGCAGAACCAAAAAAATCAGAAGCAGACAAATACTTCCTATCAATTTAAAAAGAAA
Source organism: Hymenochirus boettgeri (assembly GCA_019447015.1). Lineage (NCBI taxonomy): Eukaryota > Metazoa > Chordata > Amphibia > Anura > Pipidae > Hymenochirus > Hymenochirus boettgeri. Next base: position 216,594,385 of record CM033469.1, read on the forward strand.
TACCATGCCTTCCCTCTTCATTCTTCAATCCAAGAGATTATTACCTCAGAATGGAAGAAAACAGAGAAAAGAGATTTGTCATGCCTAATAAATATCTAAAAAAGTATCCTATGGAGGAGTCAGTTGCCCAATTTTGGGACTCGGCTCCAAAGGTGGATGCAGCAGTAGCCAGGTTAGCTAGGAGAACTACGCTACCTGTAGACGATGCAACCCTATTCAGAGACCCTATTGAAAAAGAGGGTTAAAGTCTCGTTAAGAAAGGCTTTTGTGGCAGCAGGGGCCTCATGTAAGCCGGCAGTATCCATGACTTCCGTGTCTAGATCTATGATGGTATGGATGTAGAATATTGAGGAGGCGGCAATTGATTTTCTCTCGGAAGCATCAGTAGATTTGTTTTGTCTGGCAGCCAGATCTATGGGCCTTTCAGTGGCTGTCCGGAGAGCACTGTGGTTGAAACCTTGGCAAGCAGACTCCGCTTCAAAAAATAACCTGTGCCTACTGCCATTTGAAGGTGATCTTCTCTTTGGTGAAAGATTGAATTCCATCATTAATAAAGCTTTGGGAGGAAAAAGTATTTTTCTACAGCAAGAAAGAAACTTCATAGACCAGACTTTACACAAGGGCCAAATAAGTCGGTCTTCAAAGTTTTATATGCCAGGGAAGGAAGTATCGAGACAAGAAAGTTGGAGGTCAAGTAAACAAAGTTTTAGAGTTTCAAACAAGAGACCTTCAGGTTTTGCAAGTCACTCCTTTGTCCAGCCATAGGGAGACGCTGGTCCAGGAGACAAAAGTCAGGGGAAGACTGTCTCATTATTCCATCGTCTGGGCCGAGAATATTGGTGAATAAAGTACTGTATCTGGGATACGAGAGTTCACCTCATATCCCAAAGAGGGAGTCGGGTTTCCAGAAGAATGTAACCTGATTCAAGATTACGCTAGTCAACTTTTTCAAATGGGAGCTATGGAAACAGTCCCTGTGAAGGAACCGGGGAGAGGTTTCTACTCCAATCTTTTCCTGGTCAAGAAGGCGTCAGGAAAGCTAAGACCAGTTCTGGACTTAAGAAATCTGAACAAATTTGTCACCTACAGAAAGTTCAAGATGGAGTCCCTAAGTTCAATTATAAAGGTAATAAGAAAATGATCCTGGCTAGTAAGTGTGGATCTGAAGGACGCCTACTTTCATGTTCCGAACCGAGACAAGTCAAAAAAGTTCCTGAGGTTTCTAGTGGGAATCTGCATGTACAATTCGTATGCCTACCTTTCAGTCTCTCAATCACCCAGGGTTTTTACCAAAGTGGAGATACGGAAAAAGGGGATTGCCATCTTCCATTACCTGGACGATATCTTAATAGTAGCAGAGACCAAGAACAAAGCAGATGATGATGTGGGAACCCGTATTAAAGATTCTAAAAGAATACAGTTGGATAATCAACAAAGAAAAAAGCCACTTAACGCCGGTACAGGACCTTGTAATTCTGGGGGCACACTTTACTAAAAAAACTTAGTATAGCTACCAGAAGAAAGACAACTAAAGCGAAGTACGGAAGTTCGAACCATTGTACAAAGTTCAACGTCAACAGTCAAATAGGTGTTAAAAGTACTAGGATTGATGGCAGCAGCTATCCAGCTTGTCCAGTGGTCAAGATGGCATATGCAATATCTACAGCACTTTCTAATCACCAAAGCCAGGGTCCCTCAAACTCAAATGTTCAAGAAACTTCACCTGCCAGCTTGGTTAAAAGACAATCTTACTTGGTGGCTCGACAGAAGAAATCTAAACAAAGTATTCAAACTGCCTCTAGTAATAACAACAGACGCGTCCAGCATAGGATGGGGGGGCGACAATTCAAAACATGGTGACCCAAGGATGCTGGGAAGGAAGAGAAGTACCTTCCAATGTTCTAGAGCTGAGAGCGTTTTTTCTAGCGATTCAGAGCTTCAAGGACCAGATTCAGGCCAAGTCTTTTATAATTAAAAGTGACAACATGTCTACAGTTCTGTACATAAAAAAAGAGGGCGGAACAAGAAGTTGGAGATTGCTGCTAGAAGCAAAACCAATTTTTCGAGTGGGCACAAAAACATCTAAAATGTATTTCACCCATCTTTATTCCAGGCAAGCAGAATGTCCAAGCGGACTTTCTAAGTCAACAAAAATTTCAAACAGGTGAATGGAGCCTTCATCCAACAGTGTTTCAAGACATAGTGGAAAGATGGGGACAGCCAAAAATCAATCTGATGGCTTCAAAGAACAATGCGAAATGCAAAAGGTTTTACACGTGGTTTCCCTCAAAAGATGCAGAAGCAGTAGACTCACTACAACAAGATTGGAGCAAGGGATTGCTTTATGTCTATCTCCCATTTCCCATGATCTGGAGAGTATTAATCAAAATAAAAGAAGAAAAATCCGATATAATAGCTGTGATTACGCATTGGCCGAGGAGGCCATGGTTTCCGCTACTATTGTCCCTAGCCGTGAAGACTTGTTGACTTTTTGACCCAGGGTCCACTTCAATATTCAAAACACGTCCAATTAGTGGCCTGGAGGTTGAAAGAGGAAGTCATTAAATTTTTACTTCAATGTAGGGAGGCTGTCACTTCTGAAAAATTCTATAAAGTGTGGGAGGTGTTTGCCAAGCACGCAAATTCACAAAAATTTGATTCTCAATCCAACTACACCTCAAGTAATCAAATTTCTATTTTCAGGGTACAAAATAAATTTGAGTGAAAGTACCTTAAGGGGTCAGATTTTGGCTCTCTCTCTCTCTGCTCTATTGGAAAGAAACTTGGCCACTGACCCGATGATTAAAATGTTTTTTTGCTGCCTTTGTTAGAATTAAACCAAAGATTCATAAAAAAAAAAACTGTTTGGAGCTACCTTTTTTAGTTCTTCAGGCATTAACCCAGCCCACTTTTGAACCCCTCGAGTCTATCTCAACTTGATTCCTAACTCTAAAAGTAGTTTTTCTTATTGCAGTTACTTCAGCCTGCAGAGTTGGAGAAATAGGAGCACTATCAATGAAAGAGCCGTATATTCAGTTTATGGACAATAAAGTAAAACTTAGACATGCTTTTAACTTTTTACCTAAAGAGATATCGAACTTCCATTCAGATCTGAAAGTAATATTACCATCTTTTGTCCAGATCCAAGAAATAAAATGGAAAAACAACCTCATACACTGGATCTGGTTTGTGCTATTAAAACTTACCAGACAAAGAGCTGGAGGAAGTCTGAACATCTTTTAATAGTTCCAGGGGGACATAGAAAAGGGCAAACACCTTCCAAGAGAACTTTGAGCCGGTGGGTTGTGTCTTGCATACAAAAAGCTTATCAGACAAAAGGCTTAAAGATCCCGCAGGGACTCAAGGTGCATTCTACCATAGGAATCGCATGTTCCTGGGAAGCCCAAGCAGAGGCGCCAATGGAAATGATCTGTAAGACCGCAAGATGGGCTTCAGCTAAGACGTTTATCAAGCACTACAAGATGGAAGTGCTACTGAATCAGGATGCCAGATTTGGCAGAAAAGTTTTGCACTTTGTTGTGTCAGATATGATTTTAATAAATTAATTTTGTTTGGAACAGAGAACCCGCCCTAGAGTTTATTTTGCTTGGTATGATCCGTTTCGTGACGTTGCTGCGATGGTGACCGGGGAAAAACAAGAAATCAAATCTAACTTACCAGGATTTCTGTTTCCCAGTCGCTTCCATGGCAGCAGTCACCAAAACCCTCCCGAATAATATTTTGTTTTACAGCTTTGAACTAGAACACTGGTCAAGTGGAGGAGGAGCTATTTAAAGGAGCTTAATGGGTGTTCTTCCTGTTTCAATTGACTGCAATGGGAGGGGATTTGTTTGGTGGCTGCTGCCATGGAAGTGACTGGGAAACAGAAATCCCGGTAAGTTAGATTTGATTTCTTGTTTTCCGGTCATACTTCCTCACATAGCACATAGTCTTAAACCATGTATTTCAATATGCTCTCATTCCAAGAGTTTCACCAACTTACTGACAGTTATAAATTCCTTCATTATACCTCAATTTCAGTGGACTAGTGTAAACTATCAATATTATTTTGGCGGCCACAATAATGTATAACATAATTTAAAGGTTCAGAGATGCACACAACTCTGTTAATTTCTACCATTATGTAGGGTTAGTGCATCTCTCAATCTTCATATTCCAATATTACTAAAATAAATATGTTTCACCTCTTGTTTCCCAGGTAAATTCTTCATACTCAAATGTGATTGTCACAAATGTTTGTTCAGATGGATCCCTCTTTTGCCAGATACCCTCAAAGAGTTTGGCTAAGCTGTGTAAGACGATGCAATTGATTGAATCTGAATTTAAATCAAAGGTATGAAAATATTTGTTGCATATTAAAGCTTGAGAACAACCTGAACTAGAAATAATGCATTATATACATACTGATTTATGTTAGAGAACTGTATATCTGTCCATATACAGTACTGTGCAAAAGTATTTTTGCTTTGTTCACACTATGGAGCATTTTGGTGAAATCGCACCACGATTTTACTCGCTCTACTCATTAGAATGAATGTTACCGTTCACACCTATGAGCTGCGTTGCAGTTTGTTGCGTACAATGCACTGCCTGCAGCAGTTTGTTTTGTTAATGCATCTCTATGCTATAATGCAGGGGAACATCCCACAACATTGCAAGCGGGATGTTCAGCTGTGTTAAGAAAATGCTTAGTGTGAATAAAGCCTAAGGCTGGGTAAACACCATATTTCCGACCAACTGATATTACTGTGTATAGGAAATATTGTATGGTGTAGGATCAGACCAACAGGCGATGGGGTATGTTGGTAAATCCTGGTCAGTCATGCTGTTCCTTATGGAGCCGCACAATGGGTTGCGATGAACTGCTGGCCGTGGCTACGTTTGCTACGACCGACAGTGAATTGTCCTAGGCGACCACTCACTTGATAGTGGTGAACGTTCAGTCAGGATGAATCTCGTTGTGTATACCCAGCCTTAGACAGGTGTGGAAAAATGCTCAAAATGCTTTCACAGATAGTGTTAATGTTTATTTTCATCTGTTAACAGTGCAAATGTAATACATTTTTAATGTGACCACCTGTGTTCCCACTAAGCTTTGTGCACACTATATGTCTGAAAATAGTTAATATGTAGCACATACAATTATAATTTGGTGTCAGTACAGATGATAAATATTTGTGCACGGCCAATAAGAAATTAGAGGGAAATTGAGGATCACCCTTTATCTTCAGCATCACTGTAGATACAAAATAAACTGGTGACCATAAATAAATATCACATATCGGATACACAGTGTAATGTAAACCATGCATGGTTTGAAAATCTATGAACCAGTGGTACATATAGCTGTTTAGTTTCAGTTAATGCTACAAGTGTACCTATAAGAATTGAGGATTGACGGCAAAGAGTAGTCACACCAATTACCGGCTATTGAACTGCAGAGCGCTTTGCACAATCCTTTAAAAAAATAATATAACCGAAATAGACAGTATACTGACACTTCTTTCATCAATTTATAAAAATATGTATTATAGAATATCCATACCATACTGGAGAATCTATTTTTGCCATATCTAAATAATGGGAGTAATCTGATAAATATCATAGGTAAGGTGTTAGTGTAGATTTGTAACCTAGGTTAGGGGAAACATTTCGAGTCAAAACTTAATATCTAAAATAAAAATTTGTAAGTGCATTCCTTTTAACCATGCAAAAGGGAACGATTACTTTAATGCATTGATTGAAGACTGGGAGGATAAGGAGCTATGCCTAACCTTCTATTTTTCAATCGGTGCCTGTGGAGTCAGGAATGACGATAGAAGAAATGTACCTTTTACGCGATCCTCTGCTGTCACACTGGCAGGTCCTGACCGCTTCATGGTTCTGATTAAATATAGCACGCATGTGTGATAATGCATGCCATAGTTAATCAGAACAACCAGACGTTTTTAAACAGCTGATCACACGTATGCAGGAAACATACGTGCGATCCGCTGTTTAAAAGACCAGACCCGAACTTCCTGGTCCGGTCTCTTAAACAGCTGATCGCGATTATGTTTTCTGCATACGTGCGACCAGCTGTTTAAAAACGTCTGGTTGCGGCTTAGGAGATCTTGTAGGGGATACTGGGCTTGTGGCGGGCCCTACTAGCGTCCGGCCCCCCCTGCAGTAGTGGGGGGGGTCGGTAGTTACACCAATGGTGCTGCTGTGGAGGATTGTGCAAAAGGTAAGCACGTTCTATCTTTGTTCCTGGCTCCACAGGCATTGATTGAAGATAGGAAGGTAAGGCATATCTCCTCAACCTCCCAGTCTTCAATCAATCCATTAAACTGATAGTTCACTTTTTGCAGTGAACTATTCCTTTAAAAAGTGTTAAAGGTCATATTAATTGCAGCCATTTTTATATAAAAAGTAATAAAATCACTGTAGAGATAAAACACAAGATTGGTTACACAAAGGTGTCAGATGGAGGCAAACCTCTTAGCATATAGCTAATAATTTGAAACAATTTGCCATTCAAATTACAGTCCCCCACAGAGTTCTCTATGGAGCAGATAGTCACAATCTACTTATGCACTAAAGGGAGAGAGTCAGGAATGTATGTTTAATAGTTGTTCTTAAGTACCATATGTGGCTTTGAAATTTAAAGGACAACTACATGGTAAAAATGATGTTTTTAAAAATGGAAAGTACCATTGGCAGGAAGGTAAAGTTAATTATTCCTACCTCCCAATAACATTTTGCAGCAGTGATGACTTTAAAGAGGAACTGTGGTCCAAAAATGACTTTAGGTAAATTGATAGGAATTGCTCCCCTGAGAGTTTTTGCAATTTATTTCCATTGTTTATTTTACATAGTTTTGAAGATATTTACATTTTTGTGTGTGATATGGCAGCAGCATCACCAGGTCCCCTGCGCTTCCTGCTCTGAAACCTGTCATTTAATCTGCCCTGTGTCTCCTCCCCTTTGCAGCCCCCCTGGTCCCTCCCACTCATGGACCACATGGTCCCTCCAGTTGCAGGCCCCCCTTGGCCCATTCCCTTACAGCCCCCCACCCCCGAAAACTCTGTGGAAGCCGCCTTTTCAGGCAGAGTAAGTACTCTGCCTAAAAAGGCTGTTTTCACATAGTGAGACACAAGGGCTGTAGATTCCTATACCTTCTCTGCAGCTCCTTCACACAGCAGAGCGGAGGAGGGACTTCCTGTCTCCCTCACACACTGAGGGAGTCTGATGCTGTGCTCGCCGGTGGCACTATGCAGGAGAAGCCTTAGGAATGTCACATGTCAGCCTCCCACCCATTAACTTTCTGGTCAGTCATTTCTGTATGTCCTGGGCTGTGGAGCACGTAGAGAGGTGGTTGATGGCTCGTTTTAAAGGTAGGAAACTGGCCTTTCATTTAAACTCAACTTGTTTGGAGACCACAGTTCCCCTTTAATGTCGAAAAAAACAAACACTGTTTTTTTCCTGTGAACTGTTTAGTTAGCAATGTAAAAATAGCTTTGTTGAAAAAGAAAATTGGAAATGGCAAATGCATATTTTACAATGAATTCTTTATAATCCAATTACTAAAGCAGATTCTAGGTGATATTTAACTTTGTCATACACAAATAATTTGGAAAGTTTCGGATGTATGAATAATTGAAAATTTTGAAGTGAAACATAAGTTTATCAAGTTATTCCTTTATTTCTTTTTAGCACATTACATCAGACATATATGTGTCCCTTCCCTTCAGTGGAAAAATCTGCTTATTTGACTGCAGAGGAAAATTGGCACGGGTGGAGGTAAGTGGGTATATAAAAATCATGGCGTGCAATGTAATAAATATCTATTATGTAAAGAAACTATGTTTAATGCTGGGTACACACCATACAATAATTCGGACCGACCAACCACCATTTCAGTGTTTTGGTCTGTCGGGCTGAATTATTGTATGGCGGCTCAGACCGGTTGCTGACCGTTCCTTTGTCCGGATCGGATGGGTCGGAAAACCATGAGCGATCATGAGGGGGCTCTATGGACCACACGATGGGTCGCAGCTAACTGTCGGACACGGCTGCTTGTGCCGCGACTGATAGTCCTTCCTCCTGGTCGGAAGCCTCGATCGGTCGTCCAGGAGGAAGAATTGTATGGTGTGTACACACCTTAAGAAACACACGTGCTTTTATTTTGTACACCTTGCTAGTTAGGGGTTGGGACCCCCTTTTTTCCTTCAGAACTGCCACTATAGTAAAGGGAGGTGACCAAGAAAAATTATCCAAACTTATCGACAGTTTCTGATGGTCACTGATCATTAGGTTATATGTACCTGTCTGTGTGAGATGGGCACAAGGACATCTTGTATGCACTAGTCTGTGTGGGCTAGGCACGAGGGCAGGTTATACGTATAAATCTGTGTGGGCTGTGCATGAGGGAATATTCTATGCAGGGCTGGACAAATCATCAAGATATTTAAAAGCCAGCTCCAAAAAGTTATTAATAGGATATTGGCTCCTAACAGTTTACCTGCCCCCATCCACCCTAGCTCCACCCAGTCACCATTAGCCCCACCCATTGCACAAATACTACTAACTTACATTTTGCAGTTAAATATTAAATAGACGGACAAAAAGATAAATAGTGGTTGTAGTGAGTTGACTAACACTGGCTGGTGGACTGAAGGGTTGACTGTCAGCAGCTGTCTGCTTTTTATCTGGAAATACATAATGAGCAACTTTTTCATGTTGCTTCGTGGGAGGGACTCCCCTGCTGCTGCTGCCCGATTTTTTTTATCATGGCAGGCAACGTTTTTCAGTTGCCATGACTGGGATTTGTCCAGCCCTGTTATGTCTGTGTGAGCTGGGGATGAGGGCATATTATATGTACCAGTCTGTGGGGGCGGGGAATGAGGGCATCTTATTTATATCCGTCTCTGTGGGCTGTGCATGAGGGCATCTTATATGTATCAATCTGTGGCGGCTGGGCATAGCATCTTATATGAACTAGTCTGTGTTGTGGGCACTTATATTTTAGCATTTACCAACTAGTGTTTTGTCAGCCCTCCAGTACACCAGCCAGCCCACCACACCCACCTTCACACGCCATGCCCATTTATTATCAGAATCGCGAGATACAATAAATTAAACTGGGGTTTAAGCACGCTACTTACCCGTGCACGATCCCGTAATTCAATAACGCTGCAAACATCACTGCATGACGTTATAACATCGCGGGTGCGTGCATGGGTAAGTAGCAGGGACTGAATGCCTGCGAGAAGGGAACATTAGATATTGCGCAAAATAGAGGCGCAATATGTAACTTTTTTTATTGCATCACAAAAGCTGCTGCCCCCGCAAACCCATGCTACCCAATATTGCATTGTGTAGTGTGTGTTTCACGAGGAAAATTAGGTTATTGTATCTCCCTGTTAATATTTTGTTAGGAACATAATGAAAACAGGAAGGCTGTATGGAATTCACACTGATTGAAAGCCGCTGTTTACCCTGCAATTTACCAAAGTCTTATCAAAAACCGTATTGGAGACCATGACTATTGGGGTCAGGGGTCATGGCTCTTTGACTACTTTGGCTTGTACTGGCAACAACATGGAAGCCTTCTCAGTTACAAAATGTATTACTTGCATGTACTAAATGCAACTTATTAGAGAAGCCACTGAGCACTATCCAAACCTGATAAATCTGGATGGACTGCTGTGTCTGGTGTATATTGTCAGATAACTTCAAATATAAGTGCACACCAGAACAGGTGCAAAGAAGCATTTATTTCTTCAGATGTCAGATGAAGGTACCATCTTGACACCAAAGCATCACGTGTGCAGCACAATTAGTGGGATGCAAAAGTTTGGGCAACCTTATTATTAATCGTCATGATTTTCCTGTATAAATATTCGGTTGTTCTGATAAAAAATATCCGTTAAATATATCATATAGGAGACACACCGTAATATTTGAGAAGTGTAATGTTTATTGGATTTCTAAAAAAAAAAACCAATAAACAAAATTAGGCAGGTGCATAAATTTGGACACTGTTTTCATTTTATTGATTCCAAAACCTTTAGAACTAATTATTGGAACTGATATTGGCTTGGTAAACTCGGTGAACCCTGACCTACATACACAGATGAATCGAATTATGAGAGAGTATTTATAGGGGTCAATTGTAAGTTTCTCTCCTCTTTTTTAATTTTTTTTTTTTTTAAGAGTAGCAACATGGGGGTCTTAAAACAACCTGACATGACCTGAAGACAGATTGTTCACCATCATGGTTTAGGGGAAGGATACAGAAATCTGTCTCTGAGATTTCACCTGTCTGTTTCCACAGTTAAACATATTGAGGAAATGGAAGACCACAGGCTCAGTTCAAGTTAAGGCTCGAAGTGGCAGACGATCATGACGATTAACAAGGCTGCCCAAACTTTTGCATCCCACTGTATGTTAATGCTTCTTTGCACAAAGTCTGGTGTGCGCTGATATTTTAAATAGTCTAGAAAATATTCACCAATGGCCGTGTGTAAGCAGCACCCAGCATAATGACCCCCCAAGCTGTTGGTAGTATTTAAGATTGTCGCCTTAAGCATTTGGTGTAAAACTTTAGTTCTGTCATATAAATGGTTATGTAGATGCCAATACTGGAGTTACATTTAGTGATTCTGTAGTTGTACCTAGTTGCTTTACATGCCATGAATGCTTAAAGGGCATGTCCACCCCTTTTTTTATCTTTTTCTTTAGTGTAGGGCTCCCTCCCCCAGCCCCAACCACCATAGTTATTTGTGCAGAAACTCCCCCGATCATTACTAACATTACCTCTTTCCTCCGACGTTCAGTCCTGGCTCTCTGCTTGCATGAAACTGCAAGCAGGGGGCCGAGCTGGCAGCTGCGTCCTTGATTGGCTGAGCGGCAGCCAATCAAGGACGCAGCTTCCGGCTATCCAGAACACCGGGGGAAAGAGGTAATGTAAGTAGAGTTCAGGGGAGTTTCTGCACAAATAACTATGGTGGTTGGGGCTGGTGGAGGGAGCCCTACACTACAGAAAATTGGATTGAAGCTAGGGGGAGGGAGAGAGAAACAGGAGGGGGAGAGACAGGAGGCAGAGTCCTATATGGACTCGGCCAGGCTCCTGGTGGTCCGTTTTTGGGACTTTGGAGGGACATTACAGGAGAATCATTTGGCACTGGGATGTAAGGTAAGGATTTTACTACACTACACATTGAGGCCAGTAGTGGGTTAAATTATAGTTTTGGGGGTGGACATGCCCTTTAAAGGGTATGTACACTGGAATTTATTTTTTTTAAATTACTAATTACTGGGAACCCTCATTCTTGGCAACTATCACTGTACCATTATTTTTGTTGATCTGCCCCCTATTTATTTAGATGTCTAATCTGAAGCATACAATGCTTCAGCTGTCAATCAAGTACCTTAATATAATAAACTCTTCTGGTGTGTGCAAGTACTAGATTTTGCTGTAACTGGATGATAGTGATTACAAAACATGCTCAGTTTAAAAAAAAAGGAAAGAGTCTGCTAAGAGAAGGGAGGGGAGATATTACACCAAAGCAAAACAAGTACTGGATAGAAGACATGCAGCAACACACACACACCTCCGAGTTAATTGCTACTTACATATATTTAATTATAGATTGAAATGTGGCAAAACATACCCTTTAAGCAAAAAAGCTTGTTACTCTCTTTCCTCTATACAGATAACAAGTGTTCACAGCAGTCGAGCCCTCGATGTTCAGTTCCTGGATTCTGGAACAATAGCTTCAATAAAAGTATCTGAACTAAGAGAAATTCCACATCAGTTTCTTCGTGATATAATCTCAATTCCACCTCAGGTGTGTAACTTTAATTCCTTTAATTTATGTTATTGAAAAGCTTGAGAAAACTTAAAAAGCTCATGGCACAAATGTGCACAATCTATAATATGCACACATTTTAATTTTTTAATGTGTATGTTAAACCATTAAAAGGGATACTTTGGGATTTCATTTATTTTTTATTTAGGCTGTTCGGTGCTGTTTAGCTGATGTTCCACTTGGCATTGGAATATGGACTCCAGATTCGGTTCTTTGGCTCAGAAATACAGTGTTAAACTGTCCAGAGTGCAGTATAAAGGTAAAATAAATACTATGTACAATGCACTTTAGTTGATAGATTTGGTTATTGGGTTGTTAATGAAATAAAATATCAAGGTTGTTTTTGCACATACCTGTTGTGTTTTTTATTTATACCCACTGCTTTTTTCTGTCTGAGAGCCTACCTGCACAGGACTGTGAATGTATTGGCAGAACAATCCTTGTCTGTATCAAGGATACTCTGCATCAGAATGACATCCCCTGTTATACTGTTACAATAAACCACCACCATCCCCTCCCTCCTAACTAAAGAAAGTATAGCTGCATTCTGTTACTACGGTCTACCCCTTACGCCTTTATCAGCGGCTGCTGTGCTAGTCGCTCTGGACAGCCGCGAGTTGAACTGAGTGCATGAGATTACATCGCACACGTGATTACATGCCAATTTTAAGTACATTATCGGACAGTTGTGTCCCATTGATATCCATTAATGGGGGTAGATTATAAGCATAATAATAGAAATATAACTTAATTTTCACCTTTTACCCCTAAACAGGTTGTTAAATTGGATGAAACGTTGGATATGGCACATGTCTATCTCTTTACTCAAAATAACATTTCAGATGTTGAAAGAAGTGTTAATCGACAAATCACAAATGAAGAATTAAGAAAGCATCACAAGGATTTGTTTCCCAATCTTAAGCCAGGTGTAGCCCAAATAGTAAAGGGAAGAGACAATATAGGGGCACAGGCTTCAGAAGCCATGCTAGCAGGAACCCACAAAGAACAAACCAGTGTCATAAAGAAGAATGTTACAGAACAGAGCAATACTGTGCCTCCTTTGGAATTGCCACCAGTGTTACGTCTTCCTAAATATGGTGAACACATGGATGTGTTTGTGTCAGTGGCATGTCATCCTGGTCATTTTGTTGTACAGCCTTGGCAAGAATTACACAATCTAGAAGTGGTTATGGAAGAAATGCTTATTCATTACAGCACTACAGAAGAGAAACTTGTACATGTTGAAAAAAACAAGCTCTATGCTGCAAAAATAGAAAATAAGTAAGTTACTGTTTTGCAATTGCATGTATCAAATAATTACATTTACAGAAAGTTTGTTGTTATGCATGGCTCTTTAAAATTAATTTACCACAGAAATCTGAAGTACTTCATCTGGAAAAATCTGTCCTTCATGGTCCTTTTCATTAGATGCATACGGGTGTATTTATTGGTGCAAAAAATTTCCCATGCTATTAATTTGCAGCAACCAATCAGAGGATGCAATTTATGGGTCTACAATTAGAGAACATTTGTTTGGTGGCTGCAGATTAACAGCACATGCAAAATGTTACACTAAGCCCCTTGGTGACCAGACAAAAGAGCAACGTTGTTACTGAACCAGGTCCCTGTAACCTTTCTGTGTGCATACTGTTTGATCATATGCTGTATAATTTTTTTTAAAGGGTATCTCCACTCGTTTTCATAAGTTTTGGTAATCCAGTTCTATTGAAGAACGGGAGGTAAAGGAGATGTGCCTTACCTTCCGTTCTTCAATAGAACACACAGGAGACTGGTGACAAGCTAAGAAACTTACCCGCTCGCTCGCTCCCCCGGCGCGTAGTCTGACAGGTCCCGACGGACCTTGTCTTCTATGCGCATGCGCGATCTATGCAAAACTTCAAAGAGATCACCAGGGTGGCTTAGGGGGGCACCAAAGTGGCTAGAAACAGCCCTGGTAGAAGTTTTGATATCTGGTTTGACTAAAAGCAAAAAGATTTACTGCTGATCATCTAATATTAAAGGGCATGCCCACCCTTAAAGGGAATGTCCACCGCTCTTTTCAAAAATTAATATATTGTAGATTACCCCCCATAACCTAAAGTTCGTTTTAGTCAAAAGCTTTAATTCCGCTCCCACACAGTTATTATACTTACATGGTCCTTCTCGCTCCACCACCGCGGCTCTGCACTTCTGGGTAAGGCAGTCAGTCATCGACTTCTATTCCCAGACAGTCTCCACTGCAGCAGCTCAAGAACTTTAAAGTTTTAGAGCTTTAAAGTTAGCCTGAAAACCTAACCTCGGTCAAGTCCTAATTAAGATCCAAATTCTGCAATTACGGATAGTAACCAGTTCTATCCAGCTATGTTAACCTGCATAGAAAGTTACAGGAGCTGTTCTGCCTTTACAATCCTTCCTGCTTCCTGTAGTCTGGCTGCTGGACTCACTCAGCACTGTCACTGCTCATCTGGATGCTGTAAATCTGATGGGTCTTCTCAGTTTGGGGCAAAAAACAGCTGCTAGTACAGTGCAAATGACAGCTTGAAACTACAACTCTAAGGTGACATTTTTAACTATTGGGATCAGAGAGTCCTTTACTATATGGGGGCCAGAGGGCCCTTTACTATATGGGGGTCAGAGGGCCCTTTACAATATGGGGATCAGTAGAATTGTAAATGATGGTAAACGTAATTAAAAGTTTACTGAACCTTACCACTTCACATGTTTAGAAACTGAAACTCTCAGCAACAAAGTATGCTGGGAGTTGTAGTTTCCAAACATCTGGAGTGCCAAGGAATTGGAGATTACTGGTACTGGATTTGGCTATTACTGTATGGGATTTATGTATGGGAATTCTGCTGTCCAATTAAAGGGTAACTAATTTCTACCCTCGGCTTATACTCAAGTCAATCAGTTTTTACAAGGGACAGTTTTTAGTGGAAATTATCAATATTTTTTAAATCGTGTAATGCCTTCTTAGTTATTCTACATATTCTCTTCCATTTTGAAAAATCAGCTGATTTCATACCCTTTGCTGTTCCCTGCTGTTGACATTCGTGAGCTGACATTTCAGGCTCTTACGGTCCTTCTTCTTCCCAGGATGCACCACATCAATTGGAATGTTCCTAACAGTTATTTCTACTGATTGGCTGTTGGATGGGTCAAAGATGCTCAGATCTCTACTGAGCAACTGTATCAACCCAGGTGCTGGCTCAAGGGCAAGACCATAACGGTCTCTAGTAGGGGTCCTGCAAACAGGAAGTCAGTATTTCGGTTGCATTTATTTATACACAGACAAAATTCTGAATTGGCAGATTAAGGTCATTGGGATGGAAAAATACTGCTCTTTTTTCTGAAAAGCATATGTATTTGCACTGAACTTCCCCTTTAAAGCTTTTGACTAAAAGATCTTTAGGTTTTGGGAGGTAATCTACAATATATTCATTTTGAAAAGAGGAGTGGACATTCCCTTTAAAACCAAAAACTTTTCACTTGTCGGTTACCTGACCCAACCTCATCTGATATTTTATTATGTGTATTACTATTATATGTATTACTAACCAGATATTTAAGGATAATTATTTCCACCATTCTGGCAGAGTAAGCTGGCTCCTCCTTCCATGCAGTCAATTAAGGCTGTGACTACTGACATCACAGCCAGTGATTGACTCCTGTTTCCCCTGCAACTTTCACTGCACACGCTCAATTTAAAAAAAACAACTAATTAAGCAGAGGGCAGTTGCGGACATCTTTGTCAGAAGAGAAGAGATCTTATTCAATATCTGGCTACAAATGCATGTAATAAATTGGTAAAAATAGTAGGTCCCCTGCACTTCCTGCTCTGAAACCATGTCAGTCAATCTGCCCTGTTGTCTCTCCCCTTTGCAGCCCCCCTGGTCCCTCCCACTCATGGACCCCATGGTCCCTCCAGTTGCAGGCCCCCCTTGGCCCATTCCCTTACAGCCCCATGTAGCCGCCCACTCACGAGTGCGTGGCCCGCCCACTCGTGGATGCCTAAGCCCCCCCACTCACGGGTGCCTAAGGGCCCCCCTAGGTGCTGTGGGCCACTCTGACACCCCCCTACCCCCCAAAAACTCTGTGGAAACAGACTTTCAGGCAGAGTGAGAACTGTACCTTACCTCCTCTTAAGCTGCAGGTCCTTCACACAGCAGAGAGGAGAGGGGACTTCCTGTCTCCCTCACACACTGAGGGAGTCTGAGGCTGTGCCCGCCGGTGGCACTGTGCAGGAGAAGCCTCAGGAATGTCACATGTCAGCCTCCCACCCATTAACTTTCTGGTCAGTCATTTCTGTGTATCTTGGGCTGTGGAGAACGTAGAGAGGTGGTTGATGGCTCGTTTTAAATGTAGGAAACTGGCCTTTCATTTAAACGCAACTTGTTTGGAGACCACAGTTCCCCTTTAAGGGTGGACATGCCCTTTAATTTTATAACCACATATCTAATCTTTAACCTAATATGACTGTAGATAATCATTATTTTTAAGATTTTAGTATGATCCATAGATTCCTGTCTTTCTTAACTAGGAAAGGTTGTGCATTAAGGAACCCCTTCATTCCTATGTGTAAATTTATGGACTGCAATACAGTTTCTGCCTCTGTATCTGGGCCCCAGACCCAGATGGATGTTATAAGCTGAATTGGATGTGTTAAAGGGCATGTGCACCCCCAAAGCTAAAATGTAACCCACTACTGGCCAAACTATAGTGTTATAAAATCCTTACACACACCCCAGCGTTTTGCATTGCTGGCAGCCAATCACAGACGCGGCTGCCGGCCCAACCCCCTGCTAGCAGTTCCGGCAAGCAGAAGGCCAAGATCAGAGTGCCGGGGGAATGAAGACGTTTAAGTACCATTCTGATGCTTTTTTAACAAACAAACCTGGCAGTTGGGGTGGGCTAGTTTTAGGATGGAAATACCCTTTAAAGATGTACAGTTACACTTTTCTCTTTATATACCCTTTAGCCTCTAAATAATTTAAACTTTCTGTAGAGGAATTAAAATAGGTTAAAATGATCAACAAAAAATACTGTAAATAAAAAATGTATAATTTGAAAAATTTAAGAAATTAATTGTTTTCTATTTTTCTTTTATAGGTGGTACAGGGTCTTAGTTAAAGGAATACTGATGAATGGTCTAGTGTCTGTGTACGAGCTTGATTTCGGCAAACATGAACTTGTCAGTTGTCAAAACATTCAGCTTCTTATTACAAAGTTCATGCATTTGCCGTTTCAGGCTGTCACGTGTCAGCTCGCAGGCAAGTATTGATTAGTTGTACGGAAGACAACATATCACATGTTTATTTGAGCAAAAATCCCTCCCAAAAAAACAACCAGTTTGTTAGGGATTCTAATTGTAAGTATAAGATCCAAAGCTAAGTTGCCTAAAACACCGTAGGGCTTGTTTGAAAGGGTGGTGACATTTTGCACCTTTTATTAATCTGCAGCAACCAATCAAAAATTTCCAGTTCTTTTAAGTGTAATTCTGGTCACCATACAAGTGCCCTCAATTAAAAAGAGCACACCTTTAAAATGACTCCGGATCATACTTTTAGCTGCAATCTAGAGCATTAGTCCACTAAGCCACAGATATGACACAAAAAGGAATTCAGCTGGCTGAAAAAAACTGCAGGGTAACAAGTAGCTTACAAAGTCTTATCAGGGACTTCCATATTGGTGTGGAAACGTCTGCATAAAAATTTGTCATAGAGACGGTGAATAGTGGGACATGGGGACATGGCCAATAGATGCTCACAAAGCTTTTTGAAGACTACATGGGCTGTGACTTGTACTGTTAATACAGTCCAAGGAACACTCAGCACACCGTTGTTGGCTGTATGCCAGGCAAGTAGATAGGTGCAGTTCCCTAGCCCTCCATTCCAGAGCCAGAAAGTTCTCTAGCACAAGAAAGATATGGGGAAGCACACTAATCAGGTGAATTCACAACTATTTATTGTAACAAACACATACAACGTTTCGGGCCGCCCTGTCCCTTTCTGTGAGAAAGGGACAGGGCATCCCGAAACGTTGTATGACTTGTACTGGTAACAACATGAAGCCTCAGTTACACAATCTAACTTTTACTGTACGTAAATGCATCTAACTAGAAAAGTATTTAATGTATAAGTGTTCTGGGGGAAAATGTTTATATATTTCTCCTTTAAGAGTTTATTTAATGACACCCTAACAAGTAAATGCCCAGTGACCATTTTCCTCCACTCAATAGTGTAAAAGTCAAGAGTTGAATTTGCATCATTGAGATTGTTCTAAATTAGGATATTGCCATTGCATGTTATGTTGCACAGCAGTTAGGTTTTGTTGGGCCTCTTATTTACTACTTAAGAGTAGTTTACCTGTACTATAAGAGAACATTGCTGTCACAAAGTGTTGCGTTTTTAAAGGGATTACGTTAAGCAATGCCGCACCTCGCATAACAGCCCAGAAGCTGGCTATATTTGTTACTCACAATAGAAATTATTAATATTATTTTTACAGGTGTCAAATGTGAGCTTAGGTCTGAAGAAGCTTCAATAGTTTTCAGAAATAATGTTGAAAAAAAACCCCATGTGGCACTTTACAAACAGTTCAGGAAAGTACTAATTCATGGGACCGCAAAGTTGTGGCTTATTTAGTGGACCACATCCCTGCCAGACACTGACTTATGGATTCATGAACTTATGACAGAATATCTTGTCCAGTTATCAGAGTCTGTGTGAACAGAAATTGAACCCACCACGATCTTCCAACAGAAACAATCTGAAAAAGCAGCTAAAGGTTCTTTTAAGAAGTTAACTTGTTCTTTAGCATTCTAAAATAATGAAAGTTTGAAGTTTGAAAATAGTTTTCTGTAAAAATAGAATTTTGTTTACATTGAAGGAGTTGATTTTCTTAAGATTTGCACATTGTTTAATTACAAAAATGTATAGCGTTAAAACAATGCAGAAGTCTTTATTTAACAATAAAAACAGAAATGTTGCTGTTTAAAAGCTTTGGTTCTTTATCTCTGATAAGTTAAAGGGCATGTACACCCTTTAAAACAAAAACTGGTGACGTGGAAGTTACCTGCCCTCACCCCAACTGCTATTTTTAGAAGTTTATACATGCATTTGTAAGCAGATATTTAGATAAGTTATCTTCTGTTCGGGCAAATGTACCTTCCTCCCTCCTCTGCTCATTGAGCTTTCATAAGCTTGAACATGTGCAGAGGAGCCAGCAGGAGAATCCCAGTCAGTCATTAGTTATCAGCAGTCACAGCCTTGATTGACTGCATGAGGGAGGACCAGCTTAGGGAGGCAATTATTATTCTTAAATGTCTGGTTAAGAATACATCTACCGAATATTTCGAGTATAAACCGAGGTTTTCAGGCTTTAAAAAAAGCCTGAAAATCTTACCTCGGTTTATACTCAAGTCAATGTTTCCCTTACCTTGTCCACAGCCTCTGCGCATCCGGATGATGTCACTACCCGGCGCCGCAAAGTGATGCGGATCGCGCGGCCGCCGGACAAGGTAAGGGAAACATTTACTTTATTTACACAGGGACACACTTAAGTAGAAAATACATACAAAGGAGTAAAACCTTCTTTATTTGTGCATACTGTATGCACAAATATAAGAGGATTTACCCCTATTTGCAAGTATTGCCACTTAAGATGTTTGAATACTACAACTCCCAGCATCTATATTGGTGGGAGTTGTAGTTTTCAAACATCTTAAGTGGCAAATACTTGCAATAGGGGTAAATCCTCCTATATTTGTGCATACAGTATGCACAAATAAGAAGGTTTTACTCTATTTTGTAAGTATTTGCAACTTAAGATGTTTGAAAACTACAACTCCCAGCAATAAAGCATGCTGGGAGTTGTAGTTTCCAAACATCTTTAGTGGCAAATAATCCCCCTCGGTTTATACTCGGGTCAGTGTGGTTTTCCTACTTTTTTCCCTAAACTAGTGACCTCGGTTTTATACTCGGGACGGTTTATACTAGTATATACGGTAATAATAAGCCGAATATATCAGTTGGGGGTAGGTAAGAGACTGTGACCAGTTTTTTTAAGTTTGTTCTCTTTGTTGGTGTTCCATTCCTTTCATTCATTTCATTTATTTTCAGTCTTTGTTTTTTAACATGCATTGTAATATTCAGATGTTGTTCCTCAAAGCATAAACAAATGGCAAATCAAATACCAGTGGGCCTTTTATGAATTAATAAAAGTCTGCCTGAGCTTGAGCATGTACATACAACTTGCACATGGAAATTGAATGCATGCCGTGACAGTGATGATGACTTGCCCATGATTGATAGTAGGGCGAGGGGAGGTGGACAAATTGGGGGGGCTTATTCATCAGTACGATTTTGTGAAAATATCACAATGTGTATTAAAGATCTGTTTATACCTCCAATCCCCACTTGAAGAGTTCCCAGGGCGAGGACTTAAACAGACAGACCGATTATCGGCCGAAACGAACGGTTGTAACACATTGTGCGTCACTTGTCGGACCCGCGATCGCACGTGTGTACGAACCTTTAGGCCTGGTGCACATTTGGCCATATTGACCAGCCATGATATTTCTGTTGATCCGGCTGAACAATATTAACTTATAACTGCATGAAAATTCAATCTGACATTTTTTTGCTAAAAGTCACTTTATCAATGGGTCAAGTGCTGAAGTATGAGAGCTGACAGAATTTTATTTTTGACCAGCAGACTAGCGATCCACCCCCCTGGATCTTCCGGTAGTCTCCCTCGAATTGGGGTGGGCTCCCGCGAGACCACCCCAATCTCCTGTGACGGAGAGGAGTCCTTGAATCTCCTCCCCGTTGCCCCCCCATTGTGGACCGCCGACGTCATGCCCACACCTCCGCCTCCTCCCGCCCATGACGTGACGTAATGATGTCACGCCGCACCGCCAAGCCCCCTCTCCCACCCTGCCCACAGTACATAGTGGCAGGTGGGATATCTGCTTATGATTCTTTTTTTTTTTTTTTTTTTTTCTCTCCCTCTAGTAGCTGTCAGGTTTGTTGGAAAATAAACTGCAGGGTAATAGTAGCTTTCAAAGTCTTATGAGGGACTTCCATATTGGTGTGGAGACATCTATATTAAAAATTTGTGCATCGAGATGGTGAATAGTGGTGTCTTTGGTGGTGGCAGTGTGGAGCAGTTTTAAACATTGAAAATTCACTAACAAAGCAGGCACACATGTAAGTAACATCATTTTACTACACTAAATTGTACTTTCAGTTATACAAAGTTGTTTGAGTGAGTATAGTATATCCTTTCATGTTTTATTACTATAGTAGACCAGTGAAAAGCGATCATCTGATCATTATTAACAGCACAGGCAAATGTATGCACCTTTAAAAATAGGCCTGAAAAAAGTTAATATTAGGGTTGTTAAGGTCTATTGTGTTTCGAATCAGGGGGAAACCCTTCGTTCAACTGATATATAGAATAAAACCCCTAAGCTTTCCTTGAAATAAAGGAAATTGTCAAAGCACCACTACTGAAAGGGCAAGTCCAGCCCCAAAACGAAAACTTACATAAAGGTAAATCAGCCCCCAAAACCCTAAACGGTAATAGTTTGAAATTGAAATATAGTTCTAACCTGAAATCCTGCACAATGTCCTGTTTCCCTTTTTCTGCTTCCTGCGTGTTCTTCCAGTTAGCAACTGTCGCTTATGGATTTGACAGTTGACATCAACAGCCAATGACTGAATGTAATCCCCTGTCAGCCTCATCTGAGCATGCCAGGCTCAGTACAGGTTTCTAAATTGCCTCAGGTTCCATGAGGCATCCAGAAGCATAGCAGGCATACAGTAAGAATTCATAGGACAAGTATGATTATCAACATAGTTTAAAGACCATTCTTTCTAAAAGATGTTTCTTATGAGGGTGGAGTTGTCCTTTAAGGTAAACTAAAGCGAATAAAAAAACATACTGCATGAGTTCTATTGTTGCTCAGTTAACAGCTGTGTCTCTGAAACCAGCAGCTATTAGTGTAATCTTTTTGATTCTGCAGGCTTCTAGCTTTTACTGAGTGGGTCCTGGGTTCAAGAACACATTGGCATATGCTCAGCCTCGTCACCCCTCTCCTGGTGATCTGACACCAGACTCCTCTGGAATCATTGAGATTTATTTCCAAAATACTAACTTATTTTAGCAGCGAGAGATACAGCTTTTAGTTAGCAACCATAGAAAAACATGGGTCATTTATATTTGGCATTAGTTGTCCTTACATTTTATAATTTTTTTTTAATGTAAAGAATTCTAGGATGACACATTGAAAGCATTTTGCCTACACGGTATATCGGGGCTTTATCAGCACTGTGTACCTAGCTTCCTCAAACATTCGTGCGGCAGATGAACGTTCGGGAAAGAGGGAACATTTTCCGTGGCCGCGGTAGACTCCCTATAGGGAGACTACCTATGCAGACTATGCTGTGCATAAGGAGAACATCCACGACTATGTGTATCGTCATTATTTAAAAATTAGACATCTTTCAAAACATCAGTCCTCTTTCAAAAATCTGGAAGTGTGTACCCAGCTTTAATTTTAACACCCTAATAGCTGGTTAAGTCTATGCAAGTGGTATAACACCAGTTTGGCTGTCCAAGAGGTACGCACACGATATTTACACAGAGTGATAGCTTCCAGGCCAACAGATTACCGATCAATAAAACGGTCAAAGTTGCTGGTGGAGAAGAAAAGCCATACCTTCAATATTTTGGTGCAGCCAATCGCTTGCCTATTGAAGACCATGCAATTGGCCAGAATTTACTGACATACAATCCATTTTAAGTAAATTTTCACAAAATATTAACGTGTGTGTAGCTTGCCATAACATGGGTCGATTTTCTGTTCTTTTTCAATTGATTCGTTTCTAAAGCTATTCTTATATTGTGATTCCTTTATCGAGCAGAAAATCTGGCCTGATCAAATTTGATCAATTTTACCTCAATATTGGTCTTTTTTATTCGATCTAGTAAAGGAATCCATTTTAAAGTGATTGCTTTATAGAATGGAATTCACTGTTCGATCGAAAAGAAAAACTAGGAAGCATATTTAACTTATTGTTCTTTAAGGATATTAATAAGATTGTTCTACTGAAGTCTAACAATTCAAAATATTTTGTTGACAGGTTTGGAAGCCTTTGGGATGATACCATTATCATAAAGGCTCTGGAATCAAAAGCATGTGGGAAGATACTAGCTGTAGAAATACTTCAGAAGAGTGAAAAGCCTCTGGTTGTTCTTATGAGTACCTCAGGGGAGGGTGAGTTAATATAAATGACAGCTTGTTTAAAAGAACTTTATGACCGATCATTGAGCCTGAAACTGAAGGTAACCGACTAAACTAAATGTATCATACCATAACCAATTTTCTGCAGTCAGTACCGTGTTGTGAGATAAATGCAAAAAAGAAAATTTATTTTCCCCTTAAACTGATATCTCTCTCCTACCGAAAAATTTGTTTTTTCCTGTCCGTTTTAAACTTTTTTTTTTTTACCCCAGTCCCCATGGCAGCAACGTCCCCAAACGAATCCCCTCCCATTGCAGTCAATTGAAACAGGAAGAACACCCATTTAGCTCCTTTAAATAGCTCCTCCTCCACTTGCCCAGTGTTCTTTTCTTCTGTTTGCAGTCTGCCTACCAGCCATTGCAGTGGATCTTTACCTAAGTCTCATCTGCTCTCTCCAAATTAGATGCTCCTCTCGTCGCCAGATGATTCTGAGCCAAGAGGAAAGTAAAAGACCCTGTGACCGGGTCTGGAAGGCTGTCCCCTCGCAAGAGCGAATGGCTGCCCCTTCTAATATGGCGCCATGCAGTACCAGATGTCGCAGTGATCATTTCCGCTTTCTGCGGCTGATGTTCCAGCCTTCCCGGCCTGCTCTGGCGTGATCAGTCCATTTTGATTGATGTTTTTTTGCTGGGAGGCACTGGAGGTGTGTCTCTCCTGTTTTAAGGTGTTTAAGTACGCGAATTTGTCTCGGTCGGCCTGTTGTTTGTTCTGCAGTGTGTTGCTGTATGGTCTGTTTGCTTGCCCCAGAGTGTCTCCTGCTGTAGTTCTGGCTTATTCTTCTGCTGTGCCCATGTAAGTGTATTTCCAAGACTCTTCTGTGGGATTGTTTTGGTCAGCTCATAGAATTTTTATAATAGAGTTTTTATTCTAGCATGGAGCCGGGAGCACTGTTAAGGTCACTCCAAGGGATCTAGGTAAGCAGGGTGAGTATGCAAGAGAGCAGAGGTCAAGGCTGCTTGGGGCTGACAACTGTTTTTCTGTCTCCCACACCTTTCATGTCTGATAATCTTATCCAGACCCCTGAAGGGGAAGTAAAGATAAAGAGGAGGCTGGAGCTTCTGGTAATCCCTTTCAAGGACAGTCTCTGGACTCCCTAATGAAACTTATTAAGTCTGCAGTTAATGAGTCTATGCAAGAATCAAGAAAAAAGAAAGGAAAGATTATACAGAGTGTCAACGATTGATTCAGACAATTTGAAGGTGAATTCAGATGATGAAGAAGTAGAGGTGGAAACGAATTTTAATCCAGATATTATTGAACTGTTGGTTAAAGTTAGAAAACCGTGTCTTTTTAGTGACTGCAGAACCAAAAAAATCAGAAGCAGACAAATACTTCTATCCAATTTAAAAAGAAAATACCATGCCTTCCCTCTTCATTCTTCAATCCAAGAGATTATTACCTAGAATGGAAGAAACAGAGAAAAGAGATTTGTCATGCCTAATAAATATAAAAAAAGTATCCTATGGAGGAGTCAGTGCCCAATTTTGGGACTCGCTCCAAAGGTGGATGCAGCAGTGGCAGGTTAGCTAGGAGACTACGCTACCTGTAGACGATGCAACCCTATTCAGAGACCCTATTGAAAAGAGGGTTAAAGTCGTTAAGAAAGGCTTTTGTGGCAGCGCAGGGCCTCATGTAAGCCGGCATATCCATGACTTCCGTGTCTAGATCTATGATGGTATGGATGTTAGAATATTGAGGCGAGCAAGGCAATATTTCTCTCGGAAGCATCATTAGATTTGTTTGTCTGGCAGCCAGATCTATGGGCCTTTCAGTGGCTGTCCGGAGAGCACTGTGGTTGAAACCTTGGCAAGCAGACTCCGCTTCAAAAAATAACTGTGCCTACTGCCATTTGAAGGTGATCTTCTCTTTGGTGAAAGATGAATTCCATCATTAATAAAGCTTTGGGAGGAAAAAAGTATTTTTCTACAGCAAGAAAGAAACTTCATAGACCAGACTTACACAAGGGCCAAATAAGTCGGTTTCAAAGTTTTATATGCAGGGAAGAGTATCGAGACAAGAAAGTTGGAGGTCAAGTAAACAAAGTTTTAGAGTTTCAAACAAGAGACCTTCAGGTTTTGCAAGTCACTCCTTTGTCCAGCCATAGGGAGACGCTGGTCCAGGAGACAAAAGTCAGGGGAAGACTGTTCATATTCCATCGTCTGGGCCGAGAATATTGGTGAATAAAGTAACTGTATCTGGGATAACGAGAGTTCACCTCATATCCCAAAGAGGGAGTCGGTTTCAAGAAGAATGAACCTGATTCAAGATTACGCTAGTCAACTTTTTCAAATGGGAGCTATGGAACAGTCCCTGTGAAGGAACGGGGAGAGGTTTCACTCCAATCTTTTCCTGGTCAAGAAGGCGTCAGGAAGCTAAGACCAGTTCTGGACTTAAGAAATCTGAACAAATTTGTCACCTACAGAAAGTTCAAGATGGAGTCCCTAAGTTCAATTATAAGGTAATAAGAAAATGATCCTGGCTAGTAAGTGTGGATCTGAAGGACGCCTACTTTCAGTTCCGAACCGAGACAAGTCAAAAAAGTTCCTGAGGTTTCTAGTGGGAATCTGCATGTACAATTCGATGCCACCTTTCAGTCTCTAATCACCCAGGGTTTTTACCAAAGTGGAGATACGGAAAAAGGGGATTGCCATCTTCCATTACCTGGACGATATCTTAATAGTAGCAGAGACCAAGAACAAGCAGATGATGATGTGGGAACCCGTATTAAGATTCTAAAAGAAACAGTTGGATAATCAACAAAGAAAAAAGCACTTAACGCCGGTACAGGACCTTGTAATTCTGGGGGCACACTTTACTAAAAAACTTAGTATAGCTACCAGAAGAAAGACACTAAGCGAAGTACGGAAGTTCGAACCATTGTACAAAGTTCAACGTCACAGTCAAATAGGTGTTTTAAAGTACTAGGATTGATGGCAGCAGCTATCCAGCTTGTCCAGTGGTCAAGATGGCATATGCAATATCTACAGCACTCTAATCACCAAAGCCAGGGTCCCTCAAACTCAAATGTTCAAGAAACTCACCTGCCAGCTTGGTTAAAGACAATCTATATTGGTGGCTCGACAGAAGAAATCTAAACAAAGTATTCAAACGCCTCTAGTATATAACAACAGACGCGTCCAGCATAGGATGGGGGGGCGACAATTCAAAACATGGTGACCCAAGGATGCTGGGAAGGAAGAGAAGTACCTTCCAATGTTCTAGAGCTGAGAGCGTTTTTTCTAGCGATTCAGAGCTTCAAGGAAGATTCAGGCCAAGTCTTTTATAATTAAAAGTGACACATGTCTACAGTTCTGTACATAAAAAAAGAGGGCGGAACAAGAAGTTGGAGATTGCTGCTAGAAGCAAAACCAATTTTTCGAGTGGGCACAAAAACATCTAAAATGTATTCACCCATCTTTATTCAGGCAACAGATGTCCAAGCGGACTTCTAAGTCACAAAAATTTCAAACAGGTGAATGGAGCCTTCATCCAACAGTGTTTCAAGACATAGTGGAAAGATGGGGACAGCCAAAAATCAATCTGATGGCTTCAAAGAACAATGCGAAATGCAAAAGGTTTTAACGTGGTTTCCCTCAAAAGATGAGAGAAGCAGTAGACTCACTACAACAAGATTGGAGCAAGGGATTGCTTATGTTATCTCCCATTTCCCATGATCTGGAGAGTATTAATCAAAATAAAAGAAGAAAAATCGATTAATAGCTGTGATTACGCATTGGCCGAGGAGGCCATGGTTTCCGCTACTATTGTCCTAGCCGGAAGACTTGTTGACTTTTTGACCCAGGGTCCACTTCAATATTCAAAACACGTCCATTATGGCTGGACCTGGAGGGTGAAAGAGGAAGTCATTAAATTTTTACTTCATGTAGGGAGGCTGTCACTTCTGAAAAATTCTATAAAGTGTGGGAGGTGTTTGCCAAGCACGCAAATTCACAAAAATTTGATTGTCTCAATCCAACTACACCTCAAGTAATCAAATTTCTATTTTCAGGGTACAAAATAAATTTGAGTGAAAGTACCTTAAGGGTCAGATTTTGGCTCTCTCTCTCTCTGCTCTATTGAGAAGAAACTTGGCCACTGACCCGTGATTAAAATGTTTTTTTGCTGCCTTTGTTAGAATTAAACCAAAGATCATAAAAAAAAAAACTGTTTGGAGCTACCTTTTTAGTTCTTCAGGCATTAACCCAGCCCGCTTTTGAACCCCTCGAGTCTATTCAACTTGATTCCTAACTCTAAAAGTAGTTTTTCTATTGCAGTTACTTCAGCCTGCAGGTTGGAGAAATATGGAGCACTATCAATGAAAGAGCCGTATATTCAGTTTATGGACAATAAAGTAAACTTAGACATGCTTTTTAACTTTTTACCTAAAGAGATATCGAACTTCCATCAGATCTGAAAGTAATATTACCATCTTTTGTCCAGATCCAAGAAATAAAATGGAAAAACAACCCATACACTGGATCTGGTTTGTGTATTAAACTTACCAGACAAAGCTGGAGGAAGTCTGAACATCTTTTAATAGTTCCAGGGGGACATAGAAAAGGGCAAACACCTTCCAAGAGAACTTTGAGCCGGTGGGTTGTGTCTTGCATACAAAAAGCTTATCAGACAAAAGGCTTAAAGATCCCGCAGGACTCAAGGTGCATTCTACCATAGGAATCGCATGTTCCTGGGAAGCCAAGCAGAGGCGCCAAGGAAATGATCTGTAAGACCGCAAGATGGGCTCTCGCTAAGAGTTTATCAAGCACTACAAGATGGAAGTGCTACTGAATCAGGATGCCAGATTTGGCAGAAAAGTTTTGCACTTTGTTGTGTCAGATATGATTTTAATAAATTAATTTTGTTGGAACACAGAACCCGCCCTAGAGTTTATTTTGCTGGTATGATCCGTTTGTGACGTTGCTGCGATGGTGACGGGGAAAAACAAGAAATCAAATCTAACTTACCAGGATTTCTGTTTCCCCAGTCGCTTCCATGGCAGCAGTCACCAAAACCCTCCCGAATAATATTTTGTTTTACAGCCTTGAACTAGAACACTGGTCAAGTGGAGGAGGAGCTATTTAAAGGGCTTAATGGGTGTTCT
Source organism: Hymenochirus boettgeri (assembly GCA_019447015.1). NCBI lineage: Eukaryota > Metazoa > Chordata > Amphibia > Anura > Pipidae > Hymenochirus > Hymenochirus boettgeri. Next base: position 216,622,670 of record CM033469.1, read on the forward strand.
TCCTGTTTCAATTGACTGCAATGGGAGGGGATTTGTTGGTGTGGCTGCTGCCATGGAAGTGACTGGGAAACAGAAATCCCGGTAAGTTAGATTTGATTTCTTGTTTTCCGGTCATACTTCCTCACTCAGCACATAGTCTTTAACCATGTATTTCAATATGCTCTCATTCCAAGAGTTTCCACCAACTTACTGACAGTTATAAATTCCTTCATTATACCTCAATTTCAGTGGACTAGTGTAAACTATCAATATTATTTTGGCGGCCACATAATGTATAACATAATTTAAAGGTTCAGAGATGACACAACTCTGTTAATTCTACCATTATGTAGGGTTAGTGCATCTCTCAATCTTCATATCCAATATTACTAAAATAAATATGTTTCACCTCTTGTTTCCCAGGTAAATTCTTCATACTCAAATGTGATTGTCACAAATGTTTGTTCAGATGGATCCCTCTTTTGCCAGATACCTCAAAGGTTTGGCTAAGCTGTGTAAGACGATGCAATTGATTGAATCTGAATTTAAATCAAAGTATGAAAATATTGTTGCATATTAAAGCTTGAGAACAACCTGAACTAGAAATAATGCATTATATACATACTGATTTATGTTAGAGAAACTGTATATCTGTCCATATACAGTACTGTGCAAAAGTATTTTTGCTTTGTTCACACTATGGAGCATTTTGGTGAAATCGCACCCGATTTTACTCGCTCTACTCATTAGAATGAATGTTACCGTTCACACCTATGAGCTGCGTTGCAGTTGTTGCGTACAATGCACTGCCTGCAGCAGTTTGTTTTGTTAATGCATCTCTATGCTATAATGCAGGGGGAACATCCACAACATTGCAAGCGGGATGTTCAGCTGTGTTAAGAAAATGCTTAGTGTGAATAAAGCCTAGGCTGGGAAAACACCATATTTCCGACCAACGAATTACTGTGTATGGAAATATTGTATGGTGTAGGATCAGACCAACAGGCGATGGGGTATGTTGGTAAATCCTGGTCAGTCATGCTGTTCCTTATGGAGCCGCACAATGGTTGCGATGAACTGCTGGCCGTGGCTACGTTTGCTACGACCGACAGTGAATTGTCCTAGGCGACCACTCACTTGATAGTGGTGAACGTTCAGTCAGGATGAATCTCGTTGTGTATACCCAGCCTAGACAGGTGTGGAAAATGCTCAAAATGCTTTCACAGATAGTGTTAATGTTTATTTTATCTGTTAACAGTGCAAATGTAATACATTTTATTGTGACCACCTGTGTTCCCACTAAGCTTTGTGCACACTATATGTCTGAAAATAGTTAATATGTAGCACATACAATTATAATTTGGTTGCAGTACAGATGATAATATTTGTGCACGGCCAATAAGAAATTAGAGGGAAATTGAGGATCACCCTTTATCTTCAGCATCACTGTAGATACAAAATAAACTGGTGACCATAAATAAATATCAATATAGGATACACAGTGTAATGTAAACCATGCATGGTTTGAAAATCTATGAACCAGTGGTACAATAGCTGTTTAGTTTCAGTTAATGCTACAAGTGTACCATAAGAATTGAGGATTGACGGCAAAGAGTAGTCACACACCAATTACCGGCTATTGAACTGCGAGCGCTTTGCACAATCCTTTAAAAAAATAATAACCGAAATAGACAGTATACTGACACTTCTTTCATCAATTTATAAAAATATGTATTATAGAATATCCATACCATACTGGAGAATCTATTTTGCCATATCTAAATAATGGGAGTAATCTGATAAATATCATAGGTAAGGTGTTAGTGTAGATTTGTAACCTAGGTTAGGGGAAACATTTCGAGTCAAAACTTAATATCTCTAAATAAAATTTGTAAGTGCATTCCTTTTAACCATGCAAAAGGGAACGATTACTTTAATGCATGATTGAAGACTGGGAGGATAAGGAGCTATGCCTAACCTTCTATTTTTCAATCGGTGCCTGTGAGTCAGGAATGACGATAGAAGAAATGTACCTTTTACGCGATCCTCTGCTGTCACACTGGCAGGTCCTGACCGCTTCATGGTTCTGATTAAATATAGCACGCATGTGTGATAATGCATGCCATAGTTAATCGGAACAACCAGACGTTTTTAAACAGCTGATCACACGTATGAGGAAACATACGTGCGATCCGCTGTTTAAAAGACCAGACCCGAACTTCCTGGTCGGTCTCTTAAACAGCTGATCGCGATTATGTTTTCTGCATACGTGCGACCAGCTGTTTAAAAACGTTCTGGTTGCGGCTTAGGAGATCTTGTAGGGGATACTGGGCTTGTGGCGGGCCCTACTAGCGTCCGGCCCCCCTGCAGTAGTGGGGGGGGGGTCGGTAGTTACACCAATGGTGTGCTGTGAGGATTGTGCAAAAGGTAAGCACGTTCTATCTTTGTTCTGGCTCCACCAGGCATGATGAAGATAGGAAGGTAAGGCATATCTCCTCAACCTCCCAGTCTTCAATCAATCCATTAAACGATAGTTCACTTTTGCAGTGAACTATTCCTTTAAAAAGTGTTAAAGGTCATATTAATTGCAGCCATTTTATATAAAAAGTAATAAAATCTGTAGAGATAAAACACAAGATTGGTTACACAAAGGTGTCAGATGGAGGCAAACCTCTTAGCATATAGCTAATAATTTGAAACAATTTGCCATTCAAATTACAGTCCCCCACAGAGTTCTCTATGGAGCAGATAGTCACAATCTACTTATGCACTAAAGGGAGAGTCAGAGGAATGGTATGTTTAATAGTTGTTCTTAAGTACCATATGTGGCTTTGATTAAAGGACAACTACATGGTAAAAATGATGTTTTTAAAAATGGAAAGTACCATTGGCAGGAAGGTAAAGTTAATTATTCCTACCTCCCAATAACATTTTGCAGCAGTGATGACTTTAAAGAGGAACTGTGGTCCAAAAATGACTTTAGGTAAATTGATAGGAATTGCTCCCCTGAGAGTTTTTGCAATTTATTTCCATTGTTTATTTTACATAGTTTTGAGATATTTACATTTGTTGTTGTGATATGGCAGCAGCATCACCAGGTCCCCTGCGCTTCCTGCTTGAAACCTGTCATTTAATCTGCCCTGTGTCTCCTCCCTTTGCAGCCCCCCTGGTCCCTCCACTCATGGACCCAACATGGTCCCTCCAGTTGCAGGCCCCCCTTGGCCCATTCCCTTACAGCCCCCCACCCCCGAAAAATCTGTGGAAGCCGCCTTTTCAGGCAGAGTAAGTACTCTGCCTAAAAAGGCTGTTTTCACATAGTGAGACACAAGGGCTGTAGATTCCTATACCTTCTCTGCAGCTCCTTAACCAGCAGAGCGGAGGAGGGACTTCCTGTCTCCCTCACACACACTGAGGGAGTCTGATGCTGTGCCGCCGGTGGCACTATGCAGGAGAACCTTAGGAATGTCACATGTCAGCTCCCACCCATTAACTTTCTGGTCAGTCATTTCTGTATGTCCTGGGCTGTGGAGCACGAAGAGAGGTGGTTGATGGCTCGTTTTAAAGGTAGGAAAACTGGCTTTCATTTAAACTCAACTTGTTTGGAGACCACAGTTCCCTTTAATGTCGAAAAAAACAAACACTGTTTTTTTCCTGTGAACTGTTTAGTTAGCAATGTAAAAAAGCTTTGTTGAAAAAGAAAATTGGAAATGGAAATGCATATTTTACAATGAATTCTTTATAATCCAATTACTAAAGCAGATTCTAGGTGATATTTAACTTGTCATACACAAATAATTTGGAAAGTTCTGGATGTATGAATAATTGAAAAATTTGAAGTGAAACATAAGTTATAAGTTATTCCTTTATTCTTTTTAGCACATTACATCAGAAATATATGTGTCCCTTCCCTTCAGTGGAAAAATCTGCTATTTGACGCAGAGGAAAATTGGCACGGGTGGAGGTAAGTGGGTATATAAAAATCATGGGTGCTAATGTATAAATATCTATTATGTAAAGAAACTATGTTAATGCTGGGTACACACCATACAATAATTCGGACCGACCAACCACCATTCAGTGTTTTGGTCTGCGGGCTGAATTATTGTATGGCGGCTCAGACGGTTGCTGACCGTTCCTTTGTCCGGATCGGATGGGTCGGAAAACCATGAGCGATCATGAGGGGGCTCTATGGACCACACGATGGGTCGCAGCTAACTGTCGGACACGGCTGCTTGTGCCGCGACTGATGTCCTTCCTCCTGGTCGGAAGCCTCAATCGGTCGGCCAGGAGGAAGAATTGTATGGTGTGTACACACCTAAGAAACACAGTGCTTTTATTTTTACACCTTGCTAGTTAGGGGTTGGGACCCCCTTTTTCCTTTAGAACTGCCACTATAGTAAAGGGAGGTGACCAAGAAAATTATCCAAACTTATCGACAGTTTCTGATGGTCACTGATCATTAGGTTATATGTACCTGTTGTGTGAGATGGGCACAAGGACATCTTGTATTGCACTAGTCTGTGTGGGCTAGGCACGAGGGCAGGTTATACGTATAAATTGTGTGGGCTGTGCATGGGGGAATATTCTATGCAGGGCTGGACAAACATCAAGATATTTAAAAGCCAGCTCCAAAAAGTTATTAATAGGATATTGGCTCCTAACAGTTACCTGCCCCATCCACCTCGCTCCACCCAGTCACCATTAGCCCCACCCATTGACACAATACTACTAACTTACATTTTGCAGTTTAATATTAAATAGACGGACAAAAAGATAAATAGTGGTTGTAGTGAGTTGACTAACACTGGCTGGGTGGACTGAAGGGTTGACTGTCAGCAGCTGTCTGCTTTTTATCTGGAAATACATAATGAGCAACTTTTTCATGTTGCTTCGTGGGAGGGATCCCTGCTGCTGCTGCCCGATTTTTTTTATCATGGCAGGCAACGTTTTTCAGTTGCCATGACGGGATTTGTCCAGCCCTGTTATGTCGTGTTGAGCTGTGGGATGAGGGCATATTATATGTACCAGTCTGTGGGGGCGGGGAATGAGGGCATCTATTTATATCCGTCTCTGTGGGCTGTGCATGAGGGCATCTATATGTATCAATCTGTGGCGGCTGGGCATAGCATATATATGAACTAGTTGTGTTGTGGGCACTTATATTTTAGCATTTACAACTGTGTTTGTCAGCCCTCGTAAACAGCCAGCCCACCACACCCACCTTCACACGCCATGCCCATTTATTCAGAATCGCGAGATACAATAAATTAAACTGGGGTTTAAGACGCTACTTACCCGTGCACGATCCCGTAATTCAATAACGCTGCAAACATCACTGCATGACGTTATAACATCGCGGGTGCGTGCTAGGGTAAGTAGCAGGGACTGAATGCCTGCGAGAAGGGAACATTAGATATTGCGCAAAATAGAGGCGCAATATGTAACTTTTTTATTTGCATCACAAAAGCTGCTGCCCCGCAAACCCATGCTACCCAATATTGCATTGTGTAGTGTGTGTTTCACAGAGGAAAAATTAGGTTATTGTATCTCCCTGTTAATATTTTGTTAGGAACATAATGAAAACAGGAAGGCTGTATGGAATTCACACTGATTGAAAGCCGCTGTTTACCCTGCAATTTACCAAAGTTTATCAAAAACCGTATGTTGAGACCATGACTATTGGGGTCAGGGGTCATGGCTCTTTGACTACTTTGGCTTGTACTGGCAACAACATGGAAGCCTTCTCAGTTACAAAATGTATTACTTGCATGTACTAAATGCAACTTATTAGAGAAGCACTGAGCACGATCCAAACCTGAAAATTGGATGGACTGCTGTGTCTGGTGTATATTGTCAGATATAACTTCAAATAAGGGCACACCAGAACAGGTGCAAAGAAGCATTTATTTCTTCAGGGTCAGATGAAGGTACCATCTTGACACCAAAGCATCACGGTGTGCAGCACAATTAGTGGGATGCAAAAGTTTGGGCAACCTTATTATTAATCGTCATGATTTTCCGTATAATAGTCGGTTGTTCTGATAAAAATATCGTTAAATATATCAATAGGAGACACACCGTAATATTTGAGAAGTGTAATGTTTATTGGATTTCAAAAAAAAACCAAAAAACAAATTAGGCAGGTGCATAAATTGGACACTGTTGTCATTTTATTGATTCCAAAAACTTTTGAACTAATTATTGGAACTGATATTGGTTGGTAAACTCGGTGAACCCTGACCTACATACACAGATGAATCGAATTATGAGGAGTATTTATGGGGTCAATTGTAAGTTTCTCTCCTCTTTTTTAATTTTTTTTTTTTTAAGAGTAGCAACATGGGGGTTTAAAACAACCTGACATGACTGAAGACAGATTGTTCCCCATCATGGTTTTAGGGAAGGATACAGAAATCTGTTCTGAGATTTCACCTGTCTGTTTCCACAGTTAAACATATTGAGGAAATGGAAGACCACAGGCTCAGTTCAGTTAAGGCTCGAAGTGGAGACGATCATGACGATTACAAGGCTGCCCAAACTTTTGCATCCCACTGTATGTTATGCTTCTTTGCACAAAGTTGGTGTGCGCTGATATTTTAAATAGTCTAGAAAATATTCACCAATGGCCGTGTAAGCAGCACCCAGCATAATGACCCCCAAGCTGTTGTGTAGTATTTAAGATTGTCGCCTTAAGCATTTGGTGTAAAACTTTAGTTCTGTCATATAAATGGTTATGTAGATGCCAATACTGGAGTTACATTTAGTGATTCTGTAGTTGGACCTAGTTGCTTTACATGCCATGAATGCTTAAAGGGCATGTCCACCCTTTTTTTTATCTTTTTCTTTAGTGTAGGGCTCCCTCCCCCGCCCCACCACATATGTTATTTGTGCAGAAACTCCCGATTATTTACACATTACCTCTTCTCTCCGACGTTCAGTCCTGGCTCTCTGCTTGCAATGAAACTGCAAGCAGGGGGCCGAGCTGGCAGCTGCGTCTTGATTGGCTGAGCGGCAGCCAATCAAGGACGCAGCTTCCGGCTATCCAGAACACCGGGGGAAAGAGGTAATGTAAGTAGAGTTCAGGGGAGTTTCTGCACACAAATAACTATGGTGGTTGGGGCTGGTGGAGGGAGCCCTACACTACAGAAATTGGATTGAAGCTAGGGGGGGGAGAGAGAGAGAAACAGGAGGGGGAGAGACAGGAGGCAGAGTCCTATATGGACTCGGCCAGGCTCCTGGTGGTCCGTTTTGGGACTTGGAGGGACATTACAGGAGAATCATTTGGCACTGGGATGTAAGGTAAGGATTTACTACACTACACAGTGAGGCCAGTAGTGGGTTAAATATAGTTTTGGGGGTGGACTGCCCTTTAAAGGGTAGTACACTGGAATTTATTTTTTTTAAATTACTAATTACTGGGAAAATCATTCTTGGCAACATATCACTGTACCATTATTTTTGTTGATCTGCCCCCTATTTATTTAGATGTCTAATCTGAAGCATACAATGCTTCAGCTGTCAATCAAGTACCTTAATATAATAAATCTTCTGGTGTGTGCAAGTACAGATTTGCTGTAATGGATGATAGTGATTACAAAACATGCTCAGTTTAAAAAAAAAGGAAAGAGTCTGCTAAGAGAAGGGAGGGGAGATATTACACCAAGCAAAACAAGTACTGGATAAGAAGACATGCAGCAACACACACACACCTCAGAGTTAATTGCTACTACATATATTTCATTAGAGTTGAAATGTGGCAAAACATACCCTTTAAGCAAAAAAGCTTGTTACCTCTTCCTCTATACAGATAACAAGTGTTCACAGCAGTCGAGCCTCGATGTTAGTTCCTGGATCTGGAACAATAGCTTCAATAAAAGTATCTGAACAAGAGAAATTCCACATCAGTTTCTTCGTGATATAATCTCAATTCCACCTCAGGTGTGTAACTTAATCCTTTAATTTATGTTATTGAAAAGCTTGAGAAAACTTAAAAAAGCTCATGGCACAAATGTGCACAATCTATAATATGCACCACATTTTAATTTTTTAATGTGTATGTTAAACCATTAAAAGGGATACTTGGGATTTCATTATTTTTATTATGGCTGTTCGGTGCTGTTTAGCTGAGTTCCACTTGGCTGGAATATGGACTCCAGATTCGGTTCTTTGGCTCAGAAATACAGTGTAAACTGTCAGAGTGCAGTATAAAGGTTAAATAAATACTATGTACAATGCACTTTAGTTGATAGATTTGGTTATTGGGTTGTTAATGAAATAAAATATCAAGGTTGTTTTTGCACATACCTGTTGTTGTTTATTTATACCCACTGCTTTTTCTGTCTGAGAGCCTACCTGCACGGACTGTGAATGTATTGGCAGAACAATCCTTGTCTGTATCAAGGATACTCTGCATCAGAATGACATCCCCTGTTATACTGTTACAATAAACCACCACCATCCCCTCCCTCCTAACTAAAGAAAGTATAGCTGCATTCTTACTACGGTCTACCCCTTACGCCTTTATCAGCGGCTGCTGTGCTAGTGCTCGGACAGCCGCGAGTTGAACTGAGTGCGATGAGATTACATCGCACACGTGATTACGCCAATTTTAAGTACATTATCGGACAGTTGTGTCCCATTGATATCCATTAATGGGGGTAGATTATAAGCATAATAATAGAAATAAACTAATTTTCACCTTTTACCCTAAACAGGTTGTTAAATGGATGATGAAACGTTGGATTAGGCACATGTCTATCTCTTTACTCAAAATAACATTTCAGATGTTGAAAGAAGTGTTAATCGACAAATCACAAATGAAGAATTAAGAAAGCATCACAAGGATTTGTTCCCAATCTTAAGCCAGGTGTAGCCCAAATAGTAAAGGGAAGAGACAATATAGGGGCACAGGCTTCAGAAGCCATGCTAGCAGGAACCCACAAAGAACAAACCAGTGTCATAAAGAAGAATGTTACAGAACAGAGCAATACTGTGCCTCCTTTGGAATTGCCACCAGTGTTACGTCTTCCTAAATATGGTGAACACATGGATGTGTTTGTTGCAGTGGCATGTATCCTGGTCATTTTGTTGTACAGCCTTGGCAAGAATTACACAATCTAGAAGTGGTTATGGAAGAAATGCTTATTCATTAAAGCACTACAGAAGAGAAACTTGTACATGTTGAAAAAAACAAGCTATATGCTGCAAAAATAGAAATAAGGAAGTTACGTTTTGCAATTGCATGTATCAATAATTACATTTACAGAAAGTTTGTTGTTATGCATGGCTCTTTAAAATTAATTTACCACAGAAATCTGAAGTACTATCTGGAAAAATCTGTCCTTCATGGTCCTTTTCATTAGATGCGTAGGGTGTATTATTGGTGCAAAAAATTTCCCATGCTATTAATTTGCAGCAACCAATCAGAGGATGCAATTTATGGGTCTACAATTAGAGAACATTTGTTTGGTGGCTGCAGATTAACAGCACATGCAAAATGTTACACTAAGCCCTTGGTGACCAGACAAAAGAGCAACGTTGTTACTGAACCAGGTCCCTGAACCTTTCTGTGTGCAACGTTGTGATCATATGCTGTATAATTTTTTTAAAGGGTATCTCCACTCGTTTTCATAAGTTTTGGTAATCCAGTTCTATGAAGAAGGGAGGTAAAGGAGATGTGCCTTACTTCCGTTCTTCAATAGAACACACAGGAGACTGGTGACAAGCTAAGAAACTTACCCCGCTCGCTCGCTCCCCGGCGCGTAGTCTGACAGGTCCCGACGGACCTTGTCTTCTATGCCCTGCGCGATCTATGCAAAACTTCAAAGAGATCACCAGGGTGGCTTAGGGGGGCACCAAAGTGGCTAGAAACAGTCCTGGTAGAAGTTTTGATATCTGGTTGACTAAAAGCAAAAAGATTAATGCTGATCATCTAATATTAAAGGCATGCCCACCCTTAAGGGAATGTCCACCGCTCTTTTCAAAAATTAATATATTGTAGATTACCCCCAAACCTAAAGTTCGTTTTAGTCAAAAGCTTTAATTCTGCTCCCACACAGTTATTATACTTAGGTCCTTCTCGCTCCACCACCGCGGCTCTGCACTTCTGGGTAAGGCAGTCAGTCATCGACTTCTATTCCCAGACAGTCTCCACTGCAGCAGCTCAAGAACTTTAAAGTTTTAGAGCTTTAAAGTTAGCCTGAAAACCTAACCTCGGTCAAGTCTAATTAAGATCCAAATTCTGCAATTACGGATAGTAACCAGTTCTTCCAGCTATGTTAACCTGCATAGAAAGTTACAGGAGCTGTTCTGCCTTACAATCCTTCCTGCTTCTGTAGTCTGGCTGTGGACTCATCACGCACTGTCACTGCTCATCTGATGTGTAAATCTGATGGGTCTTCTCAGTTTGGGGGCAAAAAACAGCTGCTAGTACAGTGCAAATGACAGCTGAAACTACAAACTAAGGTGACATTTTTAACTATTGGGATCAGAGAGTCCTTTACTATATGGGGGCCAGAGGCCCTTTACTATATGGGGGTCAGAGGGCCCTTTACAATATGGGGATCAGTAGAATTGTAAATGATGGTAAACGTAATTAAAAGTTTACTGAACCTTACCACTTTACATGTTTAGAAAACTGAAACTCTCAGCCACAAAGTATGCTGGGAGTTGTAGTTTCCAAACATCTGGAGTGCCAAGAATTGGAGATTACGGTACTGGATTTGGCATTACTGTATGGGATTTATGTATGGGAATTTGCTGTCCAATTAAAGGGTAACTAATTTCTACCTCGGCTTATACTCAAGTCAATCAGTTTTTACAAGGGACAGTTTTTAGTGGAAATTATCAATATTTTTAAATCGTGAATGCCTTCTTAGTTATTCTACATATTCTCTTCCATTTTGAGAAATCAGCTGATTTCATACCCTTTGCTGTTCCCTGCTGTTGACATTCGTGAGCTGACATTTCAGGCTCTTACGGTCCTTCTCTTCCCAGGATGCACCACATCAATTGGAATGTTCCTAACAGTTATTTCTACTGATTGGCTGTTGGATGGGTCAAAGATGTCAGATCTCTACTGAGCAACTGTATCAACCCAGGTGCTGGCTCAAGGGCAAGACCATAACGGTCTCTAGTAGGGGTCCTGCAAACAGGAAGTCAGTATTTCGGTTGCATTTATTTATACACAGACAAATTTGAATTGGCAGATTAAGGTCATTGGGATGGAAAAATACTGCTCTTTTTTGTAAAAGCATATGTATTTGCACTGAACTTCCCCTTAAAGCTTTTGACTAAAAGATCTTTAGGTTTTGGGAGGTATCTACAATTATTCATTTGAAAGAGGAGTGGACATTCCTTTAAAACCAAAAACTTTTCACTTGTCGGTTACCGACCCAACCTCATCTGATATTTTATTATGTGTATTACTATTATATGTATTACTAACCAGATATTTAAGGATAATTATTTCCACCATTCTGGCAGAGTAAGCTGGCTCCTCCTTCCATGCAGTCAATAAGGCTGTGACTACTGACATCAGCAGCCAGTGATTGACTCCTGTTCCCTGCAACTTTCACTGCACACGCTCAATTAAAAAAAACAACTAATTAAGCAGAGGGCAGTTGCGGACATCTTTGTCAGAAGAGAAGAGCTCTTCCATATCTGGCTACAAATGCATGTAATAAATTGGTAAAAATAGTAGGTCCCTGACTTCTGCTCTGAAACCATGTCAGTCAATCTGCCCTGTGTCTCCTCCCCTTTGCAGCCCCCCTGGTCCCTCCACTCATGGACCCCCATGGTCCCTCCAGTTGCAGGCCCCCCTTGGCCCATTCCCTTACAGCCCCATGTAGCCCGCCCACTCACGAGTGCCGTGGCCCTGCCCACTCGTGGATGCCTAAGCCCCGCCCACTCACGGGTGCCTAAGGGCCCCCCTAGGTGCTGTGGGCCACTCTGACACCCCCCCCTACCCCCCCGAAAACTCTGTGGAAACAGCCTTTTCAGGCAGAGTGAGAACTGTACCTTACCTCCTCTTAAGCTGCAGGTCCTTCACACAGCAGAGAGGAGGAGGGACTTCCTGTCTCCCTCACACACTGAGGGAGTTGAGGCTGTGCCCGCCGGTGGCACTGTGCAGGAGAAGCCTCAGGATGTCACATGTCAGCCTCCCACCCATTAACTTTCTGGTCAGTCATTTCTGTGTATCTGGGCTGTGGAGAAACGTAGAGAGGTGGTTGATGGCTCGTTTAAATGTAGGAAACTGGCCTTTCATTTAAACGCAACTTGTTGGAGACCACAGTTCCCCTTTAAGGGTGGACATGCCCCTTAATTTTATACACACATATCTAATCTTTAACCTAATATGACTGTAGATAATCATTATTTTTAAGATTTAGTATGATCATAGATTCCTGTCTTTCTTAACTAGGAAAGGTTGTGCATAAGGAACCCCTTCATTCCTATGTGTAAATTATGGACTGCAATACAGTTTCTGCCTCTGATCTGGGCCCCAGACCCAGATGGATGTTATAAGCGAATTGGATGTGTTTAAAGGGCATGTGCACCCCAAAGCTAAAATGTAACCCATACTGGCCAAACTATAGTGTTATAAAATCCTTACACACACCCAGCGTTTTGCATTGCTGGCAGCCAATCACAGACGCGGTGGGCCAACCCCCTGCTAGCAGTTCCGGCAAGCAGAAGGCCAAGATCAGAGTGCCGGGGGAATGAAGACGTTTAAGTACCATTCTGATGCTTTTTACACAACAAACCTGGCAGTTGGGGTGGGCTAGTTTTAGGATGGAAATACCCTTTAAAGATGTACAGTTACACTTTTCTCTTTATATACCCCTTAGCCTCTTAATAATTTAAACTTTCTGTAGAGGAATTAAAATAGGTTAAAAGATCAACAAAAATACTGTAAATAAAAAATGTATAATTTGAAAAATTTAAGAAATTAATTGTTTCTATTTTTCTTTTATAGGTGGTACAGGGTCTTAGTTAAAGGAATACTGATGAATGGTCTAGTGTCTGTGTACGAGCTTGATTGGCAAACATGAAATTGTCAGTTGTCAAAACATTCAGCTTCTTATTAAAAGTTCATGCATTTGCCGTTTCAGGCTGTCACGTGTCAGCTCGCAGGCAAGTATTGATTAGTTGTACGGAAGACAACATATCACATGTTTATTTGAGCAAAAATCCCTCCCAAAAAAACAACCAGTTTGTTAGGGATTCTAATTGTAAGTATAAGATCCAAAGCTAAGTTGCCTAAACACTGTAGGGCTTGTTTGAAAGAGGGGTGACATTTTGCACCTTTTATTAATCTGCAGCAACCAATCAAAAATTTCCAGTTCTTTTTAAGTGTAATTCTGGTCACCAACAAGTGCCCTCAATTAAAAGAGCACACCTTTAAAATGACTCCAGGATCATACTTTTAGCTGCAATCTAGAGCATTAGTCCACTAAGCCACTAGATATGACACAAAAAGGAATTCATGCTGGCTGAAAAATAAACTGCAGGGTAACAAGTAGTTACAAAGTCTTATCAGGGACTTCATATTGGTGTGGAAACGTCTGCATAAAAAATTTGTGCATAGAGACGGTGAATAGTGGGACATGGGGACATGGCCAATAGATGCTCACAAAGTTTTTGAAGACACATGGTGTGACTTGTACTGTTAATACAGTCCAAGGAACACTCCAGCACACCGGTGTTGGCTGTATGCCAGGCAAGTAGATAGGTGCAGTTCCCTAGCCCTCCATTCCAAGAGCCCGAAAGTTCTCTAGCACAAGAAAGATATGGGGAAGCACACTAATCAGGTGAATTCACAACTATTTATTGTAACAACACATACAACGTTTCGGGACGCCCTGTCCCTTCTTGAGAAAGGGACAGGGCATCCCCGAAACGTGTATGACTTGTACTGGTACAACATGGAAGCCTCAGTTACACAATCTAACTTTTACATGTACGTAAATGCATCTAACTAGAAAAGTATTTAATGTATAAGTGTTCTGGGGGAAAATGGTTTTATATATTTCTCCTTTAAGATGTTATTTTAATGACACCCTAACAAGGTAAATGCCAGTGACCATTTTCCTCACTCAATAGTGTAAAAGTCAAGAGTTGAATTTGCATCATTGAGATTGTTCTAAATTAGGATATTTGCCATTGCATGTTATGTTGCACAGCAGTTAGGTTTTGTTTGGGCCTCTTATTTACTTAAGAAGGAGTTACCTGTACTATAAGAGAACATTGCTGTCACAAAGTGTTGCTGTTTTTAAAGGGATTACTGTTAAGCAATGCCGCACCTCGCATAACAGCCCAGAAAGCTGGCTATATTTGACTCACAATAGAAATGTATTAATATTATTTTTACAGGTGTAAATGTGAGCTATGGTTGAAGAGCTTCAATAGTTTTCAGAAATAATGTTGAAAAAAAACCCATGTGGCACTTGTACAAACAGTTAGGAAAGTACTAATTCATGGGACCGCAAAGTTGTGGTTATTTAGTGGACACATCCCTGCCAGACACTGACTTATGGATTCATGAACTTATGACAGAATATCTTGTCAGTTATCAGAGTCTGTGTGAAACAGAAATCTGAACCCACCACGATCTTCCAACAGAAACAATCTGAAAAAGCAGCTAAAGGTTCTTTTAAGAAGTTAACTTGTTCTTTAGCATTCTAAAATAATGAAAGTTTGAAGTTTGAAAATAGTTTTCTGTAAAATAGAAGAATTTTGGTACCTTGAAGGAGTTGATTTTCTTAAGATTTGCACATTGTTTAATTACAAAAATGTATAGCGTTAAAACATGCAGAAGTCTTTATTTAACAATAAAAACAGAAATGTTGCTGTTTAAAGCTTTGGTTCTTTATCTCTGAATAAGTTAAAGGGCATGTACACCCTTTAAAACAAAAAACTGGTGACGTGGAAGTTACCTGCCCTCAACCCAACTGCTATTTTAGAAGTTTATACATGCATTTGTAAGCAGATATTTAGATAAGTTATCTTTGTTCGGGCAAATGTACCTTCCTCCTCCCTCTCTCATTGAGCTTTCATAAGCTTGACATGTGCAGAGGAGCCAGCAGGAGAAACGGCAGTCAGTCATTAGTTACTCAGCAGTCACAGCCTTGATTGACTGCATGAAGGGAGGAGCCAGCTTAGGGAGGCAATTATTATTCTTAAATGTCTGGTTAAGAAACATCTACCGAATATATTCGAGGATAAACCGAGGTTTTCAGGCTTAAAAAAAGCCTGAAAATCTTACCTCGGTTTATACTCGAGTCAATGTTTCCTTACTTGTCCACAGCCTCTGCGTATCCGGATGTGTCACTACCCCGCGCCGCTAAAGTGAGAGGCGCCGGGTAGTGAATCATCCGGATGCGCGAGGCTGTGGAGAAGATGCGGATCGCGCGGCGCCGGACAAGGTAAGGGAAACATTTACTTTATTTACAAGGGACACACTAAGTAGAAAATACATACAAATAGGAGTAAAACCTTCTTTATTTGTGCATACTGTATGCACAAATATAAGAGGATTTACCCCTATTTGCAAGTATTTGCCACTTAAGATGTTTGAATCTACAACTCCCAGCATGCTATATGGTGGGAGTTGTAGTTTTCAACATCTTAAGTGGCAAATACTTGCAAATAGGGGTAAATCCTCCTATATTTGTGCATACAGTATGCACAAATAAAGAAGGTTTTACTCTTATTTGTAAGTATTTGCAACTAAGAGTTTGAAAACTAAAACTCCCAGCAATAAAGCATGCTGGGAGTGTAGTTTCCAAACATCTTAGTGGCAAATAATACCCCTCGGTTTATACTCGGGTCAGTGTGGGTTTCCTACTTTTTTCCCTAAAACTAGGTACCTCGGTTTATACTCGGGACGGTTTATACTGAGTATATACGGTAATATAGCCGAATATATCAGTTGGGGGTAGGTAAGAGACATGTGGCCAGTTTTTTTTAAGTTTGTTCTCTTGTTTGGTTCCATGTCCTTTCATTCATTTCATTTAATTTATCAGTTTTTGTTTTTACAATGCATTGTAATATTCAGATGTTGTTCCTCAAAGCATAAACAAATGGCAAATCAAATACCAGGGGCCTTTTATGAATTAATAAAAGGTCTGCCCTGAGCTTGAGCATGTACATGGACAACTTGCACATGGAAATTGAATGCATGGCCGTGACAGTGATGATGACTTGCCCATGATTGATAGTAGGGCGAGGGGAGGTGGACAAATTGGGGGGGCTTATTCATCAGTACGATTTTGTGAAAATATCACAATGTGTATTAAAGATCTGTTATACCTCCAATCCCCACTTGAAGAGTTCCCAGGGCGAGGACTTAAACAGACAGACCGATTATCGGCCGAAACGAACGGTTGTACACATTGTGCGTCACTTGTCGGGACCCGCGATCGCACGTGTGTACGAACCTTTAGGCCTGGTGCACATTTTGGCCATATTGACCAGCCAGTGATATTTCTGTTGATCCGGCTGAACAATATTAACTTATTAAACTGCATGAAAATTCAATCTGACATTTTTTTGCTAAAAGTCACTTTATCAATGGGTCAAGTGCTGAAGTATGAGAGCTGACAGAATTTTTATTTTTGACCAGCAGACTAGCGATCAGTTTATTTATCTGTTGTGTTAATGGTGTGTGAGGAAGTAAAGTACACCTGTTGTGACAGATATCTTTGGGTAAGTGTATATCGTATGCGAGTAGTTTGGCACTTTCTGGGTTAAATGTGCAATGGCCCATTTGACTTAATAGCTACAAACAGCCACCCAGTGGCATAAAACACAGTTAGCAAGCAAACTTCCCTTATGCAGGTATCCCACCCCTCCTGGATCTTCCGGGAGTCTCCCTCGAATTGGGGTGGGCTCCCGCGAGACCACCCCAATCTCCTGTGACGGAGAGGAGTCCTTAATCTCCTCCCCGTTGCCCCCCCATTGTGGACCGCCGACGTCATGCCCACACCTCCGCCTCCTCCCGCCCATGACGTGACGTAAATGATGTCACGCCGCACCGCCAAGCCCCCTCTCCCACCCTGCCCACAAGTACATAGTGGCAGGGTGGGATATCTGCTTATGATTCTTTTTTTTTTCTTTTTTTTTTCTCTCCCTCTAGTAGACTGTCAGGTTTGTTGGAAAATAAACTGCAGGGTAATAGTAGCTTTCAAAGTCTTATGAGGGACTTCCATATTGGTGTGGAGACATCTATATTAAAAATTTGTGCATCGAGATGGTGAATAGTGGTGTCTGGGTTAGTGTTCCCTTTAATCTGTGTTTATAAGAACAGGATATATTTCCCCACTTTATTTGTGTCCTGTGTCAGAAGAATGTGTGGTCGTGCATTAAAGCTCTGATTCTCCAGAATGGAAGACACCCACACCACCATTCCAGTTTAATAATAAAAATTTAAAAAAATACAAAATAATTGTATTATGTGAAATTAATTTTAGGAGTATGGGGATAAAATGGACGGACTAAGGAGCCAAATGGGAAGAAGGAGGGACAAAGTGGATGTCTGGGGACAGAATGGATTGTTAAACGGTAGTGCAGTTTGAAAGGAGGTGGGGAACCATATTGGATTAGAGTCCTGCATCTTGTTGGGTACCCGATTTGCAGTTTAGGTAACCCACATTGAGTTTAAATTGGTTGTGAGTTGGGTTCAAAGAGAGCCGTGGGTTGGGTCACAGGTAGAATTCCAGTCTTTTTTTTTTTTTTTCTTGTCTATGAAGAGATGTGTCTGTAATAAATGGAACTGTGAATACATTGTTATCAATCCAAGACAATGTGCAGAGTGCATAGCACCATACACTAAAGCTAGGTACACACCTAGCGATTTTTCCTCCTGACCGACCGTTCGATACTTTCGAACGGTCGGCCAGGAGGAAGGACTGTCGGTCGCGGCAAAAGCAGCCGCGTCCGATAGTCACTGTGACCGATCGTGCGGTCCATAGCTTACTATGTTTTAAGCTGGGTAAATGTTATCAACTGCTCTAATGTCCTTAGAATATTATACAGGATGCCATTGTGGATAGAAATACAGACAGCTATGTTGAACTTTAACTTTTGTAGTGCCTTCATAGGTTTTGCAGAGATCACTGGGTAAAAAAGCAGTGAAAGTGCATATCCACCCCTAAAACTATAATTAAACCTACTACTGGCCTCACTGAGTAGTTTAAAATAATCCTTCGCTTATATCCCAGCTCCATATGTTTCTTCTGCTGTGTCTTTTTCCAAAGTCCAGGAAACTGAGGAGTACTAGCTGTCTTCCTGTGGGAAGTTTAAAAGTTTCTGCCTCTGATGCATCCTCTCAGTTGTTTCAGGCATGCGCAGGGGAACCCTTTCCCCCCTCCCTGCCACCATCCGAATCCATGCTTTTTCGATGGATAGTTTAATCCTTTATTTCCCAAAGGATTCTGAATCGTCCTTCGCTCCTGCGCCGTCTCCAATGTTAGCAGTCATGTCTGTGATTGGCTGCCTCTCAGCAAGTGTCTGCATGGGAACTGACGACGTGATTTCATTGGTCTTTGTAAATCCTTCTGGCCATAATGATCTATGTCAGACCTTGGCAAAGTAAGGCCCGGGGGCCACATGTTGCCCTTTGGCTCCCCTGACTGGCCCCTCAATGCTAGACCTGTACTCAAAAATTCTTAATATTATTTGATTTTTATTTTATAAAAAAATTGGTGACCTGATCAATTAATTCAATTTGAATAGATATTATACACCCTTTATTATAAATTGCAACTAATATTAAAAAATCCAATGAACCAGGGATATTAATTTATCTTTTTATAAAATCAAAAAATATAGTTGCAGATAAAGATTTAAAATGAGCTGAGGCCCATGGGTAGGTAGAAGTTGGGGACAGTAGAGGCCCATGGTTTAGACTGGGACAGTAGGGATATATTATATAAAGTGTACATTGCACTTTATACCAGGGATCTCCTACCCGTGGGCCTACATTTGTTTGAAAAATATAACTCCCAGTATTTCACTACAGTGCTCACAATATCAGAAGGCATCTAGGGAATGCTGGGAGTTGTAGTTTACAGAAATTTGTATGCCTGCAAGTTAAGACCCCTGCTATATATTTTAGTGGTAGGTAGGTTTGTTTATATGCAATTTTGGTTATGAATATAAACATTTGTTTTAACTTTTTTTTTAACCCCCCTTTAAAAATTTTAGGAAGAAAGACTAAAAGCGGTGAGGTCTGAAACTTGCGGGTCGGGTCATGGGTATGAAGTGGGTTGAGGGTACAGGACTCTATTGGATTCCTGGGCAGTCAAACTCAAGGCCTCCCATTTCCAATGTTATTGATAGCTTGGCCATTATTCTGTTAAATCGGTGCCCGTCTAGGTGTAATAAATAATAATAAATGGGAAAATGCTGTAAAGTAAGTATAAATTGTAAATATTTATTCTTGGCAAACAAGTAGTTGTGCATAAATAGAGCTAACAAAAAAAAAATCTAAATGAAAACTATTTGGTTGTGTTACCCTTTGCCTTTAAACTTTTAATTCTTGTAGGTACACTACAGTCAGAATATGTAGATTGTTATGTTTATCATTTTAGGTTGAAACACAGTCATTAATTTAAAGGAGAACAAATCCCAAAATACAAAGGTAGTTCCAGAGATCCTATTATTGTCACTTATTAAAGGACAATTATACTCACCTTCCCTCCGCTCCTCTTCTTTGCATTAGCTTTTACCCAGGGTGAGGACCTAAAACCGCTAAGTCCTCACCCCTGGGTTCGCGTAACTTACTGCAGAGTCTTAGAGCAACGCTGCTCTGGTAGGCACCACCCCCTCCTCCCCAGCCTCATCGCTGACGGGGAGGAGGGGACGGAGCCTACCAGAGCAGCATTGCTCTAAGACTCTGCTATAGGTTACACGAACCCAGGGGTGAGGACTTAGCGGTTCAGGTCCTCACCCTGGGTAAAAGCTAATGAACTAAGAAGAGGAGCGGAGGGAAGGTGAGTTTAAATTGCCTTGCCTCTGAAATCACCTCCTAATTCAGAATATTTCAGGGCAGGGTGGATTTAATTTAAATCACTAGTCAGTAAGGCTTGACTACATAAAGTACATTTTCTACATAAAGACATTCTTGTTGGTATAACTTTAATATGCAAGTACTGTAGATTTTTAGAATAATAACAATTTAAATAGATTTACTCAAACTGAAACAATAACATTACAGCATATGTTATTTGCTTAAACAAACATCCAGATCTATTCCACTCCAAAAAATCAGAAAAAAATTGTTTCTATTCTATTCACTGAAATTCTTGAAAATTAGCACTGAAGGGGTTGATTCTGTATTCATAGGTTTGTAGAATAGGAGCCAATCACAGGAGTGGGTGCCGGTTGAGCCCCTCCGCTTGACTTCCGTGCTTGGAAAAGGCACGGACGTTAAGCGGAAGAACGAAGGCTGATAAGTACATTTGGGGACATCTTGGTAGCTGTTAAAGGGGAAGTTCAGTGCAAATATGCTTTTCAGAAAAAAAGAGCAGTATTTTTTCATCCCAATGACCTTAATCTGCAAATTCAGCATTTTGTCTGTGTATAAATAACTGCAACCGAAATACTGACTTCCTGTTTGCAGGACCCCTAATAGAGACTGTTATGGTCTTGCCTTGACCCAGGTTGATTCAGTTGCTCAGTAGAGATTGAGCATCTTGACCCATCCAACAGCCAATCAGTAAAATTACTGTTAGGAAACATGTGGTGCATCCTGGAAGAAGAGGACGTTAGAACCTGAAATGTCAGCTCACTAATGTCAACAGCAGGGAACAGCAAAGTGTATGAAATGAAATCAACTGATTTTTCAAAATGGGGAGGAATATGTAGAATAACTAAGAAGGCATACACAAACTAACAATTTAACAATGTTGATAATTTCCACTGAACTGTCGCTTTAACCTTGCAAGGTCGAGATTTACAGCCTTATCCTGCTACATACTAAAATTTAGTTTCGGGGATGGACATACCTTTAATGGGCAAGTCCAGCCCTAAAAAAAAAAAACTTACATACAGGGAAATCACCCCCCAAAACTATGAACAGAATAGTTTGCAATGTGAAATATATGCAATAAAGAACAAATATGCAATAGATACATATACATAGAAACAAAAAAAAAAAGCACTATACACTGTTTCACAATGCTCTGTTACACAGAAAAATAGCTTACTTAAGTATTATGCTGGAGGGTGCTAAAACGGGGCTTAATGACTGCTACTTGGAGCAGGTGCAGAGCAGCTGGCCAATCTTTTGTTAGCACATTAGGCTCTCGTTCATCATCAAAAAAACAATCATTAGCAGGGTACCGCCATTCCCTGTGGTGGTCCGGGTGCTGGTATGCCCCGAACCCTTCGCGGTAGGTAAGTATAGAAGAAGGCAATCGGCACAATCGAAATATATTCTGTGATGCCAATAAAGCAGTTTGTTTTTATTATCGAGCATCCTGGATTCTTTATATCCGGATTGTGCAGATTGCCTTCTCTATACTTACCTAATGTGAAATATATGTCTAACCTGAAATCCTGCACAATGTCCTGTTTCTGCTCCCTGGTTCTTCCAGTTAGTAACTGTCCATTATGGATTAGACAGTTGACATCACAGCCAATGACTGAATGTTAATCTCTATCTGCCTCTTCTGAGCATGCCCAGGCTCAGTACAGGTTCTTAATTGCTCAGTTTCCATGAGGCATCAGAAGCATAGCAGGCATACGGTAATGAATTCATAGGACAAAGTATGATATATCAACATATTTAAAGAGGCCATTCTTTCTAAAAGATGTCCTTATGAGGTGGGTGGAGTTGCCCTTTAAAGGGTATGTCCATCAAAAAAGTTGGTTTCGATCTGATTTACTGAAGAACAAGAGATAAATGCACTATCTCTTACGCGTCCTCGCTCCTTTGCACGGTGTGCACATGCGCGCACAGAGCAAAAGGACTGGAGATGTGTCGGGGAATTCGGCGCTGGAGCAGGTCGCTGGTAAGTGTCTCCTCTCTCCGTAAGATTTACTGAAGAACTGGAGGTAAGAGAGTGCATTTACTTCCCGTTCTTCAGAAAATCAGATAGAAACCAACTTTTAAAGGTCTTTTTCTCAACTCTGTTCATGTTATAACATTTTGCTGTGAAGAAGAGGCATGGAGTAGTCTGCCCCCGATGTCACCAATTCCCCACTTTTGAACAATTGAAATCCCAAATTTAGTAAACCCCAACGAATCTGTGATTTTCATCTCCTCTTGTGACGCAGTAGACAGTTTAAAACTGCTCTTCTAGTGTATCCTGTGTAAACCAACCAAAAAATGAGCATGTCCGGCACCGGTTGACATTAGCATCATATCACCGGGATAGTTATCGCTATAACAAAAATTTATCCCTAATTAAACCTACTACTGGCCTCACTGAGTAGTTTAAAATAATCCTTTGCTTATATCCCAGCTCCTTATGTTTCTTCTGCTGTGTCTTTTTCCAAAGTCCAGGAAACTGAGGAGTACTAGCTGTCTTCCTGTGGGAAGTTTAAAAGTTTCTGCCTCTGATGCATCCTCTCAGTTGTTTCAGGCATGCGCAGGGGAACCCTTTCCCCCCTCCCTGCCACCATCCGAATCCATGCTTTTTCGATGGATAGTTTAATCCTTTATTTCCCAAAGGATTCTGAATCGTCCTTCGCTCCTGCGCTGTCTCCAATGTTAGCAGTCATGTCTGTGATTGGCTGCCTCTCAGCAAGTGTCTGCATGGGAACTGACGAGGTGATTTCATTGGTCTTTGTAAATCCTTCTGGCCATAATGATCTATGTCAGACCTTGGCAAAGTAAGGCCCGGGGGCCACATGTTGCCCTTTGGCTCCCCTGACTGGCCCCTCAATGCTAGACCTGTACTCAAAAATTCTTAATATTATTTGATTTTTATTTTATAAAAAAAATTGGTGACCTGATCAATTAATTCAATTTGAATAGATATTATACACCCTTTATTATAAATTGCAACTAATATTTAAAAAAATCCAATGAACCAGGGATATTAATTTATCTTTTTAAAAAATATAGTTGCAGATAAAGATTTAAAATGAGCTGAGGCCCATGGGTAGGTAGAAGTTGGGGACAGTAGAGGCCCATGGTTTAGATCTGGGACAGTAGGGATATATTATATAAAGTGTACATTGCACTTTATACCAGGGATCTCCTACCCGTGGGCCTACATTTGTTTGAAAAATATAACTCCCAGTATTTCACTACAGTGCTCACAATATCAGAAGGCATCTAGGGAATGCTGGGAGTTGTAGTTTACAGAAATTTGTATGCCTGCAAGTTTAAGACCCCTGCTATATATTTTAGTGGTATGGTAGGTTTGTTTATATGAACATTTTTGGTTATGAATAAAACATTTGTTTTAACTTTTTTTTTAACCCCCCCTTTAAAAATTTTAGGAAGAAAGACTAAAAGCAGGTGAGGTCTGAAACTTGCGGGTCGGGTCATGGGTATGAAGTGGGTTGAGGGTACAGGTTGTGTGGGTCTAGAAAATTAGACTAGCGCAGGACTCTATATTGGATTCCTGGGCAGTCAAACTCAAGGCCTCCCATTTCCAATGTTATTGATAGCTTGGCCATTAGTCTTGTTAAATCGGTGCCCTGTCTAGGTGTAATAAATAATAATAAATGGGAAAATGCTGTAAAGTAAGTATAAATTGTAAATATTTATTCTTGGCAAACAAGTAGTTGTGCATAAATAGAGCTAACAAAAAAAAAATCTAAATGAAAACTATTTGGTGTGATTACCCTTTGCCTTTAAACTTTTAATTCTTGTAGGTACACTACAGTCAGAATATGTAGATTGTTATGTTTATCATTTTAGGTTGAAACACAGTCATTAATTTAAAGGAGAACAAATCCCAAAATACAAAGGTAGTTCCAGAGATCCTATTATTGTCACTTATTAAAGGACAATTATACTCACCTTCCCTCCGCTCCTCTTCTTTGTTCATTAGCTTGTTACAGGGTGAGGACCTAAACCGCTAAGTCCTCACCCCTGGGTTCGCGTAACTTACTGCAGAGTCTTAGAGCAACGCTGCTCTGGTAGGACACCACCCCCTCCTCCCAGCCTCATCGCTGACGGGGAGGAGGGGACGGAAGCCTACCAGAGCAGCATTGTTAAGACTTGCTATAGGTTACACGAACCCAGGGGTGAGGACCTAGCGGTTCAGTCCTCACCCTGGGTAAAAGCTAATGAACTAAGAAGAGGAGACGGAGGGAAGGTGAGTATAATTGTCCTTTAAAACCATTTGCCTCTTGCCTCTGAAATCACCTCCTAATTCAGAACATTTCAGGGCAGGGTGGATTTAATTTAAATCACTAGTCAGTAAGGCTTGACTACATAAAGTACATTTTCTACATAAAGACATTCTTGTTGGTATAACTTTAATATGCAAGTACTGTAGATTTTTAGAATAATAACAATTTAAATAGATTTACTCAACTGAAACAATAACATTACAGCATATGTTATTTGCTTAAACAAACATCCAGATCTATTCCACTCCAAACAATCAGAAAAATATTGTTTCTATTCTATTCACTGAACTTCTTGAAACTTAGCACTGAAGGGGTTGATTCTGTATTCATAGGTTTGTAGAATAGGAGCCAATCACAGGAGTGGGTGCCGGTTGAGCCCCTCCTGCTTGACTTCCGTGCTTGGAAAAGGCACGGACGTTAAGCGGAAGAACGAAGGCTGATAAGTACATTTGGGGACATCTTTGGTAGCTGTTAAAGGGGAAGTTCAGTGCAAATATGCTTTTCAGAAAAAAAGAGCAGTATTTTTTCATCCCAATGACCTTAATCTGCAAATTCAGCATTTTGTCTGTGTATAAATAACTGCAACCGAAATACTGACTTCCTGTTTGCAGGACCCCTAATAGAGACTGTTATGGTCTTGCCCTTGACCCAGGTTGATTCAGTTGCTCAGTAGAGATCTGAGCATCTTTGACCCATCCAACAGCCAATCAGTAAAAATTACTGTTAGGAACATGTGGTGCATCCTGGGAAGAAGAAGGACCATTAGAACCTGAAATGTCAGCTCACTAATGTCAACAGCAGGGAACAGCAAAGTGTATGAAATCAACTGATTTTTCAAAATGGGAGAGAATATGTAGAATAACTAAGAAGGCATTACACAAACTAACAATTTAACAAATATTGATAATTTCCACTGAACTGTCGCTTTAACCTTGCAAGGTCGAGATTTACAGCCTTATCCTGCTACATACTAAAATTTAGTTTCGGGGATGGACATACCCTTTAATGGGCAAGTCCAGCCCTAAAAAAAAAAAACTTACATACAGGTAAATCACCCCCCAAAACTATGAACAGTAATAGTTTGCAATGTGAAATATATGCAATAAAGAACAAATATGCAATAGATACATATACATAGAAACAAAAAACAAGCTATATACACTGTTTCACAATGCTCTGTTACACAGAAAAATAGCTTACTTAAGTATTATGCTGGACCGGGTGCTAAAGCCCGGGGCTTAATGACTGCTACTTGGAGCAGGTGCAGAGCAGCTGGCCAATCTTTTGTTAGCACATTAGGCTCTCGTTCATCATCAAAAAATCAATCATTAGCAGGGTACTCGCCATTCCCCTGTGGTGGTCCGGGTGCTGGTATGCCCCGAACCCTTCGCGGTAGGTAAGTATAGAAGAAGGCAATCGGCACAATCCGGAATATATATTCTGTGATGCCAATAAAGCAGTTTGTTTTTATACTTCGAGCATCCTGGCTTACTTTATATTCCGGATTGTGCAGATTGCCTTCTTCTATACTTACCTAATGTGAAATATATGTCTAACCTGAAATCCTGCACAATGTCCTGTTTCTGCTCCCTGGTTCTTCCAGTTAGTAACTGTCCATTATGGATTAGACAGTTGACATCACAGCCAATGACTGAATGTTAATCTCCTATCTGCCTCTTCTGAGCATGCCCAGGCTCAGTACAGGTTTCTTAATTGCTCAGTTTCCATGAGGCATCCAGAAGCATAGCAGGCATACGGTAATGAATTCATAGGACAAAGTATGATATATCAACATATTTTAAAGAGGCCATTCTTTCTAAAAGATGTCCTTATGAGGGTGGAGTTGCCCTTTAAAGGGTATGTCCATCAAAAAAGTTGGTTTCGATCTGATTTACTGAAGAACAAGAGATAAATGCACTATCTCTTACGCGTCCTCGCTCCTTTGCACGGTGTGCACATGCGCGCACAGAGCAAAGGACTGGAGATGTGTCGGGGAATTCGGCGCTGGAGCAGGTCCGCTGGTAAGTGTCTCCTCCTCTCCTGTAAGATTTACTGAAGAACTGGAGGTAAGAGAGTGCATTTACTTCCCGTTCTTCAGAAAATCAGATAGAAACCAACTTTTTAAAGGTCTTTTTCTCAACTCTGTTCATGTTATAACATTTTTGCTGTGAAGAAGAGGCATGTGATCTCTGCTGAGTCAAATCCCATTTTGAAAACTGCAAAAGTAAACCAAGCATCTGTGATCATTTCTTGTAGGCAGAGAAACTGCCCAATTATCTTAAAAAAAAAAAGAGCATGGCGTGAATGGATTAATGGAATTTATTTACCAAAAATATTAAACTTATACAGCCTTATTCTACATAATAAAAAAAGAATTTTCTTTTATTTCAAGATGGAATAACCTTTGGATGGTAATATATTTTCCTCAAAAAACATTTTATTTTAAAAAAATCCGATTTTTTTTTTTTTTTTTTTAATCATTGATTTTTATCCACCCTGTTTCAGGGTACTGGCTATCTATTATGTAACTGCTGGTGGTTCCAGATGCAAAACTCCTCCTGCACACAGCATGTATTTAATGCAATGGCACATAGCACTGTAGCATGTAGATTTCATGTGTTTGGTCTTAAAGGCAAAGTTGTCAACTCTCCAATATTTTCCTTTTAAATGGTACATTTATATAAACAATATAGTGCAGAGCTGGTGAGGTGTGAACCTGATCTAAGCACAGCTCAATGCAATGCATAACTAATGATTGTACCTTATTAAAGGGGAATGTTGTCTATAAAATTGATGCAGTGGCTTTGCATAAAAAACCCACCTATCCGCCCTACAATATTACCCTTTAAGAAGGTACACATTCACTTTAAAAAAAAAAAATAAAAAAAAATACATTTTTAATTAGCCATAATGTGTGCTTCAGCCTCCAATGCAACTTTCGGGAACCCATTGAGTGCTTGGCCAGCAGCCACTTCTGTGATTGGCTAAGAGTCAGACAATTTGGTAAGCATATCATCCCATTATCTAGCTTCGGGCACTGCACCTCTATCGCAATTGCACACAATTGCGTGTGCGATTCCGTTGCTTTTGCATACTTCAAACCAGACAATACGATAAGACCATTTGTCTGGCCTATATCAAGTTATCCAGCCAAGTCAATGCTTAACCATTAAGTCAGCGCAGGCCATCTACCAGCAACAAATGCATTGGGCGGGCTTCGTTTTTTGTTCCACCGGGTTATACCATGAATGATGGCCGACTGAACAACCTAAACATAACAATGAGTGTGCAATACAGCCATTTGCCAGCAAGTCGCATGCGAAATTGCACAAGCTTCAGGGCTCATTCACACTAGGGGGTGTTTTGTAATGTCAACGATTGACATTGGCATCAAAATCCTTTGCTCGTAGGAGTGAATGGGGTAGTTGCGTGCAATGCACTGTATGTAGCAGTTTGCTGCGTTTTTGCATAGTGGCACAATTGCCGCTATGCAATAACAGGAATCGTTATGTTTCCTGCAATGTTCCAGGACCCTGGTGTAAATAATCCTTAATCTTAACTTCTCCTGATGATGAAACAATTAAAACGATGCATCACTTGTCTTTCTGTGTAATTCCTAACTAGAGATATATCTGTTTGAAATTTATAAAATCTTTACAGAATGTCCTTAGGCTGGGTACACACCAGCAGATATTTTCAGCTGATAAAATCTGCTGGTGTGGTGCAGTCGGCCACGACCGACCTCGGTCGTTCGTTCGTCCGAATCTAACAAACGAACGGACATGTCGGTAAATTCCGATAGCTCGTCCGCACTTTCTGACGCGGCCGACGGACATTTGTCCCGGCAGAGTGCTCGGTCGGGACAAATAGTCTGTGCGTGTGTATCTGCCACAACCCGGATTTACTCACGGACAGTAAATGCTGCAGTGTGCGCCAGTCAGCAATTTAACTTTTTAGTTATTTTTGACAGTGGTGTAGCTACAGATCTATGGGCCCGATGCAGAATTTGGACCAGGACTGTCTCTAGACTTTTTGGCATCTGAATCTAAATTCCTAAAATTATAATTGAAAGTGGTGGTTTGCCCACAGTGACTGGTATGAAGTTTGCCCACAGTGACTGCCGGCATTAGCAAGTACTGAGGCTGAAGTCCGGCACAGCTATATTCCCTTTTTAAGCCCGGCACCTTCTCTCTCGGTGCGCACCTTTTATAAAGTCCAAATCCGGTTCTACTGTCTGTGCGCGCCATAGTGCGTGCACTCTCTTGTGAACAAGGAGATGGAACTTTGCACGATGAGGCGCACACAGACAGAATAATCAAATTTTGACTTAATAAAAGGTGCGCACAGAGAGAAGGGGCCGGGATTAAAAGGGACAGCACCACTATCAGGTCCCCTGCCTATAGGCATGGGCCTCGGGTGCCCAATTGTAAATCCAGCCCTGGCCCCAGGCATATGCTGTAAGTGCAATGCAATTTTTTTTTTCTGGCACCAAAATGGCTGCCTCACTACAGGGTGCCGCTCTGTAATGTGTTTCACTCTGCCTCATTAGGTGGCCCTGATTTGGACCGGGGCCCCCATAGCCATACCTGTCTATCACCCCCACTGCTATGACAATATTATTCACCTTTCTAGATAGATAGATACAGATAAAAAGATAGACAGGCGGACAAATAAATAATGTCCAAACAAACCAAAGAGGTAGCGCCGGCACTCACTATCTCACCCGATCTTTTGCCGTGCACGTCCAAAGGTTCCACAGCAACACTTCCACAACGAATAGGTACGAATGGGACGGCACTTGCTTCATTAAAATTCTCAAATTTTATTAAACACTGGTTAAAACAGAGGCTTTCTTTAGCCTAGACGCTCTTAGGCAACGTATACAGTTCAGGTATGACGTTTCGGGTCACATGACCCTTTTTCGTACCTATTCGGACAAATAAATACATATAGATAGACATATAGACAATTATAGATAGTTGGTGGTGGCAGTGGGAAGCAGTTATTAAACATTGAAAATCACTAACAAAGCAGGCACACATGTAATAGGTAACATCATTTTACTACACTAAATGTACTTTCAAGTTTATACAAAGTTGTTTGAAGTGAGTATAGTATCCTTTAGGTTTTATTACTATAGAGACCCAGTGAAAAAGCGATCATCTGATTCTATAATTAACAGCCACAGGCAAACTGTATGCACCTTTAAAAATAGGCCTGAAAAAAAGCTTAATATTAGGGGTGTTAAGGTTATTGTGTTGTCGATATCAGGGGGGGAAACCCTGTCGTTCAACTGATATGTAGAATAAAACCCCTAAGTTTCCTTGAAAAAAGGAAATGTCAAAGCACCATACTGAAAGGGCAAGTCCAGCCCCAAAACGAAAACTTACATTAAAGGTAAATCAGCCCCCCAAAACCCTAAACGGTAATAGTTTGAAATGTGAAATAGTAGTTCTAACTGAAATCATGCACAATGGTTACCTGTTTCCCTTTTTCTGCTTCATGCGTTCTTCCAGTTAGGCAACTGTCGCTTAGGATTTTGAGAAGTTGGACATCAAGAGCAATGGATGAATGTAATGCCCCTGTCAGCGCCTCATTGAAGCATGCCAGGCTCAGTACAAGGTTCTAAATGCTCAGGTTCCATGGAGGCATCAGACAGCATAGCAGGCATTACAGTAAGAATTCATAGGACAAAGTTATATTCAGCAACATAGTTTAAGGACCATTCTTTCTACAAGATTGTTCTTATGAGGGGTGGAGTTGTCCTTTAGGTAAACTTAAAAAGCGAAGTAAAACACAAATACGCATGAGTTCTATTGTGTCCCGTTAACAGCTGTTTTCTCTGAAACCAGCAGCTATTAGGTAATCTTTTTGATCTGCAGGCTTTCTAGCTTTTATGAGTGGGGTCTGGGTTCAAGAAACACATGGCATATGCTCAGCCTCGTCACCCCTCTCCTCGGTGACTGACACCAGACTCCTCGGGAATCATTGAGATTTATTCTCGCCAAAATACTATTATTTAGCAGCGAGAGGATACAGCTTTTAGTTAGCAAACCATAGAAAAACATGGGTCATTATCTTTGACGGCTTATTGTCCTTACATTTTATATTTTTTTGTATTAATGTAAAGAATTCTAGGATGACAACATGAAAGGCATTTTGCCTACACGGTATATCGGGGGCTTTATCACCTGTGTACCTAGCTTCCTCAAACAACCTTGCGTGCAGTCAGATGAACGTTCGGGGAAAGAGGGAAACATTTCAGTCTGGCCCGCGGTAGACTCCCTATAGGGAGACTACCTATGCAGACTATGCTGTGATAAGGGAGAACACTCACACGCACCTAGTGTATCGTTTCATATTTAAAAATTAGACATCTTTCAAAACATCAGTCCTCTTTTCAAAAATCTGGCAAGTGTCGTGCTACCCAGCTTTAATTTAACACCGCTAATAGTCTAGGAGTTAAGTCATGCAAAGTGGTTATAACACCAGTTGGCTTGTCAAGCGGTACGCACACGATATTTACACAGAGTGGATAGCTCCAGGGCCAAAGATTACTCAGATCAATAAAGACGGGTTCAAAAGTTGACTGGGTGGAGTGAAGACAAAGCCATACTTTTTCAATATTTTGGTGCAGCCAATCGCTTGCTATTGAAGACCATGCAATTGGCCAGGAACTTTACTGACATTAAATCAATTTAAGTAAAATTTACACAAAATATTAAGTGTGGTAGCTTGCCATAACAGGGTCGATTTTTCTGTTCTTTTCAATTGATTGTTTCTAAAGTATTCTTATATTGTGATTCCTTTTATGAGCAGAAAATCTCGGCCTGATCAAATTGATCAATTTTACCTCAATATTGGTCTGGTTTTATTCGATCTAGTAAAGGAACTCCATTAAAGTGATGCTTTAGATCAAATTCATGTTCGATCGAAAAGAAAACAACTAGGAGCATCATTTGAAAACTTATTGTTTCTTTAAGGAATTAATAAGATTTTCTACTGAAGTCTAACAATTCAAAAATATTTTGTTGACAGGTTTGGAAGCCTTTGGCAGATGATCCCATATCATTAAGGCTCTGGAATCAAAAGCATGTGGAAAGTTACTAGCTGTAGAAATACTTCAGAAGATGTGAAAAGCTCTGGTTGTTGTTATGAGACCTCAGGGCGAGGGTGAGTTATATAAAATGAGCTTGTTAAAAAGAACTTAATGACCCGATCATGAGCCTGAACTGAAGGTAGACCGACTAAACTAAAATGTATCATAGTAACCCAATTTTCTGCAGTCAGTACCGGTTTGTGAGATAAATGCAAAAAAGAAAATTTATTTTCCCCTTCAAACTGATATCTCTCTCCTACCGAAAAATTTGTTTTTTCCTGTCCGTTTTAAACTTTTTTTTTTACCCAGTCCCCCATGGCAGCAACGTCCCCAAACGAATCCCTCCCATTGCAGTCAATTGAAACAGGAAGAACACCCATTAGCTCCTTTAAATAGCTCCTCCTCCACTTGCCCAGTGTTCTTTTCTCTGTTTTGCAGTCTGCCTACCAGCCATTGCAGTGGATCCTTTACCTAAGTCTCATCTCTCTCTCCAAATTAGATGCTCCTCTCGTCGCCAGATGATTCTGAGCCAAGAGGAAAGTAAAAGACCTGTGACCGGGTCGGAAGGTGTCCCTCTCGCAAGAGCGAATGGCTGCCCCTTCTAATATGGCGGCCATGCAGTACCAGAATTGTCCGATGATCATTTCCGCTGTTCTGCGGCTGATGTTCCAGCCTTCCCGGCTGCTCTGGCATCAGTCCATTTTGATTGATGTTTTTTTGCTGGGAGGCCACTGGAGGTGTGTCTCTCCTGTTTTTAAGGTGTTTTAAGTACGCGAATTTGTCCATCAGGTCGGCCCTGCATTTGTTTGCTTCTGCAGTGTGTTGCTGTATGGTCTGTTTGCTTGCCCCAGAGTGTCTCCTGCTGTAGTTCTGGCTTATTCTTCTGCTGTGCCCATGTAAGTGTATTTCCAAGACTCCTTCTGTGGGATTGTTTTGGTTCAGCTCATAGGAATTTTTATAATAGAGTTTTTATTCTAGCATGGAGCCGGGAGCACTGTTAAAGGTCACCCAAGGGATCTAGGTAAGCAGGGGTGAGTATGCAAGAGAGCAGAGGTCAAGGCCTGCTTGGGTGCTGCACAACTGTTTTTCTGTCTACCCACAGCCTTTCATGTCTGATAATATTATCCAGACCCTGAAGGGGAACGTAAAGATAAAGAGGAGGCTGGAGCTTCTGGTAATCCCTTTCAAGGACAGTCTCTGGACTCCCTAATGAAAACTTATTAAGTCGCAGTAACTGAGTCTATGCAAGAATCAAGAAAAAAGAAAGGAAGATTATACAGAGTGTCAACGATTGATTCAGACAATTTGAAGGTGATCAGATGATGAAGAGTAGAGGTGGAAACGAATTTTAATCCAGATATTATTGAACTGTTGGTTAAAGTTAGAAAACCGTGTCTTTTTAGTGACTGCAGAACCAAAAAAATCGAAGCAGACAAATACTCTATCAATTTAAAAAGAAAATTACCATGCCTTCCCTCTTCATTCTTCAATCCAAGAGATATTACCTAGAATGGAAGAAACAGAGAAAGAGATTTGTCATGCCTAATAAATATAAAAAAAGTATCCTATGGAGGAGTCAGTTGGCCCAATTTTGGGACTCGCTCCAAAGGGGATGCAGCAGTAGGCAGGTTAGCTAGGAGACTACGCTACCTGTAGACGATGCAACCCTATTCAGAGACCCTATTGAAAAGAGGGTTAAAGATCGTTAAGAAAGCTTTTGTGCAGCAGCAGGGCCTCATGTAGCCGGCATATCCATGACTTCCGATGTTCTAGATCTATGATGGTATGGATGGTTAGAATATTGGAGGCGGCAGGAATATTTCTCTCGGAAGCATCATTAGATTTGTTTGTGTGGCAGCCAGATCTATGGGCCTTTCAGTGGCTGTCCGGAGAGCACTGTGGTTGAAACTTGGCAAGCAGCGACTCCGCTTCAAAAATAACCTGTGCCTACTGCCATTTGAAGGTGATCTTCTCTTTGGTGAAAGATGAATTCCATCATTAATAAAGCTTTGGGAGGAAAAAAGTATTTTTCTACAGCAAGAAAGAACTTCATAGACCAGACTTTACACAAGGGCCAATAAGTCGGTTTCAAAGTTTTATATGCCAAGGGGAAGAGTATCGAGACAAGAAAGTTGGAGGTCAAGTAAACAAAGTTTTGTAGAGTTTCAAACAAGAGACCTTCAGGTTTTGCAAGTCACTCCTTTGTCCAGCCATAGGGAGACGTGGTCCAGGAGACAAAAGTCAGGGGAAAGACTGTCTCATATTCCATCGTCTGGGCACCGAAGAATATTGGTGAATAAAGTAATGTATTGGGATACAGAGAGTTCACCTCATATCCCAAAGAGGGAGTCGGGTTTCCAAGAAGAATGAACCTGATTCAAGATTACGCTAGTCAAACTTTTCAAATGGGAGCTATGGAAAGTCCCTGTGAAGGGAACGGGGAGAGGTTTCACTCCAATCTTTTCCTGGTCAGAAGGCGTCAGGAAAGCTAAGACCAGTTCTGGACTTAAGAATCTGAACAAATTTGTCACCTACAGAAAGTTCAAGATGGAGTCCCTAAGTTCAATTATAAAGGTAAAAGAAAATGATCCTGGCTAGTAAGTGTTGGATCTGAAGGACGCCTACTTTCAGGTTCCGAACGAGACAAGTCAAAAAAGTTCCTGAGGTTTTCTAGTGGGAATTCTGCATGTACAATTCGTATGCCACCTTTCAGTCTCTAATCACCCAGGGTTTTTACCAAAGTGGAGATACGGAAAAAGGGGATTGCCCATCTTCCTTACCTGGACGATATCTTAATAGTAGCAGAGACCAAGAAACAAGCAGATGATGATGGTGGGAACCCGTATTAAGATTCTAAAAGAATACAGTTGGATAATCAACAAAGAAAAAAAGCCACTAACGCCGCGTACAGGACCTTGTAATTCTGGGGGCACACTTTACAAAAAACTTAGTATAGCTACCAGAAGAAGACACTAAAGCGAAGTACGGAAGTTCGAACCATTGGTACAAAGTTCAACGTCACAGTCAAATAGGTGTTATTAAAGTACTAGGATTGATGGCAGCAGCTATCCAGCTTGTCCATGGTCAAGATGGCATATGCAATATCTACAGCACTTTCTAATCACCAAAGCCAGGGTCCTCAAACTCAAATGTTCAAGAAACTTCACCTGCCAGCTTGGTTTAAAGACAATCTACTTGGTGGCTCGACCAGAAGAAAATCTAAACAAAGTATTCAAACGCCTCTAGTATATAACAACAGACGCGTCCAGCATAGGATGGGGGGGCGACAATTCAAAAATGGTGACCCAAGGATGTGGGAAGGAAGAGAAGTACCTTCCAATGTTCTAGAGCTCGAGAGCGTTTTTTCTAGCCGATTCAGAGCTTCAAGGACAGATTCAGGCCAAGCTTTTATAATTAAAAGTTGCACACATGTCTACAGTTCTGTACATAAAAAAAGAGGGCGGAACAAGAAGTGTGGAGATTGCTGCTTAGAAGCAAAACCAATTTTTCGAGTGGCACAAAAACATCTAAAAGTATTCACCCATCTTTATTCAGGCAAGCAGATGTCCAAGCGGACTTCTAAGTCAACAAAAATTTCAAAAGGTGAATGGAGCCTTCATCCAACAGGTGTTTCAAGACAATAGTGAAAGATGGGGACAGCCAAAAATCAATCTGATGGCTTCAAAGAACAATGCGAAATGCAAAAGGTTTTAACGTGGTTTCCCTCAAAGATGGAGAAGCAGTAGACTCACTACAACAAGATTGGAGCAAGGGATTGCTTATGTATCTCCCCATTTCCCATGATCTGGAGAGTATTAATCAAAATAAAAGAAGAAAAATCGATTAATAGCGTGATACGCATTGGCCGAGGAGGCCATGGTTTCCGCTACTATGTCCATAGCCGGAAGACTTGTGACTTTGACCAGGGTCACTTCAATATTCAAAACACGTCCAATTAGGCTGGGGACCTGGAGGTTGTGAAAGAGGAAGTCATTAAATTTACTTCAGTAGGGAGGGCTGTCACTTCTGAAAAATTCTATAAGTGTGGGAGGTGTTTGCCAAGCACGCAAATTCACAAAAATTTGATTTCTCAATCCAACTACACCTCAAGTAATCAAATTTCTATTTTCAGGGTACAAAATAAATTGAGTGAAAAGTACCTTAAGGGTCAGATTTTGGCTCTCTCTCTCTTGCTCTATGGAAAGAAACTTGGGCCACTGACCCGATGATTAAAATGTTTTTGTTGCTGCCTTTGTTAGAATTAAACCAAAGATTCATAAAAAAAAAAAAACGGTTGGGCAGCACCTTTTTAGTTCTTCAGGCATTAACCCAGCCCGCTTTTGAACCCCCTCGAGTCTATCTCAACTTGATTCCTAACTCTAAAAGTAGTTTTCTTATGCAGTCTTCAGCCCTGCAAGGTTGGAGAAATAGGAGCACTATCAATGAAAGAGCCGTATATTCAGTTTATGGACAAAAAGTAAATCTAGACATGCTTTTTAACTTTTACCTAAAGAGATATCGAACTTCCATGCAGATCTGAAAGTAATATTACCATCTTTTGTCCAGATCCAAGAAATAAAATGGAAAAACAACCCATACACTGGATCTGGTTTGTGTATTACAACTTACCAGACAAAGCTGGAGGAAGTCTGAAATCTTTTAATAGTTCCAGGGGGACATAGAAAAGGGCAAACACTTCAAGAGAACTTTGAGCCGGTGGGTTGTGTCTTGCATACAAAAAGCTTATCAGACAAAAGGCTTAAAGATCCCGCAGGACTCAAGGTGCATTCTACCATAGGAATCGCATGTTCCTGGGAAGCCAAGCAGAGGCGCCAAGGAAATGATCTGTAAGACCGCAAGATGGGCTTCAGCTAAGACGTTTATCAAGCACTACAAGATGGAGTGCTACTGAATCAGGAATGCCAGATTGGCAGAAAAGTTTTGCACTTTGTTGTGTCAGATATGATTTTAATAAATTAATTTTGTTGGAACACAGAACCCGCCCTAGAGTTTATTTTGCTGGTATGATCCGTTTGTGACGTTGCTGCATGGTGACCGGGGAAAAACAAGAAATCAAATCTAACTTACCAGATTTCTGTTTCCCCAGTCGCTTCCATGGCAGCAGTCACCAAAACCCTCCCGAATAATATTTTGTTTTCAGCCTTGAAACTAGAACACTGGTCAGTGGAGGAGGAGCTATTTAAAGGGCTTAATGGGTGTTCTCCTGTTTCAATTGACTGCAATGGGAGGGGATTTGTTGTGGTGGCTGCTGCCATGGAATGACTGGGGGAAACAGAAATCCCGGTAAGTTAGATTTGATTTCTTGTTTTCCGGTCATACTTCCTCACAGCACTAGTCTTTAACCATGTATTTCAATTATGCTCTCATTCCAAGAGTTTCCACCAACTTACTGACAGTTATAAATTCCTTCATTTATATACCTCAATTTCAGTGGACTAAGTGAAACTATCAATATTATTTTGGCGGCCACATAATGTTATAACATAATTTAAGGTTCAGAGATGACACAACTCTGTAATTTCTACCATTATGTAGGGTTTTAGTGCATCTCTCAATCTTCATATTCCAATATTACTAAAAATAAATATGTTTCACCTCTTGTTTCCCAGGTAAATTCTTCATACTCAAATTGTGATGGTCACAAATGTTTGTTCAGTGGATCCCTCTTTTCCAGATACCTCAAAGCGTTTGGCTAAGCTGTGTAAGACGATTGCAATTGATTGAATCTGAATTTAAATCAAAGTATGAAAATATTTGTTGCATATTAAAGCTTGAGAAACAACCTGAACTAGAAATAATGCATTATATACATACTGATTATGTTAGAGAAACTGTATATCTGTCCATATTACAGTACTGTGCAAAAGTATTTTGCTTTGTTCACACTATGGAGCATTTTGGGTGAAATCGCACACGATTTTACTCGCTCTACTCATTAGAATGAATGTTACCGTTCACACCTATGAGCTGCGTTGCAGTTGTTGCGTACAATGCACTGCTGCAGCAGTTTGTTTTGGTTAATGCATCTCTATGCTATAAGCAGGGGAACATCCCACAACATTGCAAGCGGGATGTCAGCTGTGTTAAGAAAATGTTAGTGTGAATAAAGCCTAGGCTGGGAAAACACCATATTCCGACCAACGAGATTATGTGTATGGAAAATTGTATGGTGTAGGATAGACCAACAGGCGATGGGGTATGTTGGTAAATCCTGGCAGTCATGCTTGCCTTATGGAGCCGCACAATGGTTGCGATGAACTGCTGGCCGTGGACCGTTTGCTACGACCGACAGTGAATTGTCCTAGGCGACCACTCACTTGATAGTGGTGAACGTTCAGTCAGGATGAATCTCGTTGTGTATACCCAGCCCTAGACAGGTGTGGAAAATGCTCAAAATGCTTTCACAGATAGTGTTAATGTTTATTTTTTATCTGTTAACAGTGCAAATGTAATACATTTTATTGTGACCACCTGTGTTCCCACTAAGCTTTGTGCACACTATATGTCTGAAAATAGTTAATATGTAGCACATACAATTATAATTTGGGTCAGTACAGATGATAAATATTGTGCACGGCCAATAGAAATTAGAGGGAAATTGAGGATCACCCTTTATCTTCAGCATCACTGTAGATACAAAATAAACTGGTGACACAAATAAATATCACAATAGGATACACAGTGGTAATGTAAACCATGCATGGTTTGAAAATCTATGAACCAGTGGTACAATAGCTGTTTAGTTTCAGTTAATGCTACAAGTGTACCATAAGAATTGAGGATTGACGGCAAAGAGTAGTCCACACCAATTACCGGCTATTGAACTGCGAGCGCTTTGCACAATCCTTTAAAAAAATAATAACGAAATAGACAGTATACTGACACTTCTTTCATCAATTTATAAAAATATGTATTTATAGAATATCCATACCATACTGGAGAGAATCTATTTTGCCATATCTAAATAATGGGAGTAATCTGATAAATATCATAGGTAAGGTGTTAGTGTAGATTTGTAACCTAGGTTAGGGGAAACATTTCGATGTCAAAACTTAATATCTATAAATAAAATTTGTAAGTGCATTCCTTTTAACCATGCAAAAGGGAACGATTACTTTAATGCAGTGATTGAAGACTGGGAGGATAAGGAGCTATGCCTAACCTTCTATTTTTCAATCGGTGCCTGTGGAGTCAGGAATGACGATAGAAGAAATGTACCTTTTACGCGATCCTCTGCTGTCACACTGGAGGTCCTGACCGCTTCATGGTTCTGATTA
This sequence comes from Hymenochirus boettgeri, assembly GCA_019447015.1. Classification (NCBI taxonomy): domain Eukaryota; kingdom Metazoa; phylum Chordata; class Amphibia; order Anura; family Pipidae; genus Hymenochirus; species Hymenochirus boettgeri. Next base: position 216,661,361 of record CM033469.1, read on the forward strand.
AATATAGCACGCATGTGTGAAATGCATGCCATAGTTAATCGAACAACCAGACGTTTTTAAACAGCTGACCACACGTATGAGGAAACATACGTGCGATCCGCTGTTTAAAAGACCAGACCCGAACTTCCTGGTCGGTCTCTTAAACAGCTGATCGCGATTATGTTTTCTGATACGTGCGACCAGCTGTTAAAAACGTTCTGGTTGCGGCTTTTAGGAGATCTTGTAGGGATACTGGGCTTGTGGCGGGCCCTACTAGCGTCCGGCCCCCCTGCAGTAGTGGGGGGGGGGGTCGGTAGTTACACCAATGGTGCTGCTGTGAGGATTGTGCAAAAGGTAAGCACGTTCTATCTTTGTTCTGGCTCCCCAGGCATGATGAAGATAGGAAGGTAAGGCATATCTCCTCAACCTCACCAGTCTTCAATCAATCCATTAAATCGATAGTTCACTTTTGCAGTGAACTATTCCTTTAAAAAGTGTTAAAGGTCATATTAATTGCAGCCATTTTATATAAAAAAGTATAAAATCAATGGTAGAGATAAAACACAAGATTGGTTACACAAAGGGTCAGATGGAGGCAAACCTCTTCAATATAGCTAATAATTTGAAACAATTTGCCATTCAAATTCAGTCCCCCACAGAGTTCTCTATGGAGCAGATAGTCACAATCTACTTATGCACTAAAGGAGAGAGTCAGAGGAATGGATGTTTAATGTTGTTTTAAGTACCCATATGTGGCTTTGATTAAAGGACAACTACATGGTAAAAATGATGTTTTTAAAAATGGAAAGTACCATTGGCAGGAAGGTAAAGTTAATTATTCCTACCTCCCAATAACATTTTGCAGCAGTGATGACTTTAAAGAGGAACTGTGGTCCAAAAATGACTTTAGGTAAATTGATAGGAATTGCTCCCCTGAGAGTTTTTGCAATTTATTTCCATTGTTTATTTTACATAGTTTGGAGATATTTCTTTTGTTGTTGTGATATGCAGCAGCATCACCAGGTCCCCTGCGCTTCCTGCTTGAAACCTGTCATTTAATCTGCCCTGTGTCTCCTCCCTTTGCAGACCCCCCTGGTCCCTCCACTCATGGACCCAATGGTCCCTCCAGTTGCAGGCCCCCCTTGGCCCATTCCCTTACAGCCCCCCACCCCCGAAAAATCTGTGGAAGCCGCCTTTTCAGGCAGAGTAAGTACTCTGCCTAAAAAGGCTGTTTCACATAGTGAGGACACAAGGGCTGTAGATTCCTATACCTTCTCTGCAGCTCCTTAACACAGCAGAGCGGAGGAGGGACTTCCTGTCTCCCTCACACACATGAGGGAGTCTGATGCTGTGCCGCCGGTTGGCACTATGCAGGGAGAAACCTTAGGAATGTCACATGTCAGCTCCCACCCATTAACTTTCTGGTCAGTCATTTCTGTATGTCCTGGGCTGTGGAGCACGAAGAGAGGTGGTTGATGGCATCGTTTTAAAGGTAGGAAAACTGGCTTTCATTTAAACTCAACTTGTTTGGAGACCACAGTTCCTTTAATGTCGAAAAAAACAAACACGTTTTTTTCCTGTGAACTGTTTAGTTAGCAATGTAAAAAAGCTTTGTTTGAAAAAGAAAATTGGAAATGGAAATGCATATTTTACAATGAATTCTTTATAATCCAATTACTAAAGCAGATTCTAGGTGATATTTAATTGTCATACACAAATAATTTGGAAAGTTCTGGATGTATGAATATTGAAAATATTTGAAGTGAAACATAATTATAAGTTATTCCTTTATTCTTTTTAGCACATTACATAGAAATATATGTGTCCCTTCCCTTCAGTGGAAAAAATCTGCTATTTGACGCAGAGGAAAATTGGCACGGGTGAGGTTAAGTGGGTATATAAAAATCATGGGTGCAATGTAATAAATATCTATTATGTAAAGAAACTATGGTTAATGCTGGGTACACACCATACAATAATTCGGACCGACAACCACCATTCAGTGTTTTGGTCTGCGGGCTGAATTATTGAATATTGTATGGCGGCTCAGACGGTTGCTGACCGTTCCTTTTGTCCGATCGGATGGGTCGGGAAAACCATGAGCGATCATGAGGGGGCTCTATGGACCACACGATGGGTCGCAGCTAATGTCGGACACGGCTGCTTGTGCCGCGACTGATGTCCTTCCTCCTGGTCGGAAGCCTCAATCGGTCGGCCAGGAGGAAGAATTGTATGGTGTGTACACACCTAAGAAACACACGTGCTTTTATTTTTACACCTTGCTAGTTAGGGGTTGGGACCCCCTTTTTTCCTTTAGAACTGCCACTATAGTAAGGGAGGTGACCAAGAAAATTATCCAAACTTATCGACAGTTTCTGATGGTCACTGATCATTAGGTTATATGTACCTGTTTGTGTGAGATGGGCACAAGGACATCTTGTATGCACTAGTCTGTGTGGGCTAGGCACGAGGGCAGGTTATACGTATAAATTGTGTGGGCTGTGCATGGGGGAATATTCTATGCAGGGCTGGACAAACATCAAGATATTTAAAGCCAGCTCCAAAAAGTTATTAATAGGATATTGGCTCCTAACGTACCGCCCCATACACCTACGCTCCACCCAGTCACCATTAGCCCCACCCATTGACACAATACTACTAACTTACATTTTGCAGTTTAATATTAAATAGACGGACAAAAAGATAAATAGTGGTTGTAGTGAGTTGACTAACACTGGCTGGGTGACTGAAGGGTTGACTGTCACAGCTGTCTGCTTTTTATCTGGAAATACATAATGAGCAGCAACTTTTTCATGTTGCTTCGTGGGAGGGATCCCTGCTGCTGCTGCCCGATTTTTTTTATCATGGCAGGCAACGTTTTTCAGTTGCCATGACGGGATTTGTCCAGCCCTGTTATGTCGTGTTGAGCTGTGGGATGAGGGCATATTATATGTACCAGTCTGTGGGGGCGGGGAATGAGGGCTCTATTTATATCCGTCTCTGTGGGCTGTGCATGAGGGCATCTATATGTATCAATCTTGTGGCGGCTGGGCACTAGCATTATATGAACTAGTTGTGTTGTGGGCACTTATATTTTAGCATTTACCAACTGTGTTTGTCAGCCCTACGTACACAGCCAGCCCAACCACACCCACCTTCACACGCCATGCCCATTTTTCAGAATCGCGAGATACAATAAATTAAACTGGGGTTTAAGACGCTACTTACCCGTGCACGATCCCGTAATTCAATAACGCTGCAAACATCACTGCATGACGTTATAACATCGCGGGTGCGTGCTAGGGTAAGTAGCAGGGACTGAATGCCTGCGAGAAGGGAACATTAGATATTGCGCAAAATAGAGGCGCAATATGTAACTTTTTGTATTTGCATCACAAAAGCTGCTGCCCCGCAAACCCACCTGCTACCCAATATTGCATTGTGTAGTGTGTGTTTCACAGAGGAAAATTAGGTTATTGTATCTCCCTGTTAATATTTTGTTAGGAACATAATGAAAACAGGAGGCTGTATGGAATTCACACTGATTGAAAGCCGCTGTTTACCCTGCAATTACCAAAGTTTATCAAAAACCGTTATGTTGAGACCATGACTATTGGGGTCAGGGGTCATGGCTCTTTGACTACTTTGGCTTGTACTGGCAACAACATGGAAGCCTTCTCAGTTACAAAATGTATTACTTGCAGTACTAAATGCAACTTATTAGAGAAGCACACTGAGCACGATCCAAACCTGAAAATATGGATGGACTGCTGTGTCGGTGTATATTGTCAGAAAACTTCAAATAAGGGCACACCAGAACAGGTGCAAAGAAGCATTTATTTCTTCAGGGGTCAGATGAAGTACCATCTTGACACCAAAGCATCACGGGTGCAGCACAATTAGTGGGATGCAAAAGTTTGGGCAACCTTATTATTAATCGTCATGATTTTCCGTATAATAGTCGGTTGTTCTGATAAAAATATCGTTAAATATATAATAGGAGACACACCGTAATATTTGAGAAGTGTAATGTTATTGGATTTCTAAAAAAAAAAACCAAAAAACAAATTAGGCAGGTGCATAAATTGGACACTGTTGTCATTTTATTGATTCCAAAAACTTTTGAACTAATTATTGGAACTGATATTGGTTGGTAAACTCGGTGAACCCTGACCTACATACACAGATGAATCGAATTATGGAGGAGTATTATGGGGTCAATTGTAAGTTTCTCTCCTCTTTTTTAATTTTTTTTTTTTTAAGAGTAGCAACATGGGGGTTTAAAACAACCGACATGAACTGAAGACAGATTGTTCCCCATCATGGTTTATTTAGGGAAGGATACAGAAATCTGTTCTGAGATTTCACCTGTCTGTTTCCACAGTTAAACATATTGAGGGAAATGGAAGACCACAGGCTCAGTTCAGTAAGGCTCGAAGTGGAGACGATCATGACGATTACAAGGCTGCCCAAACTTTTGCATCCCACTGTATGTTATGCTTCTTTGCACAAAGTTGGTGTGCGCTGATATTTTAAATAGTCTAGAAAATATTCACCAATGGCCGTGGGTAAGCAGCACCCAGCATAATGACCCCCAAGCTGTTGGTAGTATTATTTAAGATGTCGCCTTAAGCATTTGGTGTAAAACTTTAGTTCTGTATATAAATGGTTAGTAGATGCCAATACTGGAGTTACATTTAGTGATTCTGTAGTTGTGACTAGTTGCTTTACATAGCCAGAATGCTTCTTAAAGGGCATGTCCACCCTTTTTTTTATCTTTTTCTTTAGTGTAGGGCTCCCTCCCCCAGCCCCAACCACATATGTTATTTGTGCAGAAACTCCCGATTATTTACACATTACCTCTTCTCTACCGACGTTCAGTCTGGCTCTCTGCTTGCATGAAACTGCAAGCAGGGGCCGAGCTGGCAGCTGCGTCTTGATTGGCTGAGCGGCAGCCAATCAAGGACGCAGCTTCCGGCTATCCAGAACACCGGGGGAAAGAGGTAATGTAAGTAGAGTTCAGGAGAGTTTCTGCCCAAATAACTATGGTGGTTGGGGCTGGTGGAGGGAGCCCTACACTACAGAAATTGGATTGAAGCTAGGGGGGGGAGAGAGAGAGAAACAGGAGGGGGAGAGACAGGGGCAGAGTCCTATATGACTCGGCAGGCTCCTGGTGGTCCGTTTTGGGACTTGGAGGGACATTACAGGAGAATCATTTGGCACTGGGATGTAGGTAAGGAGTTTACTACACTACACAGTGAGGCCAGTAGTGGGTTAAATATAGTTTTGGGGGGGACCTGCCCTTTAAAGGTAGTACACTGGAATTTATTTTTTTTAAATTACTAATTACTGGGAAACCCTCATTCTTGGCAACATATCACTGTACATTTTTTTGTTGATCTGCCCCCTATTTATTTAGATGTCTAATCTGAAGCATACAATGCTTCAGCTGTCAATCAAGTACCTTAATATAATAAAAATCTTCTGTGTGTGCAAGTACAGATTTGCTGTAAGGATGATAGTGATTACAAAACATGCTCAGTTTAAAAAAAAAGGAAAGAGTCTGCTAAGAGAAGGGAGGGGAGATATTACACCAAGCAAAAACAAGTAATGGATAAGAAGACATGCAGCAACCACACACACACCTCAGAGTTAATTGCTACTACATATATTTCATTAGATTGAAATGTGGCAAAACATACCCTTAAGCAAAAAAGCTTGTTACCTCTTCCTCTATACAGATAAACAGTGTTCACAGAAGTCGAGCCTCGATGTTAGTTCCTGGATTGGAACAATAGCTTCAATAAAAGTATCTGAACTAAGAGAAATTCCACATCAGTTTCTTCGTGATATAATCTCAATTCCACCTCAGGTGTGTAACTTTAATCCTTTAATTTATGTTATTGAAAAGCTTGAGAAAACTTAAAAAGCTCATGGCACAAATGTGCACATCTATATATGCCCACATTTTAATTTTTTAATGTGTATGTTAAACCATTAAAAGGGATACTTGGGATTTCATTATTTTTATTATGGTGTTCGGTGCTGTTTAGCTGAGTTCCACTTGGCCTGGAATATGGACTCCAGATTCGGTTCTTTGGCTCAGAAATACAGTGTAAACTGTCCAGAGTGCAGTATAAAGGTAAATAAATACTATGTACAATGCACTTTAGTTGATAGATTTGGTATTGGGTTGTTAATGAAATAAAATATCAAGGTTGTTTTTGCACATACCTGTTGTGTTTATTTATACCCACTGCTGTTTTTCTGTCTGAGAGCCTACCTGCACGGACTGTGAATGTATTGGCAGAACAATCCTTGTCTGTATCAAGGATACTCTGCATCAGAATGACATCCCCTGTTATACTGTTACAATAAACCACCACCATCCCCTCCCTCCTAACTAAAGAAAGTATAGCTGCATTTTTCTTACTACGGTCTACCCCTTACCGCCTTTATCAGCGGCTGACTGTGCTAGTGCTCGGACAGCCGCGAGTTGAACTGAGTGGATGAGATTACATCGCACACGTGATTACCGCCAATTTTAAGTACATTATCGGACAGTTGTGTCCCATTGATATCCATTAATGGGGGTAGATTATAAGCATATAATAGAAATAAACTAATTTTCACCTTTTACCCTAAACAGGTTGTTAAATGGATGATGAAACGTTGGATTAGGCACATGTCTATCTCTTTACTCAAAATAACATTTCAGATGTTGAAAGAAGTGTTAATCGACAATCACAATGAAGAAATTAAGAAAGCATCACAAGGATTTGTTCCCAATCTTAAGCCAGGTGTAGCCCCAAATAGTAAAGGGAAGAGACAATATAGGGCACAGGCTTCAGAAGCATGCTAGCAGGAACCCACAAAGAACCAAACCAGGTCATAAAGAAGAATGTTACAGAACAGAGCAATACTGTGCCTCCTTTGAATTGCCACCAGTGTTACGTCTTCCTAAATATGGTGAACACATGGATGTGTTTGTTGCAGTGGCAGTATCCTGGTCATTTTGTTGTACAGCCTTGGCAAGAATTACACAATTAGAAGTGGTTATGGAAGAAATGCTTATTCATTACAAGCACTACAGAAGAGAAACTTGTACATGTTGAAAAAAAAGCTATATGCTGCAAAAATAGAAATAAGGAAGTTACGTTTTGCAATTGCATGTATCAATAATTACATTTACAGAAAGTTTGTTGTTATGCATGGTCTTTAAAATTAATTACCACAGAAATCTGAAGTACTATCTGGAAAATCTGTCCTTCATGGTCCTTTTCATTAGATGCGTAGGGTGTATTATTGGTGCAAAAAATTTCCCATGCTATTAATTTGCAGCAACCAATCAGAGGATGCAATTTATGGGTCTACAATTAGAGAACATTTTGTTTGGTGGCTGCAGATTAACAGCACATGCAAAATGTTACACTAAGCACCTTGGTGACCAGACAAAAGAGCAACGTGTTACTGAACCAGGTCCTCTGAACCTTTCTGTGTGCAACGTTGTGATCATATGCTGTATAATTTTTTTAAAGGGTATCTCCACTCGTTTTCATAAGTTTTGGTAATCAGTTCTATTGAAGAACGGGAGGTAAAGGAGATGTGCCTTACTTCCGTTCTTCAATAGAACACACAGGAGACTGGTGACAAGCTAAGAAACTTACCCGCGCTCGCTCGCTCCCCGGCGCGTAGTCTGACAGGTCCCGACGGACCTTGTCTTCTATGCCCTGGCGATCTATGCAAACTTCAAAGAGATCACCAGGGTGGCTTAGGGGGGCACCAAAGTGGCTAGAAACAGTCCTGGTAGAAGTTTTGATATCTGGTTGGACTAAAAGCAAAAGATTAATGCTGATCATCTAATATTAAAGGCATGCCCACCCTTAAAGGGAATGTCCACCGCTCTTTTCAAAAATTAATATATTGTAGATTACCCCAAACCTAAAGTTCGTTTTAGTCAAAAGCTTTAATTCTGCTCCCACACAGTTATTATACTTAGGTCCTTCTCGCTCCACACCGCGGCTCTGCACTTCTGGGTAAGGCAGTCAGTCATCGACTTCTATTCCAGACAGTCTCCACTGCAGCAGCTCAAGAACTTTAAAGTTTTAGAGCTTTAAAGTTAGCCTGAAAACCTAACCTCGGTCAAGTCTAATTAAGATCCAAATTCTGCAATTACGGATAGTAACCAGTTCTTCCAGCTATGTAACCTGCATAGAAGTTACAGGAGCTGTTCTTGCCTTACAATCCTTCCTGCTTCTGTAGTCTGGCTGTGGACTCAATCCGCACTGTCACTGCTCATCTGGATGTGTAATCTGAGGTCTTCTCAGTTTGGGGCAAAAAAACAGCTGCTAGTACAGTGCAAATGACAGCTTGAAACTACAAACTATAGGTGACATTTTTAACTATTGGGATCAGAGAGTCCTTTAACTTATGGGGGCCAGAGGCGCCTTTACTATATGGGGGTCAGAGGGCCCTTTACAATATGGGGATCAGTAGAATTGTAAATGATGGTAAACGTATTAAAAGTTTACTGAAACCTTACCACTTTACATGTTTAGAAACTGAAACTCTCAGCCACAAAGTATGCTGGGAGTTGTAGTTTCCAAACATCTGGAGTGCCAAAGGAATTGGAGATTACTGGTACTGGATTTGGCTATTACTGTATGGGATTTATGTATGGGAATTTGCTGTCCATTAAAGGGTAACTAATTTCACCTCGGCTTATACTCAAGTCAATCAGTTTTTACAAGGGACAGTTTTTAGTGGAAATTATCAATATTTTTAAATCGTGATGCCTCTTAGTTATTCTACATATCTCTTCCATTTTGAGAAATCAAGCTGATTTCATACCCTTTGCTGTTCCCTGCTGTTGACATTCGTGAGCTACATTTCAGGCTCTTACGGTCCTTCTCTTCCCAGATGCACCACATCAATTGGAATGTTCCTAAAGTTATTCTAGATTGGCTGTTGGATGGGTCAAAGATGTCGATCTTACTGAGCAACTGTATCAACCCAGGTGCTGGCTCAAGGGCAAGACCATAACGGTCTCTAGTAGGGGTCCTGCAAACAGGAAGTCAGTTTTCGGTTGCATTTATTATACACAGACAAATTGAATTGGCAGATAAGGTCATTGGGATGGAAAAAATACTGCTCTTTTTTGTAAAAGCATATGATTTGCACTGAACTTCCCCTTAAAGCTTTTGACTAAAAGATCTTGGTTTTGGGAGGTATCTACAATTATTCATTTTGAAAGAGGAGTGGACATTCCTTTAAAACCAAAAACTTTTCACTTGTCGGTTACCGACCCAACCTCATCTGATATTTTATTATGTGTATTACTATTATATGTATTACTAACCAGATATTTAAGGATAATTATTTCCACCATTCTGGCAGAGTAAGCTGGCTCCTCCTTCCATGCAGTCAAATAAGGCTGTGACTACTGACATCACCAGCCAGTGATTGACTCCTGTTTCCCGCCAACTTTCACTGCACACGCTCAATTAAAAAAAACAACTAATTAAGCAGAGGGCAGTTGCGGACATCTTGTCAGAAGAGAAGAGATCTCTTCCATATCTGGCTACAAATGCATGTAATAAATTGGTAAAAAGTAGTAGGTCCCTGCACTTCTGCTCTGAAACCATGTCAGTCAATCTGCCCTGTGTCTCCTCCCCTTTGCAGCCCCCCTGGTCCCTCCACTCATGGACCCCCATGGTCCCTCCAGTTGCAGGCCCCCCTTGGCCCATTCCTTACAGCCCCATGTAGCCCGCCCACTCACGAGTGCCGTGGCCCTGCACTCGTGGATGCCTAAGCCCGCCCACTCACGGGTGCCTAAGGGCCCCCCTAGGTGCTGTGGGCACTCTGACACCCCCCCCTACCCCCCAAAACTCTGTGGAAACAGCCTTTTCAGGCAAGAGTGAGAACTGTACCTTACCTCCTCTTAAGCTGCAGGTCCTTCACACAGCAGAGAGGAGGAGGGACTTCCTGTCTCCCTCACACACTGAGGGAGTTGAGGCTGTGCCCGCCGGTGGCACTGTGCAGGAGAAGCCTCAGGATGTCACATGTCAGCCTCCCACCCATTAACTTTCTGGTCAGTCATTTCTGTGTATCTGGGCTGTGGAGAAAGTAGAGAGGTGGTTGATGGCTCGTTTAAATGTAGGAAACTGGCCTTTCATTTAAACGAACTTGTTGGAGACCACAGTTCCCCTTTAAGGGTGGACATGCCCCTTAATGTTTATAACACATATCTAATCTTTAACCTAATATGACTGTAGATAATCATTATTTTTAAGATTTAGTATGATCATAGATTCCTGCTTTCTTAACTAGGAAGGTTGTGCATAAGGAACCCCTTCATTCCTATGTGTAAATTATGGACTGCAATACAGTTTCTGCCTCGTGATCTGGGCCCCAGACCCAGATGGATGTTATAAGCTGAATTGGATGTGTTTAAAGGGCATGTGCACCCCACAAGCTAAAATGTAACCTACTGGCCAAACTATAGTGTTATAAAATCTTACACACACCCAGCGTTTTGCATTGCTGGCAGCCAATCACAGACGCGGTGCGGCCCAACCCCCTGCCTAGCAGTTCCGGCAAGCAAGAAGGCCAAGATCAGAGTGCCGGGGAATGAAGACGTTTAAGTACCATTCTGATGCTTTTTAACAACAAACCTGGCAGTTGGGGTGGGCTAGTTTTAGGATGGAAATACCCTTTAAAGATGTACAGTTACACTTTTCTCTTTATATACCCCTTAGCCTCTAATAATTTAAACTTTCTGTGATAGAGAATTAAAATAGGTTAAAATGATCAACAAAAATACTGTAAATAAAAAATGTATAATTTGAAAAATTTAAGAAATTAATTGTTTTCTATTTTTCTTTTATGGTGGTACAGGGTCTTAGTTAAAGGATACTGATGAATGGTCTATGTCTGTGTACGAGCTTGATTTGGCAACATGAATTGTCAGTTGTCAAAACATCAGCTTCTTATTAAAAGTTCATGCATTGCCGTTCAGGCTGTCACGTGTCAGCTCGCAGGCAAGTATTGATTAGTTGTACGGAAGACAACATAATCACATGTTTATTTGAGCAAAAAATCCCTCCCAAAAAAACAACCAGTTTGTTAGGGATTCTAATTGTAAGTATAAGATCCAAAGCTAAGTTGCCTAAACACACTGTAGGGCTTGTTTGAAGAGGGGGGGTGACATTTGCACCTTTTATTAATCTGCAGCAACCAATCAAAATTTCCAGTTCTTTTTAAGTGTAATTCTGGTCACCAACAGTGCCCTCAATTAAAAGAGCACACCTTTAAAATGACTCCAGGATCATACTTTTAGCTGCAATCTAGAGCATTAGTCCACTAAGCCACTGATATGACACAAAAAGGAATTCATGCTGGCTGAAAAATAAACTGCAGGGTAACAAGTAGCTTACAAAGTCTTATCAGGACTTCATATTGGTGTGGAAACGTCTGCATAAAAAATTTGTGCATAGAGACGGTGAATAGTGGGACATGGGGACATGGCCAATAGATGCTCACAAAGCTTTTTGAAGACACATGGCTGTGACTGTACTGTTAATACAGTCCAAGGAACACTCCAGCACACCGGTGTTGGGGCTGTATGCAGGCAAGTAGATAGGTGCAGTTCCCCTAGCCCTCCATTCCAAGAGCCGAAAGTTCTCTAGCACAAGAAAGATATGAATGGGAAGCACACTAATCAGGTGAATTCACAACTATTTATTGTAACAACACATACAACGTTTCGGGACGCCCTGTCCCTTCTTGAGAAAGGGACAGGGCATCCCCGAAACGTTGTATGACTTGTACTGGTACAAACATGGAAGCCTCAGTTACACAATCTAACTTTTACATGTACGTAAATGCATCTAACTAGAAAAGTATTTAATGTATAAGTGTTCTGGGGGAAAATGTTTTATATATTTCTCCTTTAAGATGTTATTTTAATGACACCCTAACAAGGTAAATGCCAGTGACCATTTTCCTCACTCAATAGTGTAAAGTCAAGAGTTGAATTTGCAATCATTGAGATTGTTCTAAATTAGGATATTTGCCATTGCATGTTATGTTGCACAGAGTTAGGTTTTGTTTGGGCCTCTTATTTAACTTAAGAAGGTAGTTACCTGTACTAAAGAGAACATTGCTGTCACAAAGTGTTGCTGTTTTTAAAGGGATTACTGTTAAGCAATGCCGCACCTCGCATAACAGCCCAGAAAGCTGGCTATATTTGTTACTCACAATAGAAATGTATTAATATTATTTTTACAGGTGTGAAATGTGAGCTATGGTCTGAAAGAAGCTTCAATAGTTTTCAGAAAATAATGTTGAAAAAAAAACCCATGTGGCACTTGTACAAACAGTTCAGGAAGTACTAATTCAGGGACCGCAAAAGTTGTGGTTATTTAGTGGACACATCCCTGCCAGACACTGACTATGGATTCATGAACTTTGACAGAATATCTTGCCAGTTATCAGAGTCTGTGTGAAACAGAAATCTGAACCCACCACGATCTTCCAACAGAAACAATCTGAAAAAGCAGCTAAAGGTCTTTAAGAAGTTAACTTGTTCTTTAGCATTCTAAAATAATGAAAGTTTGAAGTTTGAAAATAGTTTTCTGTAAAATAGAAGAATTTTGGTACCATTGAAGGAGTTATTTCTTAAGATTTGCACATTGTTTAATTACAAAAATGATATAGCGTAAAACATGCAGAAGTCTTTATTTAACAATACAAACAGAAAGTGTTGCTGTTTAAAGCTTTGGTTCTTTATCTCTGAATAAGTTAAAGGGCATGTACACCCTTTAAAACAAAAAACTGGTGACGTGGAAGTTACCTGCCCTCAACCCAAACTGCTATTTAGAAGTTTATACATGCATGTAAGCAGATATTTAGATAAGTTATCTTCTGTTCGGGCAAAGTACCTTCCTCCTCCCTCTGCTCATTGAGCTTCATAAGCTTGACATGTGCAGAGGAGCCAGCAGGAGAAACGGCAGTCAGTCATTAGTTACATCAGGCAGTCACAGCCTTGATTGACTGCATGAAGGGAGGAGCCAGCTTAGGGAGGCAATTATTATTCTTAAATGTCTGGTTAAGAAACATCTACCGAATATATCGAGATAAACCGAGGTTTTCAGGCTTTAAAAAAAGCCTGAAAATCTTACCTCGGTTTATACTCGAGTCAATGTTTCCTTACTTGTCCACAGCCTCTGCGTATCCGGATGTGTCACTACCCCGCAGCCGTAAAGTGAGAGGCGCCGGGTAGTGACATCATCCGGATGCGCACGAGGCTGTGGAGAAAGATGCGGATCGCGCGGCCCGGACAAGGTAAGGGAAACATTTACTTTATTTACACACAGGGACACACTAAGTAGAAAATACATACAAATAGGAGTAAAACCTTCTTTATTTGTGCATACTGTATGCCACAAATATAAGAGGATTTACCCCTATTTGCAAGTATTTGCCACTTAAGATGTTTGAATCTACAACTCCCAGCAGCTATATGGGGAGTTGTAGTTTTCAACATCTTAAGTGGCAAATACTTGCAAATAGGGGTAAATCCTCCTATATTTGTGCATACAGTATGCACAAATAAAGAAGGTTTTACTCTTTTTGTAAGTATTTGCAACTTAAAGGTTTGAAAACTAAAACTCCCAGCAATAAAGCATGCTGGGAGTGTAGTTTCCAAACATTTTAGTGGCAAATAATACCCCCTCGGTTTATACTCGGGTCAGTGTGGTTTCCTACTTTTTTCCCCTAAAACTAGGTACCTCGGTTTATACTCGGGACGGTTTATACTGAGTATATACGGTAATATAGCCGAATATATAAGTTGGGGGTAGGTAAGAGACATGTGGCCAGTTTTTTTTAAGTTTGTTCTCTTTGTTTGGTTCCATGTCCTTTCATTCATTTCATTTAATTTATCAGTTTTGTTTTTAACAATGCATTGTAATATTCAGATGTTGTTCCTCAAAGCATAAACAAATGGCAAATCAAATACCAGGGGCCTTTTATGAATTAATAAAAGGTCTGCCGAGCTTGAGCATGTACATGGACAACTTGCCACATGGAAATTGAATGCATGGCCGTGACAGTGATGATGACTTGCCCATGATTGATAGTAGGGCGAGGGGAGGTGGACAAATTGGGGGGGCTATTCATCAGTACGATTTTGTGAAAATATCACAATGTGTATTAAAGATCTGTTATACCTCCAATCCCCACTTGAAGAGTTCCCAGGGCGAGGACTTAAACAGACAGACAGATTATCGGCCGAAACGAACGGTGTACACATTGTGCGTACTTGTCGGGACCCGCGATCGCACGTGTGTACGACCTTTAGGCTGGTGCACATTTTGGCCATATTGACCAGCCAGTGATATTTCTGTTGATCGGCTGAACAATATTAACTTATTAAACTGCATGAAAATTCAATCTGACATTTTTTTGCTAAAAGTCACTTTATCAATGGGTCAAGTGCTGAAGTATGAGAGTGACAGAATTTTATTTGACCAGCAGACTAGCGACAGTTTATTTATCTGTTGTGTTAATGGTGTGTGAGGAAGTAAGTACACCTGTTGTGACAGATATCTTTGGGTAAGTGTATATCGTATGCGAGTAGTTTGGCACTTCGGGTTAAATGTGCAATGGCCCATTTGATTAATAGCTTAAAACAGCCACCCAGTGGCATAAAACACAGTTAGCAAGCAAACTTCCCTATGCAGTATCCCACCCCCTGGATCTTCCGGGTCTCCCTCGAATGGGGTGGGCTCCCGCGAGACCACCCCAATCTCCTGTGACGGAGAGGAGTCCTTAATCTCCTCCCCGTTGCCCCCCCATTGTGGACCGCCGACGTCATGCCCACCCTCCGCCTCCTCCCGCCAGACGTGACGTAAATGATGCACGCCGCACCGCCAAGCCCCCTCTCCCACCCCTGCACAAGTACATAGTGGCAGGGTGGGATATCTGCTTATGATTCTTTTTTTTTTTTTTTTTTTCTCTCCCTCTAGTAGGCTGTCAGGTTTGTTGGAAAATAACTGCAGGGTAATAGTAGCTTTCAAAGTCTTATGGGGACTTCATATTGGTGTGGAGACATCTATATTAAAAATTGTGCATCGAGATGGTGAATAGTGGTGTCTGGGTTAGTGTTCCCTTTAATCTGTGTTATAAGAAACAGGATATATTTTCCCCACTTATTTGTGTCCTGTGTCAGAAGAATGTGTGGGTCGTGCATTAAAGCTCTGATTCTCCAGAATGGAGACACCCACACCACCATTCCAGTTTAATAATAAAAATTTAAAAAAAATACAAAATAATTGTATTATGTGAAATTAATTTTAGGAGTATGGGGATAAAATGGACGGACTAAGGAGCCAAATGGAAGAAGGAGGGACAAAGGGATGTCGGGGACAGAATGGATTGTTAAACGGTAGTGCAGTTTTGAAAGGAGGTGGGGAACCATATTGGATAGAGTCCTGCATCTTGTCGGGTACCGATTTGCAGTTTAGGTAACCCACATTGAGTTTAAATTGGTTGTGAGTTGGGTTCAAAGAGAGCCGTGGGTTGGGTCACAGTAGAATTCCAGTTTTTTTTTTTTTTTTCTTGTCTATGAAGAGATGTGTCTGTAATAAATGGGACACTGTGAATACATTGTTATCAATCCAGACAATGTGCAGTGTGCATAGCACCAACACTAAAGCTAGGTACACACCTAGCGATTTTCCTCCTGACCGACCGTTCGATACTTTCGAACGTCGGCCAGAGGAAGGACTGTCGGTCGCGGCAAAAGCAGCCGCGTCGATAGTCACTGTGACGATCGTGGGTCCATAGATACTATGTTTTAAGCTGGGTAAATGTTATCAACTGCTCTAATGTCCTTAGAATATATACAGGATGCCATGTGGATAGAAATAAAAACAGACAGCTAGTTGAACTTTAACTTTTGTAGTGCCTTCATAGGTTTTGCAGAGATCACTGGGTAAAAAAGCAGTGAAAGTGCAATACCACCCCTAAAACTTAATTAAAACCTACTACTGGCCTCACTGAGTAGTTTTAAAATAATCCTTCGCTTATATCCCAGCTCCAATGTTTTCTTCTGCTGTGTCTTTTTTCCAAAGTCCAGGAAACTGAGGAGTACTAGCTGTCTTCCTGTGGGAAGTTTAAAAGTTTCTGCCTCTGATGCATCTCTCAGTGTGTAGGATCATGCGCAGGGGAACCCTTTCCCCCCTCCCTGCCACCATCCGAATCCATGCTTTTTCGATGGATAGTTTAATCCTTTATTTCCAAAGGATTCTGAATCGTCCTTCGCTCCTGCGCGTCTCCAATGTTAGCAGTCAGTCTGGGATTGGCTGCTTCAGCAAGTGTCTGCATGGGAACTGACGACGTGATTCATTGGTCTTTGTAAATCCTTCTGGCCATAGATCTATGTCAGACCTTGGCAAAGTAAGGCCCGGGGGCAAAATGTGCCCTTTGGCTCCCCTGATGCCCCTCAATGCTAGACCTGTACTCAAAAATTCTTTAATATATTTGATTTTTATTTTATAAAAAAAATTGGTGACCTGATCAATTAATCAATTGAATAGATATTATACCCCCTTTATTATAAATTGCAACTAATATTAAAAAAAATCCAATGAACCAGGGATATTAATTTATCTTTTTAAAAAATATAGTTGCGATAAAGATTTAAAATGAGCTGAGGCCCATGGGTAGGTAGAAGTTGGGGACAGTAGAGGCCCATGGTTTGATCTGGGACAGTAGGGATATATTATATAAGATGTACATTGCACTTTATACCAGGGATCTCCTACCCGTGGGCCTACATTTGTTTGAAAAATATAACTCCCAGTATTTCACTACAGTGCTCACAATATCAGAAGGCATCTAGGGAATGCTGGGAGTTGTAGTTTACAGAAATTTGTATGCCTGCCAGTTAAGACCCCTGCTATATATTTTAGTGGTATGGTAGGTTTGTTATATGAAACTTTTGGTTATGAATAAAACATTTGTTTTAACTTTTTTTTAACCCCCCTTTTAAAATTTTAGGAAGAAAGACCTAAAGCAGGTGAGGTCTGAAACTTGCGGGTCGGGTCATGGGTATGAAGTGGGTTGAGGGTACAGGACTCTATATTGTATTCCTGGGCAGTCAAACTCAGGCCTCCCATTTCCAATGTTATTGATAGCTTGGCCATTATTCTGTTAAATCGGTGCCCTGTCTAGGTGAATAAATAAAATAAATGGGAAATGCTGTAAAGTAAGTATAAATTGTAAATATTTATTCTTGGCAACAAGTAGTTGTGCATAAATAGAGCTAACAAAAAAAAATCTAAATGAAAACTATTTGGTGTGATTACCCTTTGCCTTTAAACTTTTAATTCTTGTAGGTACACTACAGTCAGAATATGTAGATGTTATGTTTATCATTTTAGGTTGAAACACAGTCATTAATTTAAAGGAGAACAAATCCCAAAATACAAAGGTAGTTCCAGAGATCCTATTATTGTCACTTATTAAAGGACAATTATACTCACCTTCCCTCCGCTCCTCTTCTGTTCATTAGCTTTTACCAGGGTGAGGACCTAAAACCGCTAAGTCCTCACCCCTGGGTTCGCGTAACTTACTGCAGAGTCTTAGAGCAACGCTGCTCTGGTAGGACACCACCCCCTCCTCCCAGCTCATCGCTGACGGGGAGGAGGGGACGGAAGCCTACCAGAGCAGCATTGTTAAGACTTGCTATAGGTTACACGAACCCAGGGTGAGGACCTAGCGGTTCAGTCCTCACCCTGGGTAAAAGCTAATGAACTAAGAAGAGGAGCGGAGGGAAGGTGAGTATAATTGCCTCTTGCCTCTGAAATCACCTCCTAATTCAGAATATTTCAGGGCAGGGTGGATTTTAATTTAAATCACTAGTCAGTAAGGCTTGACTACATAAGTACATTTTCTAAATAAAGACATTCTTGTTGGTATAACTTTAATATGCAAGTACTTGAGATTTTTAGAATAATAACAATTTAAATAGATTTACTCAACTGAAACAATAACATTACAGCATATGTTATTTGCTTAAACAAACATCCAGATCTATTCCACTCCAAACAATCAGAAAAATATTGTTTCTATTCTATTCACTGAACTTCTTGAAACTTAGCACTGAAGGGGTTGATTCTGTATTCATAGGTTTGTAGAATAGGAGCCAATCACAGGAGTGGGTGCCGGTTGAGCCCTCTCTGCTTGACTTCCGTGCTTGGAAAAGGCGGACGTTAAGCGAAGAACGAAGGCTGATAAGTACATTTGGGGACATCTTTGGTAGCTGTTAAAGGGGAAGTTCAGTGCAAATATGCTTTCAGAAAAAAGAGCAGTATTTTTTCATCCCAAGACCTTAATCTGAAATTCAGCATTTTGTCTGTATAAATAACTGCAACGAAATACTGACTTCCTGTTTGCAGGACCCTAAGAGACTGTTATGGTCTTGCCTTGACCCAGGTTGATTCAGTGTGCTCAGTAGAGATCTGAGCATCTTTGACCCATCCAACAGCCAATCAGTAAAATTACTGTTAGGAAAATGTGGTGCATCCTGGGAAGAGAAGGACCGTTAGAACTGAAATGTCAGCTCACTAATGTCAAACACAGGGAACAGCAAAGTGTATGAAATCAACTGATTTTTCAAAAGGGAGAGAATATGTAGAATAACTAAGAAGGCATTACACAAACTAACAATTAACAATGTTGATAATTTCCACTGAACTGTCGCTTTAACCTTGCAAGGTCGAGATTTACAGCCTTATCCTGCTACATACTAAAATTTAGGTTCGGGGGGACATACCCTTTAATGGGCAAGTCCAGCCCTAAAAAAAAAAACTTACATACAGGTAAATCACCCCCCAAAACATGAACAGTAATAGTTTGCAATGTGAAATATATGCAATTAAGAACAAATATGCAATAGATACATATACATAGAAACAAAAAACAAGCTATATACACTGTTTCACAATGCTCTGTTACACAGAAAAATAGCTTACTTAAGTATTATGCTGGACGGTGCTAAAGCCGGGGGCTTAATGACTGCTACTTGGAGCAGGTGCAGAGCAGCTGGCCAATCTTTGTTAGCACATTAGGCTCTCGTTCATCATCAAAAAATCAATCATTAGCAGGGTACCGCCATCCCTGTGGTGGTCGGGTGCTGGTATGCCCCGAACCCTTCGCGGTAGGTAAGTATAGAAGAAGGCAATCGGCACAATCCGGAATATATTCTGTGATGCCAATAAAGCAGTTTGTTTTTATACTTCGAGCATCCTGGCTTACTTTATATTCGGATTGTGCAGATTGCCTTCTTCTATACTTACCTAATGTGAAATATATGTCTAACCTGAAATCCTGCACAATGTCCTGTTTCTGCTCCCTGGTTCTTCCAGTTAGTAACTGTCCATTATGGATTAGACAGTTGACATCACAGCCAATGACTGAATGTTAATCTCCTATCTGCCTCTTCTGAGGCATGCCCAGGCTCAGTACAGGTTTCTTAATGCTCAGTTTCCATGAGGCATCCAGAAGCATGCAGGCATACGGTAATGAATTCATAGGACAAAGTATGATATATCAACATATTTTAAGGGCCATTCTTCTAAAAGATGTCCTTATGAGGGTGGAGTTGCCCTTTAAAGGGTATGTCCATCAAAAAAGTTGGTTTCGATCTGATTTACTGAAGAACAAGAGATAAATGCACTATTCTTACGCGTCCTCGCTCCTTTGCACGGTGTGCACATGCGCGCACAGAGCAAAGGACTGGAGATGTTCGGGGAATTCGGCGCTGGAGCAGGTCCGCTGGTAAGTGTCTCCTCCTCTCCTGTAAGATACTGAAGAACTGGAGGTAAGAGAGTGCATTTACTCCGTTCTTCAGAAAATCAGATAGAAACCAACTTTTTAAAGGTCTTTTTCTCAACTCTGTTCATGTTATAACATTTTTGCTGTGAAGAAGAGGCATGTGATCTCTGCTGAGTCAAATCCATTTTGAAAACTGCAAAAGTAAACCAAGCATCTTGTGATCATCTTGTAGGCAGAGAAACTGCCAATTATCTTAAAAAAAAAAAAGAGCATGGCGTGAATGGATTAATGGAATTTATTTACCAAAAATATTAAACTTATACAGCTTATTCTACATAATAAAAAAAGAATTTTCTTTTATTTCAAGATGGAATAACCTTTGGATGGTAATATATTTTCCTCAAAAAACATTTATTTTAAAAAATCCGATTTTTTTTTTTTTTTTAATCATTGATTTTTATCCACCCTGTTTCAGGGTACTGGCTATCTATTATGTAACTGCTGGTGGTTCCAGATGAAAAACTCTCGCACACAGCATGTATTTAATGCGCATGGCACAAGCACTGTAGCATGTAGATTTCATGTGTTGGTCTTAAAGGCAAAGTTGTCAACTCCAATATTTTCCTTTTAAATGGTACATTTATATAAACAATAAGTGCAGAGCTGGTGAGGTGTGAACCTGATCTAAGCACAGCTCAATGCAATGCATAACTAATGATTGTACCTTATTAAAGGGGAATGTTGTCTATAAAATTGATGCAGTGGCTTGCATAAAAAACCCACCTATCCGCCCTACATATTACCCTTTAAGAAGGTACACATTATTTAAAAAAAAAATAAAAAAAATACATTTTTAATTAGCCATAATGTGTGCTTCAGCCTCCAATGCAACTTTCGGGAACCCTGAGTGCTTGGCCAGCAGCCACTTCTGTGATTGGCTAAGAGTCAGACAATTTGGTAAGCATATCATCCCATTATCTAGCCTCGGGCACTGCACCTCTATCGCAATTGCACACAATTGCGTGTGCGATTCCGTTGCTTTTGCATACTTCAAACCAGACAAATACGATAAGACATATTGTCTGGCCTATATCAAGTTATCCAGCCAAGTCAATGCTTAACCATTAAGTCAGCGCAGGCCATCTACCAGCAAACAAATGCATTGGGCGGGCTTCGTTTGTGTTCACCGGGGTATACCATGAATGATGGCCGACTGAACAACCTAAAACATAACAATGAGTGTGCAATACAGCCATTTGCCAGCAAGTCGCATGCGAAATTGCACAAGCTTCAGGGCTCATTCACACTAGGGGGTGTTTTGTAATGTCAACGATTGACATTGGCATCAAAATCCTTTGCTCGTAGGAGTGAATGGGGTAGTTGCGTGCAATGCACTGTATGTAGCACGTTTGCTGCGTTTTTGCATAGTGGCACAATTGCCGCTATGCAATAACAGGAATCGTTATGTTTCTGCAATGTTCCAGGACCCTGGTGTGTAAATAATCCTTAATCTTAACTTCTCCTGATGATGAAACAATTAAAACGATGCATCACTTGTCTTCTGTTAATTCCTAACTAGAGATAATCTGTTTGAAAATTATAAAATTTACAGAATGTCCTTAGGCTGGGTACACACCAGCAGATATTTTCAGCTGATAAAATCTGCTGGTGTGGTGCAGTCGGCCACAGACCGACCTCGGTCGTCGTTCGTCCGAATCTAACAAACGAACGGACATGTCGGTAAATTCCGATAGCTCGTCCGCACTTTCTGACGCGGCCGACGGACATTTGTCCCGGCAGAGTGCTCGGTCGGGACAAATAGTCTGTGCGTGTGTATCTGCCACAACCCGGATTTACTCACGGACAGTAAATGCTGCAGTGTGCGCCAGTCAGCAATTTAACTTTTAGTTATTTTTGACAGTGGTGTAGCTACAGATCTATGGGGGCCGATGCAGAATTTGGACCAGGACTGTTTAGACTTTTTGGCATTGAATCTAAATTCCTAAAATTATAATGAAAGTGGTGGTTTGCCCACAGTGACTGGTATGAAGTTTGCCCACAGTGAATGCCGGCCTTAGCAAGTACTGAGGCTGAAGTCGGCACAGCTATATTCCCTTTTTAAGCCCGGCACCTTCTCTCTCGGTGCGCACCTTTTATAAAGTCCAAATCCGGTTCTACTGTCTGTGCGCGCCATAGTGCGTGCACTCTCTTGTGAACAAGGAGATGGAACTTTGCACGATGAGGCGCACACAGACAGAATAATCAAATTTTGACTTAATAAAAGGTGCGACAGAGAGAAGGGGCCGGGATATTAAAAGGGACAGCACACTATCAGGTCCCCTGCCTATAGGCATGGGCCTCGGGTGCCCAATTGTAAATCAGCCCGGCCCCAGGCATATGCTCGTAAGTGCAATGCAATTTTTTTCTGGCACCCAAAATGGCTGCCTCACTACGGGTGCCGCTCTGTAATGTGTTTCACTCTGCCTCATTAGGTGGCCCTGATTTGGACCGGGGCCCCATAGCCATACCTGTCTATCACCCCCACTGCTATGACAATATTATTCACCTTTCTAGATAGATAGATACAGATAAAAAGATAGACAGGCGGACAAATAATAAATATAGATAGACATATAGACAAGCGGACAAATAAATACATATAGATAGACATATAGACAATTATAGATAGAAAGGGGGAGAGAATAAAGCTGGGTTTACACATGTTAGGCCTTTAAAGGGTGACAGACAGGATCTGCAAGATCCTGTATGTAATCTTTCAAGGATCATGATACACAGTCCCAAATGTTCTCCCTATACACAGCATAGGCATAGGGAGAATGTTCGGGACTGCATGGTGCCGGTGACAGCAACATTGAATCCTCTGCTCTAAGTGCTGATTAGCACAATACAATGTTGCTATTACCTCAGAGTTTCAAGCTAAATCAATTGTGACAGGCAGTTGAAAACTTCCCTGTGTTCGGCGGGCCAATCAGAAGAATGGGCCCAGCCCTATTCCTGCACCACTGTATTTTGGCATTACTTTTGCCTGTAGTAGCTCCATGACTCCCTGAAATTATATACAATCTCCCTGAAATTTGTTGTTTTAATTAGAATAAGGGAGCGCAATAATTTCCAGAGTTTATTAGAGGAAAGCAAGTGACAGAAACAAGAAGGCTTCATTTACACTAGGGTGCGTTTTGGAGCAATTTCATGAGGTGAAAAGACATCGAAACACATTGGCAATAAAAGTGAACGGTACAGTTCATGCTTGGCCACTTCGATATAGTGTGGTAACACACACGCTAGTGTAAGCATAGCCTAAATGGTTACTTGACTTGTGTACATGTTTGCATGTGTGCCTGTTGGAATGCATGTGTGGGGGGGGGGGGGCTATAGGGGGTGGTCTAAATTTTTCATGATGGAGTGATGTCGCAAATACAGAAATGAATCATTGGTTCTCAACCCTAACACAGAAATATTCTTGACAACCATTGTTTTAATGTCTCGGGGAACCTCTACATCCTAACCTTGGGTTAGGAAAGGTTTCTTTAAAGTGAGAATATTGAACTGTCTTCCAGCAGATGTGTTAATGGCAAGTTGATTGAATAGCTGTAAAAGTGGTCTGGATAAGTTTCTAAAACTAAGAAATATTGAGAATTACTACATATACTGTAGTTCTGGTTGATCAAGGGAAACTTTCAAATTGTCATTTGGCCAATTTCTCGTTAGGGATCAAAAAAGTACATCACTTTTGCATGGCTGCAGTTTTCAGCATCTTTAGATGACTCCTGTCACAATGTCTTTCTATGCACAGTGTTCTATGCATACAATAAAAAGCTCATCAGTTACTTTCCCACCATTGTGATTGGGCAGTTGGGCGCCTATGAAGATAGTTTCTCTGGCTGCACGCACGAGCAGGAAGTGTGCACACGTGTACAGAAGATCATACGGCTGCAACTCCGGCCGGTTTATCCTGGATTCCAACACAAAATTGAGTCACTCTTACCATATATACAGGGTTATTCAATAAAAGTTCTGGGCATATGGGCATCATATGTTTACCAATCTGTGATCTGAGCATATGAGCATCATATGTTTACCAGTCTGAGTTGGGCATATGAGCACCATATGTTTACCGGTCTGTAAGTTGGGCATATGGGCATCAATGTTTACCAATCTGAGCTGGGCATATGAGCATCATGTTTACCAGTCTGTTAGCTGGGCATATGGGCACCATATGTTTACCAGTCTGTAAGCTGGGCATATGGGCATCATATGTTTACCAGTTTGTGAGCTGGGCATATAGGCATTATATGTTTACCAGTTTGTGAGCTGTGCATATAGGCATCATATGTTTACCATTCTGTGAGCTGGGCATGTGGGCAACATGTTGATCAGTCTGTGTGAAATGGAAATATGGTCATCATATATTTACTAGTCTGTGTGAGCTGGGCATATGGGTATCATATGTTTACCAGTCTGTATGAGATGGGCATATGGACATTATATATTTACCAGTCTGTGAACTGGGCATATGGGCATCATATATTTACCAGTCTGTGAGATGGGCATCATATATTTACCAGTCTATGTGGGATGGGCATCATATATCTACCAGTCTGTGTTTGATGGGCATCATATATTTCCATTCTGTGTGAGCTAGGCATATTGGCATCGCATATTGGCATCAAATTTACCAGTCAGTGTGTGCTGAGCATAAGGGCATCATATCTACCAGTTTGTGCTTGGTATGTTGGCAACATATATTTACCAATCTGTGCACAGTAGGCATAGTGGCATCATATTTACCAGTCAATACGTGTTGCTGTAGGGCATATGGGTATCATATGTTTTACTATTCTGTTGGAGCTGGACAATAGCATCTTATATTACCAGTCTGTGTGAGATGGGCATCATATATCTACAATCAGTGTGGGCTGGGCATATAGGCATCATATGTTTACAAGTCTTAAAGTGTGGGCTGGGCATATGGCTGGGCATATGGGCATTATATTAACCAGTCCGTGAGTGGGCTACGGGCATCAATTTAACGTCTGTGTGCTAGGCTTAGTGGCATCATATATTTACCGGTTAGCCTCCAGCAGTCAGTTTAACAGTCATCCCTCCAGTTTATTAGTCTGTTACTGTATCTTAACCACATCATCAGGGCCGGCCTTGATATGGGAACAACGTGCATCTCTCTCGTGTTGTCTTCCTGTTGGAGTCATAGGACTTTGCCTCCATTCTGTATTTTTCTGGGACTGGCCTTTTTGTAAACTACTAGTACCTGCCTGTCCGATGACTATCAACTAGTTAGCTCAGACAGATAAGTAGATTATTCTATCAACTTACCTCTTGAGAACCATTATATTAGCTATAAGTATTAGGCTACGTTTATGCAGAAGACAGAGCAGATGACCTTGAAATACTTGTATATAATAATTAATTTGGCTTGAAGAGACAAATTCCTGTTCTTTCTATTTCTTCTCTTCCATTTTATTCTTCCGCTTTTTTGGACGAATCTCCTCCAACAGTTGAGCTAGATGTGCAGGGCATATAGGAGAAGTGTACTATCTTCTAGCAAGGAATCCACGGAAGCATTACGGCGTTATGGCGAATTTCGGGACATTTTTTCCCATAGGCTATAATGGTAACAATCCTCAAATGTGGATATTTCAAAACAGTTTTTTCATGGTCATAAATACAAATGGTGACACCCCCAACCCCCACAAAGACACAGGTACACCCACCTACTGACCCACCTTTCCATTCCCAAGGAAGCCATACTTAAAGGGTAACTATAGTCAAAAAAACTAACTTTGATCAATCATTATATTTTATTGCGCCAACATCTTCCGTGGCGCTTTAAAATTACATAGTCATACAATACATACGGGTAAACAGGTTAATAAAGTCATAAATATTAAATACACAAGGTAATACAATATAGGTAGCAGAGTTATGAGTTTCTTACAGCAATACCGTGAATAAATGGAAGAGGACCCTGCCCAAAGATATTACAGTCACAGGAATGGGGGTGAGACATAAGGTTGCGGGAATCGGTAGGCTGTAAATAGATTGGCAGTGGAGCGTGAAAGGCGGGCTGGATCATTGGGTAGTCGATGGGTAATGTCTAGACCAGGTTGCATGCTTGCCTGAAGAGGTGGGTTTTAAGGTTACGTTTAAAAGATTTAAAGGAAGGTGAGTGACAGACGGAGAAGGGAGTTCCAGAGCGAGGGGCAGCACGAGCAATCCTGAATACGGGCATGGGAGAAGGTGACAAGGGTGGATGAGAGGAGGAGATCATTTGCGGAGGTTGTTGTCTGTGACGGTGGATCAGCTCTGAGATTATGGATAGTGCTTTATAGGATAGGGTAGCAGCTTGCTGAACTGGTCCTGTGTGATGGGAACCAGTGGGGGGGACTGACGAGAGGAGAGACATTGAGAAGTGAGAAGAGAATGAATGAGCCGGGCAGCAGAGTTGAGGATGGATTGAAGCGGTGCCAGGCGTTGGTGATGAATCACACGGATGTGGTTGCAGTAGTCTAGTCGGGATAAGATTAGGGCATGGATTGGATTTTGTAGCTTCATTCGATAGAAAAGGTTGAATTCGGGAGATGTTTTTGAGTGGAGCCGACAGGAGTTGGCAAGCAAAATGACATGGGGTCAATCTTTCAAATCTAGGAAAGATTGGAATCTAGCGTTATTCCCAGGCAGCGGACATAGGAGATGGGGATATAGGTGTATTGTTAATATTAATAGTAGAACTAGGGAAAGGAACAGATCGTGAGGGTGGGAAAAGGACAAATTCAGTCTGTCCATGTTGAGTTTGAGGAAGCGGGGAGGATAATAAGGCAGAGATTGCGCTAAGGCAGTTGGGCCAGGGATGGTCAGTGTAGGGAGATCTGGTAAGATGTAAATTTGGGTATCATCCGCTAACAGGTGATACTGGAATCCAAATGAACTAATGAGTTGTCCAAGGCCATAGGTGTAGATGGGAAAAGAAGGGGGCCTAATACTGAGCCTTGCGTGACCCCCACAGGAAGGAGGCGAGGGGGGGGAGCTAGTTCCGGAAGAGAAAGTGCAGGTCCTGGATACTCAAGGAGGACAGGATCTGAAGAAGTAGAGGGTGATCAACAGTATCAAAAGCAGAGGACAGATCAAGAAGAATGATCAAGTCACTTTATGTGAGGGCAGTTTCGTGAAGTGGTTAGGGCGACAGCCTGACTGGAAGTGGTCAAAGAGAGTTAGCAGACAGGTGACTGACCAGTTCAGCATAGACATGTCTTTCCAGTAATTTAGTTGCAAATGGGAGAAGGGAGACGGGCCGGTAGCTGGAAAGAGGGCGGACGGTCGAGGGAGGGTTTTTAAGTATAGGGGATACCACGCACAATTATAAGAGGGAAAACCAGTGGTGAGGGACAAGTTAAAGAGAGAGGTTAGGGCTGGGATGAGTGAAGAGGAGAGAGGGGGAATAAGATGAGAGGGAATGGGGTCAGGGGACTGGTGGTGTGTGAAATGTGTCCTGGATAGGAAAGATAAAAGTCCTGTTCTGTAATAGTGGTGAAGCTCGTTAGGGTACAATTAAAGGGATTAACCAATGAAGGGAGGTTAGCCGGTGCAGTGGTAGGCGTTGGAAGCTGTAGGGAGGAGGTAGGGTGTACAGGAAAACCATTTCATATGTTTAGATTTTTCTGTGAAATGAGGCTATTTCATCAGCCGATAAATGGGGTAGGCGCATACCACCCGCCTTACACGGGTACACACCACCTACAAGTCAAAACAGGTCTTTTTATATGTGTAACCTCACCAAATAAAAGGGGCACCTGTTAGTCAGCATCAGTGTTACCCTCTCAGTGTCTTTGTTAATCAATTGAACACACAGTTGTCCTTACCTATTGTGGATGTAACTGTGGGATTAAAAGAATAAGATGGCCCATAATATTGTCTAACAATTGTATAATAAATTGATGTGATGTGATGTGTGTGGGATGTGCAGGTGCCACACACACAGTCCCATCCCATTACCTGGCACCAGACCCTTCTCTTTTCGTTATCAAAATACAACACCCTCTGCATATTAGTAGGTGTGCACAGCGCCCTCTAGCGAAATGTTAACACAGACCATTGCATGTGCAGGGGGTTTAACAATGTGACGTCTGCTGAGTGGCAGCTGATAGGAACCGAGAGGTGGGGACTGACGTTCAGTGATGCAAACTTTCCGTGGTCCTGGAATTGTTGGGGGGGGAGCAGTTCCCACGCCCTACTGAGAGCAGAGCCCAGTCTGGGCCTTACCTTACATTGTCATTACTGCGGTCCCCGCTCCCAGCAGGTACGTAGGAAAGTTCTCATTCTTTATCCACCTGACACTTCTCTAGTTATTAGATCTCCCTCATGGAATCTTTATAGCCGAGCCAGGACCATATCTGGGCAAAATATTCGCTTGTCACCAGGGGGGGGGTGCACTGTTCCCCTCTATAAATAGCAAGACACTGGGATTCCAACAGGGTGGGAGATAAAATGAATGAATCTCTGGGTTTAGGGTAGTAATGGATTGCTGGAGGGTGTACACAACAGGGTTTATTAGCCTGCCTTGTTAGATAATTCTAACCACCACTATTCTTTTTATCTGCTGTGTGACAGACATATGTTATTGTATTATCTATAGGTAGGAACAAAATTATATTTTGTGTTCCACAAACCACATTTTTTTGTGTACACTGTATTCTGTGTGCACAGGTCTTGAAAAGTTGTGTTGGGAGTGCACAGTTGGAACAGTGGTTAAATGTTGTTAATTTGTGTCCTGTTTTTTTAAGGAACTTGATTTTTTTAGTGTTCAGATGAAACAAAACGAGTGACCTTGGTCCTTTCTTTGCTTACAAGTGCTAGAAGGGTGCTGCTGGTAGACAGCCTCTAGTCTTCATGTCAGGGAAAACTGCAACCACACTGTACTGACAGTAACATGCGTGAAAAACGCACACACATTGCAGTGCGTTGCACATTTACTGTCCGTTTGTAAAATTATATATGTTTAATTTTATTTATAAAGCGCCACTTGGGTACGCAGCGCTGTACATAAAAAAAATATATATTAGTAGTAGTAGTAATAGATCCCGCACTCTCCTATGCGTTTTCCTGGTCAGACAGTCAGCATCACAGCCAGTGTTCCCTCTAAGGCGTGTGCTCGTGCGTGCGCACACAACTCTGCAGGCCTGCCGACACAGGTTTAAGTGGTGCACACACAAAAAATCTGCTGGAAAATAAGTGCTGGGATGTAGCGCACACAATTTAATTTTAGTTAACACAATACAGCAGCAGAGGGGGGTTCAACCAGCCAGCAAGGCTTTTGGTAACGGTAAAGTATAGCACAATTGTGTCTGCTTCTAATATTAAGTGGGGGGTGTGACATGCCCTTAAAAACACACAGTTTTCAAGAACAGTTATTTGATCACCAAAGAAAATTATGCTAATATGTGTCCTATTGGTTACAATGACAGCAGTTTTTTTGAGTGCATGTTGTGTTTTGTTTTCTTTTACGTTCAGATGAAACAAATGAAAGTGACCTGGTCCTTCTTTGCTTACGAGATGTTAGCAGCTGTTGCTGCTGGTAGAAAGCCTCTAGACTCCTTAATTGTCAGGCCAAGGAATCTGCAAACAGCTGCTTTTAGTGCTGGTTCTTGGAAAGTGAGAACTTTCTGGTCTAAGATCAAACATAATATGTAAAAAAAACTGTAGCTTTTAACAAAAAAAAAAGGGATTTATTTAGCTTCTTGTCTTTCTAGTCAGATAGAGATGTCATATTCTGATATTGAAAAGTAAGCTACCCATACACAGGCAGATGTTTTTCGGGGTCCTTGTAACGCATGTGTTGCAAAAATGGGGTTTGTGGGGTATGATTACTCTATCTGCTAAAGTTTCTGTTGGGGGTGAACATGCCCTTTAATAATTCTATAGTTTTTTTACTTTATAATGTAGAATTATGCAGGAGACCTTAGGAAACTGGTATTTTGCATCCTTTGTAAACATTTACTGTTATATATAATTATTGAAAAATAAAATAACTCCACCTATGAAAAAATACAAGAAGTTGTGCTGATTCACAAACACAGCATGATCCCTCCCCATACACTGTATGGTCAGTGAACATTCTGCGCGCAACACATGGTATCATCTACTAAATAAAAAAGAAGCTGCATACCAGTTTAAAGGACAGTTTTACTCCCCTACCCCTAACAATTAACCTGGGTGAGTATCTGTACGTTACCCCTGGGTGCACTTTCTAACCTGTCCAATGTGACCAATTGGAAGACGTGCTATACAAGAAACACGTCTTCCTATTGGGACTGTCACCAGATACCACGGCTATGTCAGGGCGTCCAGTACTTGGCTGCCACTAGGTGAATTTGGGACTCTGGCTGGGTGTCCTGGGTTCCGCCTACCCTCCTTTGCAGTTGACAAAAAATGTTTTTGAACTTCGGCTGCATCTGAACTTTGAATGTTTTCCATGTGCTTGCTTAGGTTTTCCTGGTTTTATGGTTCTCCATGATAAAAACATACTGATGAATAATAACAAAACAATATATACAATAAATACATATTGCAGTTTAGAGATTTAATCTATAGGTTTTTAAGGGTATTCCCATGGAAAAAGAAATGGCCATTTAGTTTTATTGAAGACGGTAAATGAGCTGTGTCTTACCTCCCGTTCTTCCATAAAAATGCCCATAGGACAGAGTCTATTGGGCTGACGTCAGACACCACTACGCAATGTGAGGAGCGAGCGATCAGGTAAATGCTTACCTTCGTTCCCGCTCCTGTGTGTTTATTGAAAAATGTGAGAGGAGAAAGCCAGCCTTTACCTCGTCTTCATTAATAAAACTAAATGCAGTGGAGATAGCCTTTAAGGACAATAAAGCGGTACCAGATTGTTTTCAACTCACTCTCTCCGTTTAAAAGATCAGGGTGAGGTCCTCACCCTGGGTTTAACTCTCTCTGATCAGGTGATCACTGTTGTGTAACCTACAGTCTGGGACCTGGCAGTGGGAAACACGCTTCTTGCAGAATGTTTTTTGATTGGTCAGGCCCCAGACACAATGGGGAGGTGGTGCAGACTGTCCACTAATTGCAACTTATAGTGTTTGGGGGAGGGTGGATTGGAACAGTTTTGTTGCCTTTAAGCATATTATAATCATTACAGTTGCTTTATGTCTTAGGTTTAGCTTTTTTTTTAATTATACAAGGAACAATGCTCTTATCTAGGACTCGTGTAAACATCGTTTTTGAAAATTGAAGAAACATTCTTCTTCAGTGTCAATTTGTGGTGTAACACGTGCATTTTTTATTATTAATTACATGTACATTATTTCCTGTTCTCTGGCCTTGTGAAGCCATTGTCTTATGTGCTGTGTTCACACACCTGCAATCCCATCCTTCTCAACGAGTTAAGACACTACCAGGCTTACCAGGTTTGGGGGTGGGGGGGGTATTAGCAGTCTCCTAGGATGATAGCCCAGGAGGAAAGCAGGGTTTAGATAGGCCACCAGTGGTGGGTGGAAGTGGGGGGGGGGGCTAGCATAGGGAGGCATTTGTATTAAAGTGTATGAATAAATTACAGGATCACTAAATTAAAATGTATGTTTGCAAATGCGAGAAGCCTGGCTGACAAATTGGGTGAATTGGAAATTATGGCATGATAAAAAGGATTATGTAATAGGTATAGCAGAACTTGATTAACAGTTCTCACGACTGGGCTGTACATTAGAAGGATACACCTTGTTTAGGCAGGACGCAAAAAAAAGGAAAAGGGGAGGAGTATGTGTTTATGTTAAAGAATTGAAGCCAACATTTAAGAGACTGGCGATATGGTGTAAAGTGGAGGCATGGGTGGAATAGGCAACAGGAAAAGGGAGGTAATATCATTGTTGGTTGTCTGATAGCCCCAAATGTCGTAAGGAGGAAGTGTCAGCTTTGCAGTTGGCAAGGGCTGCAGTTTGGAGAGTGTGCTCCTTATGGGGGACTTTAATTACCCTGACATTGATTGGGTTGTAGTAGAACTGCCATCACAGAAAAAGGCGATGAGTTCCTGTTTGCTGCAGTGATTTTTCTCTCACGGTGTGGTTGGGTTCCACTCTGGGGCTCTGTTGGAGTGGATGTTTACTATTCTGTTGGAGCTGGACATATAGGCATCTTATATTTATCAGTCTGTGTGAGATGGGCATCATATATTTACCAGTCTTTGTGGGCTGGGCATATGGGCATCGTATATTTACCAGTCTTGTGTGGGCTTGGCATAAGGGCATCGTATGTTTACCAGTCTGTATGAGATGGGCATATGGACATTATATATTTACCAGTCTGTGAACTGGGCATATGGGCATCATATATTTACCAGTCTGTGAAAAAAATTGTCGGCGATATGGGGCGCATCATACGCTGATATACGGCGAACTCCATGGTGGGAGATGGGATGGCGCCCACCGTCGATATTTACCAGTCTATGTGGGATGGGCATCATATATCTACCAGTCTGTGTTTGATGGGCATCATATATTTCCATTCTGTGTGAGCTAGGCATATTGGCATCGCATATTGGCATCAAATTTACCAGTCAGTGTGTGCTGAGCATAAGGGCATCATATCTACCAGTTTGTGCTTGGTATGTTGGCAACATATATTTACCAATCTGTGCACAGTAGGCATAGTGGCATCATATTTACCAGTCAATACGTGTGCATCGCATATTGGCATCAAATTTACCAGTCAGTGTGTGTGCTAGCATAAGGGCATCATATCTACCAGTTTGTGCTGGTTGTTGGTAACATATATTTACCAATCTGCTGTAGGGCATATGGGTATCATATGTTTACTATTCTGTTGGAGCTGGACAATAGGCATCTTATATTTACCAGTCTGTGTGAGATGGGCATCAATATCTACAATCAGTGTGGGCTGGGCATATAGGATCATATGTTTACAAGTCTTAAGTGTGGGCTGGGCATATGGCTGGGCATATGGGCATTATATTAACCAGTCCGTGAGTGGGCTACGGGCATCAATTTAACGTCTGTGTGCTAGGCTTAGTGGCATCATATATTTACCGGTTAGCCTCCAGCAGTCAGTTTAACAGTCATCCCTCCAGTTTATTAGTCTGTTACTGTATCTTAACCACATCATCAGGGCCGGCCTTGATATGGGAACAACGTGCATCTCTCTCGTGTTGTCTTCCTGTTGGAGTCATAGGACTTTGCCTCCATTCTGTATTTTTCTGGGACTGGCCTTTTTGTAAACTACTAGTACCTGCCTGTCCGATGACTATCAACTAGTTAGCTCAGACAGATAAGTAGATTATTCTATCAACTTACCTCTTGAGAACCATTATATTAGCTATAAGTATTAGGCTACGTTTATGCAGAAGACAGAGCAGATGACCTTGAAATACTTGTATATAATAATTAATTTGGCTTGAAGAGACAAATTCCTGTTCTTTCTATTTCTTCTCTTCCATTTTATTCTTCCGCTTTTTTGGACGAATCTCCTCCAACAGTTTGAGCTAGATGTGCAGGGCATATAGGAGAAGTGTACTATCTTCTAGCAAGGAATCCACGGAAGCATTACGGCGTTATGGCGAATTTCGGGACATTTTTTCCCATAGGCTATAATGGTAACAATCCTCAAATGTGGATATTTCAAAACAGTTTTTTCATGGTCATAAATACAAATGGTGACACCCCCAACCCCCACAAAGACACAGGTACACCCACCTACTGACCCACCTTTCCATTCCCAAGGAAGCCATACTTAAAGGGTAACTATAGTCAAAAAAACTAACTTTGATCAATCATTATATTTTATTGCGCCAACATCTTCCGTGGCGCTTTAAAATTACATAGTCATACAATACATACGGGTAAACAGGTTAATAAAGTCATAATATTAAATACACAAGGTAATACAATATAGGTAGCAGAGTTATGAGTTTCTTACAGCAATACCGTGAATAAATAGGAGAGAGACCCTGCCCAAAGATATTACAGTCACAGGAATGGGGGGTGAGACATAAGGTTGCGGGAATCGGTAGGCTGTAAATAGATTGGCAGTGGAGCGTGAAAGGCGGGCTGGATCATTGGGTAGTCAGATGGGTAATGTCTAGACCAGGTTGCATGCTTGCCTGAAGAGGTGGGTTTTAAGGTTACGTTTAAAAGATTTAAAGGAAGGTGAGTGACAGACGGAGAAGGGAGTTCCAGAGCGAGGGGCAGCACGAGCAATCCTGAATACGGGCATGGGAGAAGGTGACAAGGGTGGATGAGAGGAGGAGATCATTTGCGGAGGTTGTGTCTGTGACGGTGGATCAGCTCTGAGATTATGGATAGTGCTTTATAGGATAGGGTAGCAGCTTGCTGAACTGGTCCTTGTGTGATGGGGAACCAGTGGGGGGGACTGACGAGAGGAGAGACATTGAGAAGTGAGAAGAGAATGAATGAGCCGGGCAGCAGAGTTGAGGATGGATTTGAAGCGGTGCCAGGCGGTTGGTGATGAATCACACGGATGTGGTTGCAGTAGTCTAGTCGGGATAAGATTAGGGCATGGTTGGATTTTGTAGCTTCATTCGATAGAAAAGGTTGAATTCGGGAGATGTTTTTTGAGTGGAGCCGACAGGAGTTGGCAAGCAAAATGACATGGGTCAATCTTTCAAATCTAGGAAAGATTGGAATCTAGCGTTATTCCCAGGCAGCGGACATGAGGAGATGGGGATATAGGTGTATTGTTAATATTAATAGTAGAACTAGGGAAAGGAACAGATCGTGAGGGTGGGAAAGGACAAATTCAGTCTGTCCATGTTGAGTGTTGAGGAAGCGGGGAGATAATAAGGCAGAGATTGCGCTAAGGCAGTTGGGCCAGGGATGGTCAGTGTAGGGAGATCTGGTAGAGGATGTAAATATTGGGTATCATCCGCTACAGGTGATACTGGAATCCAAATGAACTCAATGAGTTGTCCAAGGCCATAGGTGTAGATGGGAAAAGAAGGGGGCCTAATACTGAGCCTTGCGTGACCCCCACAGGAAGGAGGCGAGGGGGGGGAGCTAGTTCCGGAAGAGAAAGTGCAGGTCCTGGATACTCAAGGAGGACAGGATCTGAAGAAGTAGAGGGTGATCAACAGTATCAAAAGCAGAGGACAGATCAAGAAGAATGATCAAGTCACTTTATGTGAGGGCAGTTTCGTGAAGTGGTTAGGGCGACAGCCTGACTGGAAGTGGTCAAAGAGAGTTAGCAGACAGGTGACTGACCAGTTCAGCATAGACATGTCTTTCCAGTAATTTAGTTGCAAATGGGAGAAGGGAGACGGGCCGGTAGCTGGAAAGAGCGGACGGTCGAGGGAGGGTTTTTAAGTATAGGGGATACCACGCACAATTAATAAGAGGGAAAACCAGTGGTGAGGGACAAGTTAAAGAGAGAGGTTAGGGCTGGGATGAGTGAAGAGGAGAGAGGGGGAATAAGATGAGAGGGAATGGGGTCACAGGGGACTGGTGGTGTTGAAATGTGTCCTGGATAGGAAAGATAAAGTCCTGTTCTGTAATAGTGGTGAAGCTCGTTAGGGTTACAATTAAAGGGATTAACCAATGAAGGGAGTTAGCCGGTGCAGTGGTAGGCGTTGGAAGCTGTAGGGAGGAGGTAGGGTGTACAGGAAAACCATTTCATATGTTTAGATTTTTCTGTGAAATGAGGCTATTTCATCAGCCGATAAATGGGGTAGGCGCATACCACCCGCCTTACACGGGTACACACCACCTACAAGTCAAAACAGGTCTTTTTATATGTGTAACCTCACCTAAATAAAAGGGGCACCTGTTAGTCAGCAATCAGTGTTACCCTCCAGTGTCTTTGTTAATCAATTGAACACACAGTTGTCCTTACCTATTGTGGATGTACTGTGGGATTTAAAAGAATAAGATGGCCCCATAATATGTCTAACAATTGTATAATAAATTGATGTGATGTGCATGTGTGTGGGATGTGCAGGTGCCACACACCAGTCCCATCCCATTACCTGGCACCAGACCCTTCTCTTTTCGTTATCAAAATACAACACCCTCTGCAGTATTAGTAGGTGTGCACAGCGCCCTCTAGCGAAATGTTAACACAGACCATTGCATGTGCAGGGGGTTAACAATGTGACGTCTGCTGAGTGGCAGCTGATAGAACCGAGAGGTGGGGACTGACGTTCAGTGATGCAAACTTTTCCGTGGTCCTGGATTGGGGGGGGGAGCAGTTCCCACGCCCTACTGAGAGCAGAGCCCAGTCTGGGTCCTTACCTTACATTGTCATTACTGCGGTCCCCGCTCCCAGCAGGTACGTAGGAAAGTTCTCATTTCTTTATCCACCTGACACTTCTCTAGTTATTAGATCTCCCTCATGGACATCTTTATAGCCGAGCCAGGACCATATCTGGGCAAAATATTCGCTTGTCACCAGGGGGGGGGTGCACTGTTCCCCTCTATAAATAGCAAGACACTGGGATTCCAACAGGGTGGGAGATAAAATGAATGAATCTCTGGGTTTAGGGTAGTAATGGATTGCTGGAGGGTGTACACAACAGGGTTTATTAGCCTGCCTTGTTAGATAATTCTAACCACCACTATTCTTTTTATCTGCTGGTGACAGACATATGTTATTGTATTATCTATAGGTAGGAACAAAATTATATTTTGTGTTCCACAAACCACATTTTTTTGTGTACACTGTATTCTGTGTGCACAGGTCTTGAAAAGTTGTGTTGGGAGTGCACAGTTGGAACAGTGGTTAAATGTTGTTAATTTGTGTCCTGTTTTTTTAAGGAACTTGATTTTTTTAGTGTTCAGATGAAACAAAACGAGTGACCTTGGTCCTTTCTTTGCTTACAAGTGCTAGAAGGGTGCTGCTGGTAGACAGCCTCTAGTCTTCATGTCAGGGAAAATGCAACCACACTGTACTGACAGTAACATGCGTGAAAAACGCACACACATTGCAGTGCGTTGCACATTTACTGTCCGTTTGTAAAATTATATATGTTTAATTTTATTTATAAAGCGCCACTTGGGTACGCAGCGCTGTACATAAAAAAAATATATATTAGTAGTAGTAGTAATAGATCCCGCACTCTCCTATGCGTTTTCCTGGTCAGACAGTCAGCATCACAGCCAGTGTTCCCTCTAAGGCGTGTGCTCGTGCGTGCGCACACAACTCTGCAGGCCTGCCGACACAGGTTTAAGTGGTGCACACACAAAAAATCTGCTGGAAAATAAGTGCTGGGATGTAGCGCACACAATTTAATTTTAGTTAACACAATACAGCAGCAGAGGGGGGTTCAACCAGCCAGCAAGGCTTTTGGTAACGGTAAAGTATAGCACAATTGTGTCTGCTTCTAATATTAAGTGGGGGGTGTGACATGCCCTTAAAAACACACAGTTTTCAAGAACAGTTATTTGATCACCAAAGAAAATTATGCTAATATGTGTCCTATTGGTTACAATGACAGCAGTTTTTTTGAGGCATGTTGTGTTTTGTTTTCTTTTACGTTCAGATGAAACAAATGAAAGTGACCTGGTCCTTCTTTGCTTACGAGATGTTAGCAGCTGTTGCTGCTGGTAGAAAGCCTCTAGACTCCTTAATTGTCAGGCCAAGGAATCTGCAAACAGCTGCTTTTAGTGCTGGTTCTTGGAAAGTGAGAACTTTCTGGTCTAAGATCAAACATAATATGTAAAAAAAACTGTAGCTTTTAACAAAAAAAAAGGGATTTATTTAGCTTCTTGTCTTTCTAGTCAGATAGAGATGTCATATTCTGATATTGAAAAGTAAGCTACCCATACACAGGCAGATGTTTTTCGGGGTCCTTGTAACGCATGTGTTGCAAAAATGGGGTTTGTGGGGTATGATTACTCTATCTGCTAAAGTTTCTGTTGGGGGTGAACATGCCCTTTAATAATTCTATAGTTTTTTTACTTTATAATGTAGAATTATGCAGGAGACCTTAGGAAACTGGTATTTTGCATCCTTTGTAAACATTTACTGTATAATAATTATTGAAAAATAAAATAACTCCACCTATGAAAAAATACAAGAAGTTGTGCTGATTCACAAACACAGCATGATCCCTCCCCATACACGTATGGTCAGTGAACATTCTGCGCGCAACACATGGTATCATCTACTAAATAAAAAAGAAGCTGCATACCAGTTTAAAGGACAGTTTTACTCCCCTACCCCTAACAATTAACCTGGGTGAGTATCTGTACGTTACCCCTGGGTGCACTTTCTAACCTGTCCAATGTGACCAATTGGAAGACGTGCTATACAAGAAACACGTCTTCCTATTGGGACTGTCACCAGATACCACGGCTATGTCAGGGCGTCCAGTACTTGGCTGCCACTAGGTGAATTTGGGACTCTGGCTGGGTGTCCTGGGTTCCGCCTACCCTCCTTTGCAGTTGACAAAAAATGTTTTTGAACTTCGGCTGCATCTGAACTTTGAATGTTTTCCATGTGCTTGCTTAGGTTTTCCTGGTTTTATGGTTCTCCATGATAAAAACATACTGATGAATAATAACAAAACAATATATACAATAAATACGATATTGCAGTTTAGAGATTTAATCTATAGGTTTTTAAGGGTATCTCCCATGGAAAAAGAAATGGCCATTTAGTTTTATTGAAGACGGTAAATGAGCTGTGTCTTACCTCCCGTTCTTCCATAAAAATGCCCATAGGACAGAGTCTATTGGGCTGACGTCAGACACCACTACGCAATGTGAGGAGCGAGCGATCAGGTAAATGCTTACCTTCGTTCCCGCTCCTGTGTGTTTATTGAAAAATGTGAGAGGAGAAAGCCAGCCTTTACCTCGTCTTCATTAATAAAACTAAATGCAGTGGAGATAGCCTTTAAGGACAATAAAGCGGTACCAGATTGTTTTCAACTCACTCTCTCCGTTTAAAAGATCAGGGTGAGGTCCTCACCCTGGGTTTAACTCTCTCTGATCAGGTGATCACTGTTGTGTAACCTACAGTCTGGGACCTGGCAGTGGGAAACACGCTTCTTGCAGAATGTTTTTTGATTGGTCAGGCCCCAGACAAATGGGGAGGTGGTGCAGACTGTCCACTAATTGCAACTTATAGTGTTTGGGGGAGGGTGGATTGGAACAGTTTTGTTGCCTTTAAGCATATTATAATCATTACAGTTGCTTTATGTCTTAGGTTTAGCTTTTTTTTTAATTATACAAGGAACAATGCTCTTATCTAGGACTCGTGTAAACATCGTTTTTGAAAATTGAAGAAACATTCTTCTTCAGTGTCAATTTGTGGTGTAACACGTGCATTTTTTATTATTAATTACATGTACATTATTTCCTGTTCTCTGGCCTTGTGAAGCCATTGTCTTATGTGCTGTGTTCACACACCGTGCAATCCCATCCTTCTCAACGAGTTAAGACACTACCAGGCTTACCAGGTTTGGTGGGGGTGGGGGGGGTATTAGCAGTCTCCTAGGATAGATAGCCCAGGAGGAAAGCAGGGTTTAGATAGGCCACCAGTGGTGGGTGGAAGTGGGGGGGGGGGCTAGCATAGGGAGGCATTTGTATTAAAGTGTATGAATAAATTACAGGATCCTAAATTAAAATGTATGTTTGCAAATGCGAGAAGCCTGGCTGACAAATTGGGTGAATTGGAAATTATGGCATGATAAAAAGGATTATGTAATAGG
Source organism: Hymenochirus boettgeri (assembly GCA_019447015.1). Lineage (NCBI taxonomy): Eukaryota > Metazoa > Chordata > Amphibia > Anura > Pipidae > Hymenochirus > Hymenochirus boettgeri. The sequence continues at coordinate 216,700,911 of CM033469.1, forward strand.
TATAGCAGAACTTGATTAACAGTTCTCACGACTGGGCTGTACATTAGAAGGATACACCTTGTTTAGGCAGGACCGCAAAAAAAAGGAAAGAGGGGAGGAGTATGTGTTTATGTTAAAGAATTGAAGCCACATTTTAAGAGATCTGGCGATATGGTGTAAATGGGAGGCATTGGGTGGAATAGGCAACAGGAAAAGGGAGGTAATGATCATTGTTGGTTTCTGCATAGCCCCAAATGTCGTAAGCGAGGAAGTGCTCAGCTTTGCAGTTGGCAAGGGCTTGCTGCAGTTTGGAGAGTGTGCTCCTTATGGGGGAACTTTAATTACCCTGACATTGGATTGGGTGTGTAGAACTGCCATCACAGAAAAAAGGCGATGAGTTCCTGCTTTGCTGCAGTGATAGCCTTTCACTCACGGGTGTGGTTGCGGTTCCAGACTACTACGAACCGGGTCTGTTGGAGTGGCTGGGCATATGGGTATCATATGTTTACTATTCTGTTGGAGCTGGACATATAGGCATCTTATATTTAATGTTTACTATTCTGTTGGAGCTGGACATATAGGCATCTTATATTTATCAGTCTGTGTGAGATGGGCATCATATATTTACCAGTCTTTGTGGGCTGGGCATATGGGCATCGTATATTTACCAGTCTTGTGTGGGCTTGGCATAAGGGCATCGTATGTTTACCAGTCTGTATGAGATGGGCATATGGACATTATATATTTACCAGTCTGTGAACTGGGCATATGGGCATCATATATTTACCAGTCTGTGAGATGGGCATCATATATTTACCAGTCTCATATAAATGGTTAGTAGATGCCAATACTGGAGTTACATTTAGTGATTCTGTAGTTGACCTAGTTGCTTACAGCCATGAATGCTTAAAGGGCATGTCCACCCCTTTTTTTATCTTTTTCTTTAGGTAGGGCTCCCTCCCCAGCCCCAACCCCCATAGTATTTGTGCAGAAACTCCCCCGATCATTACTAACATTACCTCTTTCCTCCGACGTTCAGTCCTGGCTCTCTGCTTGCATGAAAACTGCAAGCAGGGGGCCGAGCTGGCAGCTGCGTCCTTGATTGGCTGAGCGGCAGCCAATCAAGGACGCAGCTTCGGCTATCCAGAACACCGGGGGAAAGAGGTAATGTAAGTAGAGTTCAGGGGAGTTTCTGCACAAATAACTATGGTGGTTGGGGCTGGTGGAGGGAGCCATACACTACAGAAAATTGGATTGAAGTAGGGGGAGGAGAGAGAAAACGGAGGGGGAGAGACAGGAGGCAGAGTCCTATATGGACTCGGCCAGGCTCCTGGTGGTCCGTTTGGGACTTGGGAGGGACATTACAGGAGAATCATTTGGCACTGGGATGTAAGGTAAGGATTTATTACACTACACAGTGAGGCCAGTAGTGGGTTAAATTATAGTTTTGGGGGTGGACATGCCCTTTAAAGGGTATGTACACTGGAATTTATTTTTTTTAATTAATAATACTGGGAACCCTCATTCTTGGCAACTATCACTGTACCATTATTTTTGTTGATCTGCCCCCTATTTATTTAGATGTCTAATCTGAAGCATACAATGCTCAGCTGTCAATCAAGTACCTAATATAATAAATCTTCTGTGTGTGCAAGTACTAGATTTTGCTGTAACTGGATGATAGTGATTACAAAACATGCTCAGTTTAAAAAAAAAGGAAGAGTCTGCTAAGAGAAGGGAGGGGAGATATTACACCAAAGCAAAACAAGTATGGATAGAAGACATGCAGCAAACACACACACACTCAGAGTTAATTGCTACTTACATATATTTCATTATAGATTGAAATGTGGCAAAACATACCCTTTAAGCAAAAAAGCTTGTTACTCTCTTTCCTCTATACAGATAACAAGTGTTCAAGCAGTCGAGCCCTCGATGTTCAGTTCCTGGATTCTGGAACAATAGCTTCAATAAAGTATCTGAACTAAGAGAAATTCCACATCAGTTTTTCGTGATATAATCCAATTCCACCTCAGGTGTGTAACTTAATTCCTTTAATTTATGTTATTGAAAAGCTTGAGAAAACTTAAAAAGCTCATGGCACAAATGTGCACAATCTATAATATGCACACATTTTAATTTTTTAATGGGTTGTTAAACCATTAAAGGGATACTTTGGGATTTCATTTATTTTTTATTTAGGCTGTTCGGTGCTGTTTAGCTGATGTTCCATTGGCATTGGAATATGGACTCCAGATTCGGTTCTTTGGCTCAGAAATACAGTGTTAAACTGTCAGAGTGCAGTATAAAGGTTAAATAAATACTATGTACAATGCACTTTAGTTGATAGATTTGGTTATTGGGTTGTTAATGAAATAAAATATCAAGGTTGTTTTTGCACAACTGTTGTGTTTTTTATTTATACCCACTGCCTTTTCTGTCTGAGAGCCTACTGCAGGACTGTGAATGTATTGGCAGAACAATCCTTGTCTGTATCAAGGATACTCTGCATCAGAAGACATCCCCTGTTATACTGTTACAATAAACCACCACCATCCTCCCTCCTAACTAAAGAAAGTATAGCTGCATTCTGTTACTACGGTCTACCCCTTACGCCTTTATCAGCGGCTGCTGTGCTAGTCGCTCTGGACAGCCGCGAGTTGAACTGAGTGCATGAGATTACATCGCACACGTGATTACATGCCAATTTTAAGTACATTATCGGACAGTTTGTGTCCCATGATATCCATTAATGGGGGTAGATTATAAGCATAATAATAGAAATATAACTTAATTTCACCTTTTACCCCTAAACAGGTTGTTAAATTGGATGAAACGTTGGATATGGCACATGTCTATCTCTTTACTCAAAATAAAATTTCAGATGTTGAAAGAAGTGTTAATCGACAAATCACAAATGAAGAATTAAGAAAGCATCACAAGGATTTGTTTCCCAATCTTAAGCCAGGTGTAGCCCAAATAGTAAAGGGAGAGACAATATAGGGGCACAGGCTTCAGAAGCCATGCTAGCAGGAACCACAAAGAACAAACCAGTGTCATAAAGAAGAATGTTACAGAACAGAGCAATACTGTGCCTCCTTGGAATTGCCACCAGTGTTACGTCTTCCTAAATATGGTGAACACATGGTGGTTTGTGTCAGTGGCATGTCATCCTGGTCATTTTGTTGTACGCCTTGGCAAGAATTACACAATCTAGAAGTGGTTATGGAAGAAATGCTTATTCATTACAGCACTACAGAAGAGAAACTTGTACATGTTGAAAAAAACAAGCTATATGCTGCAAAAATAGAAAATAAGTAAGTTACTGTTTTGCAATTGCATGTATCAATATTACATTTACAGAAAGTTTGTTGTTATGCATGGCTCTTTAAAATTAATTTACCACAGAAATCTGAAGTAAGTACTTCATCTGGAAAAATCTGTCCTTCATGGTCCTTTTCATTAGATGCGTACGGGTGTATTATGGTGCAAAAAATTCCCATGCTATTAATTTGCAGCAACCAATCAGAGGATGCAATTTATGGGTCTACAATTAGAGAACATTTGTTTGGTGGCTGCGATTAAAAGCACATGCAAAATGTACACTAAGCCCCTTGGTGACCAGACAAAAGAGCAACGTTGTTACTGAACCAGGGTCCCTGTAAAACTTTCTGTGTGCATACTGTTTGATCATATGCTGTATAATTTTTTTTAAAGGGTATCTCCACTCGTTTTCAAAGTTTTGGTAATCCAGTTCTATTGAAGAACGGAGGTAAAGGAGATGTGCCTTACCTTCCGTTCTTCATAGAACACACAGGAGACTGGTGACAAGCTAAGAAACTTACCCGCTCGCTCGCTCCCCCGGCGCGTAGTCTGACAGGTCCCGACGGACCTTGTCTTCTATGCCCATGCGCGATTATGCAAAACTTCAAAGAGATCACCAGGGTGGCTTAGGGGGGCACCAAAGTGGCTAGAAACAGTCCTGGTAGAAGTTTTGATATCTGGTTTGACTAAAAGCAAAAAGATTTACTGCTGATCATCTAATATTAAAGGGCATGCCCACCCTTAAAGGGAATGTCCGCTCTTTTCAAAAATTAATATATGTAGATTACCCCCCATAACCTAAAGTTCGTTTTAGTCAAAAGCTTTAATCTCGCTCCCACACAGTTATTATACTTACATGGTCCTTCTCGCTCCACCACCGCGGCTCTGCATCTGGGTAAGGCAGTCAGTCATCGACTTCTATTCCCAGACGTCTCCACTGCAGCAGCTCAAGAACTTTAAAGTTTTAGAGCTTTAAAGTTAGCCTGAAAACCTAAACTCGGTCAAGTCCTAATTAAGATCAAATTCTGCAATTACGGATAGTAACCAGTTCTATCCAGCTATGTTAACCTGCATAGAAAGTTTACAGGAGCTGTTCTGCCTTTACAATCCTTCCTGCTTCCGTAGTCTGGCTGCTGGACTACTCAGCAATGTCACTGCCATCTGGATGCTGTAAATCTGATGGGTCTTCTCAGTTTGGGGCAAAAAACAGCTGCTAGTACAGGTGCAAATGACAGCTTGAAACTACAACCTAAGGTGACATTTTTAACTTTGGATCAGAGAGTCCTTTACTATATGGGGGCCAGAGGGCCTTTACTATATGGGGGTTAGAGGGCCTTTACAATATGGGGATCAGTAGAATTGTAAATGATGGTAAACGTAATTAAAAGTTTACTGAACCTTACCACTTTACATGTTTAGAAACTGAAACTCTCAGCAAAAAGTATGCTGGGAGTTGTAGTTTCCAAACATCTGGAGTGCCAAGGAATTGGAATTACTGGTACTGGATTTGGCTATTACTGTATGGGATTTATGTATGGGAATTCTGCTGTCCAATTAAAGGGTAACTAATTTCTACCTCGGCTTATACTCAAGTCAATCAGTTTTTACAAGGGACAGTTTTTAGTGGAAATTATCAATATTTTTAAATCGTGTAATGCCTTCTTATATTCTACATATTCTCTTCCATTTTGAGAAATCAGCTGATTTCAACCCTTTGCTGTTCCCTGCTGTTGACATTCGTGAGCTGACATTTCAGGCTCTACGGTCCTTCTTCTTCCCAGGAGCACCACATCAATTGGAATGTTCCTAACAGTTATTTATACTGATTGGCGTGTGGATGGGTCAAAGATGCTCAGATCTCTATGAGCAACTGTATCAACCCAGGTGCGTGGCTCAAGGCAAGACCATAACGGTCTTTAGGAGGGGTCCTGCAAACAGGAAGTCAGTATTTCGGTTGCATTTATTTATACACAGACAAAATTCTGAATTGGCAGATTAAGGTCATTGGGATGGAAAAATACTGCTCTTTTTCTGAAAAGCATAGTATTTGCACTGAACTTCCCCTTAAAGCTTTTGACTAAAAGATCTTAGGTTTTGGGAGGTATTACAATATATCATTTTGAAAAGAGGAGTGGACATCCCTTTAAAACCAAAAACTTTTCACTTGTCGGTACCTGACCCAACCTCATCTGATATTTTATAGTGTATTACTATTATATGTATTACTAACCAGATATTTAAGGATAATTATTTCCACCATTCTGGCAGAGTAAGCTGGCTCTCCTTCCATGCAGTCAATTAAGGCTGTGACTACTGACATCACAGCCAGTGATTGACTCCTGTTTCCCTGCAACTTTCACTGCACACGCTCAATTAAAAAAAACAACTAATTAAGCAGAGGGCAGTTGCGGACATCTTTGTCAGAGAGAAGAGATCTTATCAATATCTGGCTACAAATGCTAGTAATAAATTGGTAAAAATAGTAGGTCCCTGCACTTCCTGCTCTGAAACCATGTCAGTCAATCTGCCCTGTTTCTCTCCCCTTTGCAGCCCCCCTGGTCCCTCCCACTCATGGACCCCATGGTCCCTCCAGTTGCAGGCCCCCCTTGGCCCATTCCCCTTACAGCCCCATGTAGCCCGCCCACTCACGAGTGGCGTGGCCCGCCCACTCGTGGATGCCTAAGCCCCCCACTCACGGGTGCCTAAGGGCCCCCCTAGGTGCGGGGCCACTCTGACACCCCCCTACCCCCCAAAAACTCTGTGGAAACAGACTTTCAGGCAGAGTGAGAACTGTACCTTACCTCCTCTTAAGCTGCAGGTCCTTCACACAGCAGAGAGGAGGAGGGGACTTCCTGTCTCCCTCACACACTGAGGGAGTTGAGGCTGTGCCCGCCGGTGGCACTGTGCAGGAGAAGCCTCAGGAATGTCACATGTCAGCCTCCCACCCATTAACTTTCTGGTCAGTCCTTTCTGTGTATCTGGGCTGTGGAGAACGTAGAGAGGTGGTTGATGGCTCGTTTTAAATGTAGGAAACTGGCCTTTCATTTAAACGCAACTTGTTTGGAGACCACAGTTCCCCTTTAAGGGTGGACAATGCCCTTTTTATTTATAACCACATATCTAATCTTTAACCTAATATGACTGTAGATAATCATTATTTTTAAGATTTTAGTATGATCCATAGATTCCTGTCTTTCTTAACTAGGAAAGGTTGTGCATTAAGGAACCCCTTCATTCCTATGTGTAAATTATGGACTGCAATACAGTTTCTGCCTCTGTATCTGGGCCCCAGACCCAGATGGATGTTATAAGTGAATTGGATGTGTTAAAGGGCATGTGCACCCCCAAAGATAAATGTAACCCACTACTGGCCAAACTATAGTGTTATAAAATCCTACACACACCCCAGCGTTTTGCATTGCTGGCAGCCAATCACAGACGCGGCTGCCGGCCCACACCCCTGCTAGCAGTTCCGGCAAGCAGAAGGCCAAGATCAGAGTGCGGGGGAATGAAGAAGTTTAAGTACCATTCTGATGCTTTTTTAACAAACAAACCTGGCAGTTGGGGTGGGCTAGTTTTAGGATGGAAATAACCTTTAAAGATGTACAGTTACACTTTTCTCTTTATATACCCTTTAGCCTCTAAATAATTAACTTTCTGTAGAGGAATTAAAAAGGTTAAAATGATCAACAAAAATACTGTAAATAAAAAATGTATAATTTGAAAAATTTAAGAAATTAATTGTTTTCTATTTTTCTTTTATAGGTGGTACAGGGTCTTAGTTAAAGGAATACTGATGAATGGTTAGTGTCTGTGTACGAGCTTGATTTCGGCAAACATGAACTTGTCAGTTGTCAAAACATTCAGCTCTTATTACAAAGTTCATGCATTTGCCGTTTCAGGCTGTCACGTGTCAGCTCGCAGGCAAGTATGATTAGTGTGACGGAAGACAACATATCACATGTTTATTTGAGCAAAAATCCCTCCCAAAAAAACAACCAGTTTGTTAGGGATTCTAATTGTAAGTATAAGATCCAAAGCTAATTGCCAAAACACGTGAGGGCTTGTTTGAAAGAGGGGTGACATTTTGCACCTTTTATTAATCTGCAGCAACCAATCAAAAATTTCCAGTTCTTTTTAAGTGTAATTCTGGTCACCATACAAGTGCCCTCATTAAAAAGAGCACACCTTTAAAATGACTCCAGGATCTACTTTTAGCTGCAATCTAGAGCATTAGTCCACTAAGCCACTAGATATGACACAAAAAGGAATTCATGCTGCTGGAAAATAAACTGCAGGGTAACAAGTAGCTTACAAAGTCTATCAGGGACTCCATATTGGTGTGGAAACGTCTGCATAAAAATTTGTGCATAGAGACGGTGAATAGTGGGACATGGGGACATGGCCAATAGATGCTCACAAAGCTTTTTGAAGGACTACATGGGCTGTGACTTGTACTGTTAATACAGTCCAAGGAACACTCCAGCACACCGGTGTTGGCTGTATGCCAGGCAAGTAGATAGGTGCAGTTCCCCTAGCCCTCCATTCCAAGAGCCAGAAAGTTCTCTAGCACAAGAAAGATTATGGGGAAGTCACCTAAAGGTGAAATTCACAACTATTTATTGTAACAACAACATACAACGTTTCGGGACGCCCTGTCCCTTTCTTGAGAAAGGGACAGGGCATCCCCGAAACGTGTATGACTTGTACTGGTAACAACATGGAAGCTCAGTTACACAATCTAACTTTTACATGTACGTAAATGCATCTAACTAGAAAAGTATTTAATGTATAAGTGTTCTGGGGGAAAATGTTTTTTATATTTCTCCTTTAAGATGTTATTTTAATGACACCCTAACAAAGGTAAATCCAGTGACCATTTTCCTCCACTAATAGTGTAAAAGTCAAGAGTTGAATTTGCATCATTGAGATTGTTCTAAATTAGGATATTTGCCATTGCATGTTATGTTGCACAGCAGTTAGGTTTTGTTTGGGCCTCTTATTTACTACTTAAGAAAGTAGTTTACTGTACTATAAAGAGAACAATGCTGTCACAAAGTGTTGCTGTTTTTAAAGGGATTACTGTTAAGCAATGCCGCACCTCGCATAACAGCCCAGAAAGTGGCTTATATTGTTACTCACAATAGAAATGTATAATATTATTTTTACAGGTGTCAAATGTGAGCTATTGTCTGAAGAAGCTCAATAGTTTTCAGAAATAAGTTGAAAAAAAACCCCATGTGGCATTGTACAAACAGTTCAGGAAAGTACTAATTCATGGGACCGCAAAGTTGTGGCTTATTTAGTGGACACATCCCTGCCAGACACTGACTTATGGATTCATGAACTTATGACAGAATATCTTGTCCAGTTATCAGAGTCTGTGTGAAACAGAAATTGACCCACCACGATCTTCCAACAGAAACAATCTGAAAAGCAGCTAAAGGTTCTTTTAAGAAGTTAACTTGTTCTTTAGCATTCTAAAATAATGAAAGTTTGAAGTTGAAATAGTTTTCTGTAAAAATAGAAGAATTTTGTTTACTCTGAAGGAGTTGATTTTCTTAAGATTTGCACATTGTTTAATTACAAAAATGTATAGCGTTTAAAACAATGCAGAAGTCTTTATTTAACAATAAAAACAGAAAGTGTTGCTGTTTAAAAGCTTTGGTTCTTTATCTCTGAATAAGTTAAAGGGCATGTACACCTTTAAAACAAAAACTGGTGACGTGGAAGTTACCTGCCCCAACCCCAACTGCTATTTTTAGAAGTTATTACATGCATTGTAAGCAGATATTTAATAAGTTATCTTCTGTTGGGCAAAGTACCTTCCTCCTCCCTTGCTCATTGAGCTTTCATAAGCTTGAACATGTGCAGAGGAGCCAGCAGGAGAATCGGCAGTCAGTCAATAGTTACATCAGCAGTCACAGCCTTGATTGACTGCATGAAGGAGGGAGCCAGTTAGGGAGGCAATTATTATTCTTAAATGTTGGTTAAGAATACATCTACCGAATATATCGAGTATAAAACCGAGGTTTTCAGGCTTTAAAAAAAGCCTGAAAATCTTACCTCGGTTTATACTCGAGTCAAGTGTTCCCTTATTGTCCACAGCCTCTGCGCATCCGGATGATGTCACTACCCGGCGCCTAAAGTGAGAGGGCGCGGTAGTGACATCATCGGATGCGCAGAGGCTGTGGAGAAGATGCGGATCGCGCGGCCGCCGGACAAGGTAAGGAAACATTTACTTTATTTACACAGGGACACACTTAAGTAGAAAATACATACAAATAGGAGTAAACCTTCTTTATTTGTGCATACTGTATGCACAAATATAAGAGGATTTACCCCTATTTGCAAGTATTTGCCACTTAAGATGTTTGAATACTACAACTCCCAGCATGCTATATTGGTGGGAGTTGTAGTTTTCAAACATCTTAAGTGGCAAATACTTGCAAATAGGGGTAAATCCTCCTATATTTGTGCATACAGTATGCACAAAAAGAAGGTTTTACTCTTATTTGTAAGTATTTGCAACTTAAAGTGTTGAAAACTACAACTCCAGCAATAAAGCATGCTGGGAGTTGTTTTCCAAACATCTTTAGTGGCAAATAATACCCCCTGGTTTATACTGGTCAGTGTGGTTTTCCTACTTTTTTCCCCTAAAACTAGGTACCCGGTTTATACTCGGGACGGTTTATACTGAGTATATACGGTAATATAAGCCGAATATATCAGTTGGGGGTAGGTAAGAGACATGTGACCAGTTTTTTTTAAGTTTGTTCTCTTTGTTTGGTTCCATGCCTTTCATTCATTTCATTTAATTTATCAGTCTTGTTTTTTAACAAGCATTGTAATATTCAGATGTTGTTCCTCAAAGCATAAACAAATGGCAAATCAAATACCAGGGGGCCTTTTATGAATTAATAAAAGGTTGCCTGAGCTTGAGCATGTACATGGACAACTTGCACATGGAAATTGAATGATGGCCGTGACAGTGATGATGACTTCCCATGATTGATAGTAGGGCGAGGGGGTGGACAAATTGGGGGGGCTTATTCATCAGTACGATTTTGTGAAAATATCACAATGTGTATTAAAGATCTGTTATACCTCCAATCCCCACTTGAAGAGTTCCCAGGCGAGGACTTAAACAGACAGACCGATTTCGGCCGAAACGACAGGTTGTACACATTGTGCGTCACTGTCGGGACCCGCGATCCGACGTGTGTACGAACCTTTAGGCCTGGTGCACATTTTGGCCATATTGACCAGCCAGTGATATTTCTGTTGATCCGGCTGAACAATATTAACTTATTAAACTGCATGAAATTCAATCTGACATTTTTTTGCTAAAAGTCACTTTATCAATGGGTCAAGTGCTGAAGTATGAGAGCTGACAGAATTTTTATTTTTGACCAGAGACTAGCGATAGTTTATTTATCTGTTGTGTTAATGGTGTGTGAGGAAGTAAAGTACAACTGTTGTGACAGATTTTGGGTAGTGTATATCGTATGCGAGTAGTTTGGCACTTCTGGGTTAAATGTGCAATGGCCCATTTGACATAGCTACAAACAGCCACCCAGTGGCATAAACACAGTAGCAAGCAACTTCCCTTATGCAGTATCCCACCCTCCTGGATCTTCCGGAGTCTCCCTCGAATTGGGGTGGGCTCCCGCAGAGACCACCCAATCTCCTGTGGGAGAGGAGTCCTTAATCTCCTCCCGTTGCCCCCCCATTGTGGACCGCCGACGTCATGCCCACCCTCCGCCTCCTCCGCCCATGACGTGACGTAAATGATGTCACGCCGCACCGCCAAGCCCCTCTCCCACCCTGCCCACAAGTACATAGTGGCAGGGTGGGATATCTGCTTATGATTCTTTTTTTTTTTTTTTTTTCTCTCCTCTAGTAGGCTGTCAGGTTTGTTGGAAATAAACTGCAGGGTAATAGTAGCTTTCAAAGTCTTATGAGGGACTTCCATATTGGTGTGGAGACATATTATTAAAAATTTGTGTCACGAGATGGTGAATAGTGGTGTCTGGGTTAGTGTTCCCTTTAATCTGTGTTTATAAGAAACAGGATATTTTCCCCACTTTATTGTGTCCTGTGTCAGAAGAATGGGTGGTCGTGCATTAAAGCTCTGATTCTCCAGAATGGAAGACACCCACCCCACCATTCCAGTTAATAATAAAAATTTAAAAAATACAAAAATAATTGTATTATGTGAAATAATTTTAGGAGTATGGGGATAAAATGGACGGACTAAGGAGCCAAATGGAAGAAGGAGGGACAAAGTGGATGTCTGGGGACAGAATGGATTGTTAAACGTAGTGCAGTTTGAAAGGAGGTGGGGAACCATATTGGATTAGAGTCCTGCATCTTGTCGGGTACCCGATTTGCAGTTTAGGTAACCCACATTGAGTTTAAATTGGTTGTGAGTTGGGTTCAAAGAGAGCCGTGGGTTGGGTCACAGGTAGAATTCCAGTTTTTTTTTTTTTTTCTTGTCTATGAAGAGAGGTGTCTGTAATAAATGGAACTGTGAATACATTGTTATCAATCCCAGACAATGTGCAGTGTGCATAGCACCATACACTAAAGCTAGTACACACCTAGCGATTTTTCCTCCTGACCGAACGTTCGATACTTTCGAACGGTCGCCGCCAGGAGGAAGGACTGTCGGTGCGGCAAAAGCAGCCGCGTCACGATAGTCACTGTGGACCGATCGTGCGGTCCATAGCTTACTATGTTTTAAGCTGGGTAAATGTTATCAACTGCTCTAATGCCTTAGAATATTATACAGGATGCCATTGTGGATAGAAATACAGACAGCTATGTTGAACTTTAACTTTGTAGTGCCTTCATAGGTTTTGCAGAGATCACTGGGTAAAAAAGCAGTGAAAGTGCATATCCACCCCTAAAACTATAATTAAAACCACTACTGGCCTCATGAGTAGTTTTAAATAATCCTTCGCTTATATCCCAGTCCTATGTTCTTCTGCTGTGTCTTTTTCCAAAGTCCAGGAAACTGAGAGTACTAGCTGTTTCCTGTGGGAAGTTTAAAAGTTTCTGCCTCTGATGCATCCTCTCAGTTGTTCAGGCATGCCAGGGGAACCCTTCCCCCCTCCTGCCACCATCCGAATCCATTGCTTTTTCGATGGATAGTTTATCCTTATTTCCCAAAGGATTCTGAATCGTCCTTCGCTCCTGCGCCGTCTCCAATGTTAGCAGTCATGTCTGTGATGGCTGCTCAGCAAGTGTCTGCATGGGAACTGACGACGTGATTTCATTGGTCTTTGTAAATCCTTCTGGCCATAATGATCTATGTCAGACCTTGGCAAAGTAAGGCCCGGGGGCCACATGTTGCCCTTTGGCTCCCCTGATGGCCCCTCAATGCTAGACCTGTACTCAAAATTCTTAAATTATTTGATTTTTATTTTATAAAAAAAATTGGTGACCTGATCAATTAATTCAATTGAATAGATATATACACCCTTTATTATAAATTGCAACTAATATTAAAAAAAATCCAATGAACCGGGATATTAATTATCCTTTTAAAAAATATAGTTGCAGATAAGATTTAAAATGAGCTGAGCGCCATGGGTAGGTAGAAGTTGGGGACAGTAGAGGCCCATGGTTAGATCTGGGACAGTAGGGATATATTAATAAAGTGTACATTGCACTCTATACCAGGGATCTCCTACCCGGGGGCCTACATTTGTTTGAAAAATATAACTCCCAGTATTTCACTACAGTGCTCACATAATCAGAAGGCATCTAGGGAATGCTGGGAGTTGTAGTTTACAGAAATTTGTATGCCTGCAAGTTAAGACCCCTGCTATATATTTTAGTGGTATGGTAGGTTTGTTTATTAACATTTTTGGTTATGAATAAAACATTTGTTTTAACTTTTTTTTTAACCCCCTTTAAAAATTTTAGGAAGAAAGACTAAAAGCAGGTGAGGTCTGAAACTTGCGGGTCGGGTCATGGGTATGAAGTGGGTTGAGGGTACAGGACTCTATATTGGATTCCTGGGCAGTCAAACTCAAGGCCTCCCATTTCCAATGTTATTGATAGCTTGGCCATTATTCTTGTTAAATCGGTGCCCTGTCTAGGGGTAATAAATAATAATAAATGGGAAAATGCTGTAAAGTAAGTATAAATTGTAAATATTTATTCTTGGCAAACAAGTAGTTGGCATAAATAGAGCTAACAAAAAAAAAATCTAAATGAAAACTATTTGGGTGTGATTACCCTTTGCCTTTAAACTTTTAATTCTTGTAGGTACACTACAGTCAGAATATGTAGATTGTTATGTTTATCATTTTAGGTTGAACACAGTCATTAATTTAAAGGAGAACACATCCCAAAATACAAAGGTAGTTCCAGAGATCCTATATTGTCACTTATTAAGGACAATTATACTCACCTTCCCCCGCTCCTCTTCTTTGTTCATTAGCTTTATACCGGGTGAGGACCTAAAAACGCTAAGTCCTCACCCTGGGTTCGCGTAACTTACTGCAGAGTCTTAGAGCAACGCTGCTCTGGTAGGCACCCACCCCCTCTCCCCAGCTCATCGCTGACGGGGAGGAGGGGACGGAGCCTACCAGAGCAGCTTGCTCTAAGACTCTGCTATAGGGTACACGAACCCAGGGGTGAGGACTTAGCGGTTCAGTCCTCACCTGGGTAAAAGCTAATGAACTAAGAAGAGGAGCGGAGGGAAGGTGAGTATAATTGCCTCTTGCCTCTGAAATCACCTCCTAATTCAGAATATTTCAGGGCAGGGTGGATTAATTTAAATCAATAGTCAGTAAGGCTTGACTACATAAAGTACATTTTCTACATAAAGACATTCTTGTTGGTATAACTTTAATATGCAAGTACTGTAGATTTTTAGAATAATAACATTTAAATAGATTTACTCAACTGAAACAATAACATTACAGCATATGTTATGCCTAAACAAACATCCAGATCTATTCCACTCCAAACAATCAGAAAAATATTGTTTCTATTCTATTCACTGAACTTCTTGAAAACTTAGCACTGAAGGGGTTGATTCTGTATTCATAGGTTTGTAAGATAGGAGCCAATCACAGGAGTGGGTGCGGTTGAGCCCCTCCTGCTTGACTTCCGTGCTTGGAAAAGGCACGGACGTTAAGCGGAAGAACGAAGGCTGATAAGTACATTTGGGGACACTTTGGTAGCTGTTAAAGGGGAAGTTCAGTGCAAATATGCTTTTCAGAAAAAAAGAGCAGTATTTTTTCATCCCAATGACCTAATCTGCAAATTCAGCATTTTGTCTGTGTATAAATAACTGCAACCGAAATACGACTTCCTGTTTGCAGGACCCCTAATAGAGACTGTTATGGTCTTGCCCTGACCCAGGTTGATTCAGTTGCTCAGTAGAGATCTGAGCATCTTTGACCCATCCAACAGCCAATCAGAAAAATACTGTTAGGAACATGTGGTGCATCCTGGGAAGAAGAGGACCGTTAGAACCTGAAATGTCAGCTCACTAATGTCAACAGCAGGGAACAGCAAAGTGTATGAAATCAACTGATTTTTCAAAATGGGAGAGAATATGTAGAATAACTAAGAAGGCATTACACAAACTAACAATTTAACAATGTTGATAATTCCACTGAACTGTCGCTTTAACCTTGCAAGGTCGAGATTTAAGCCTTATCCTGCTAAATACTAAAATTTAGTTTCGGGGATGGACACCCTTTATGGGCAAGTCCAGCCCTAAAAAAAAAAACTTACATACAGGTAAATCACCCCCCAAAACTATGAACAGTAATAGTTTGCAATGTGAAAATATATGCAATAAAGAACAAATGCAATAGATACATATACATAGAAACAAAAAACAAGCTATATACACTGTTTCACAATGCTCTGTTACACAGAAAAATGCTTACTTAAGTATTATGCTGGACGGGTGCTAAAGCCCGGGGCTTAATGACTGCTACTTGGAGCAGGTGCAGAGCAGCTGGCCAATCTTTTGTTAGCACATTAGGCTCTCGTTCATCATCAAAAAATCAATCATTAGCAGGGTACTCGCCATTCCCTGTGGTGGTCCGGGTGCTGGTATGCCCCGAACCCTCGCGGTAGGTAAGTATAGAAGAAGGCAATCGGCACAATCCGGAATATATATTCTGTGATGCCAATAAGCAGTTTGTTTTTATACTTCGAGCATCCTGGCTTACTTTATATTCCGGATTGTGCAGATTGCCTTCTTCTATACTTACTAATGTGAAATATATGTCTAACCTGAAATCCTGCACAATGTCCTGTTTCTGCTCCCTGGTTCTTCCAGTTAGTAAATGTCCATTATGGATTAGACAGTTGACATCACAGCCAATGACTGAATGTTAATCTCCTATCTGCCTCTTCTGAGCATGCCCAGGCTCAGTACAGGTTTCTTAATGCTCAGTTTCCATGAGGCATCCAGAAGCATAGCAGGCATACGGTAATGAATCATAGGACAAAGTATGATATATCAACATTTTTAAGAGGCCATTCTTTCTAAAGATGTCCTTATGAGGGTGGAGTTGCCCTTTAAAGGGTTGTCCATCAAAAAAGTTGGTTTCGATCTGATACTGAAGAACAAGAGATAAATGCACTATCCTTAGCGTCCTCGCTCCTTTGCACGGTGTGACATGCGCGAAGAGCAAAGGACTGGAGATGTGTCGGGGATTCGGCGCTGGAGCAGGTCCGCTGGTAAGTGTCTCCTCCTCTCCTGTAAGATTTACTGAAGAACTGGAGGTAAGAGAGTGCATTTACTTCCCGTTCTTCAGAAAATCAGATAGAAACCAACTTTTTAAGGTCTTTTTTCTCAACTCTGTTCATGTTATAACATTTTGCTGTGAAGAAGAGGCATGTGATTGCTGAGTCAAATCCCATTTGAAAAATGCAAAAGTAAACCAAGCATCTGTGATCATTTCTTGTAGGCAGAGAAACTGCCAATTATCTTAAAAAAAAAGAGCATGGGGTGAATGGATAATGGAATTTATTTACCAAAATATTAAACTTATACAGCCTTATTCTACATAATAAAAAAAGATTCTTTATTTCAAGATGGAATAACCTTTGGATGGTAATAATTTTCCTCAAAAAACATTTTATTTTAAAAAAATCCGATTTTTTTTTTTTTTTTTTAATCATTGATTTTTATCCACCCTGTTTCAGGGTACTGGCTATCTATTATGTAACTGCTGGTGGTTTCAGATGCAAAACTCTCCTGCACACAGCATGTATTTAATGCAATGGCACATAGCACTGTAGCATGTAGATTTCATGTGTTTGGTCTTAAAGGCAAAGTTGTCAACTCTCCAATATTTCCTTTTAAATGGTACATTTATATAAACAATATAGTGCAGAGCTGGTGAGTGTGAACCTGATCTAAGCACAGCTCAATGCAATGCATAAAACTAATGATTGTACCTTATTAAAAGGGAATGTTGTCTATAAAATTGATGCAGTGGCTTTGCATAAAAAACCCACCTATCGCCCACAAATATTACCCTTTAAGAAGGTACACATTCACTTTAAAAAAAAAAATAAAAAAAAAATACATTTTAATTAGCCATAATGTGTGCTTCAGCCTCCAATGCAACTTTCGGGAACCCATGAGTGCTTGGCCAGCAGCCACTTCTGTGATTGGCTAAGAGTCAGACATTTGGTAAGCATATCATCCATTATCTAGCTTCGGGCACTGCAACTCTATCGCAATTGCACACACATGCGTGTGCGATTCGTTGCTTTTGCCTACTTCAAACCAGACAATACGATAAGACCATTTGTCGGCAATACAAGTTATCCAGCCAAGTCAATGCTTAACCATTAAAGTCAGCGCAGGCCATCTACCAGCAACAAATGCTGGGCGGGCTTCGTTTGTTGTTCCACCGGGTTATACCATGAATGATGGCCGACTGAACAACCTAAAACAAACAATGAGTGTGAATACAGCCATTTGCCAGCAAGTCGCATGCGAAAAGCACAAGCTTCGGGCTCATTCAACTAGGGGGTGTTTTGTAATGTCAACGATTGACATTGGCATCAAAATCCTTTGCTCGTAGGAGTGAATGGGTAGTTGCGTGCAATGCACTGTATGTAGCAGTTTGCTGGTTTTTGCATAGTGGAACAATTGCCGCTAGCAATAACAGGAATCGTTATGTTTCCTGCAATGTTCCAGACCCTGGTGTAAATAATCCTTAATCTAACTTCCCTGATGATGAAACAATAAAACGATGCATCACTTGTCTTTCTGTGTAATTCCTAACTAGAGATATATCGTTTGAAATTTATAAACTTTACAGAATGTCCTTAGGCTGGGTACACCAGCAGATATTTTCAGCTGATAAAATCTGCTGGTGTGGTGGCAGTCGGCCACGACCGACCCGGTCGTCGTTCGTCCGAATCTAACAAACGAACGGACATGTCGGGTAATTCCGATAGCTCGTCCGCCCTTTTGACGCGGCCGACGGACATCTTGTCCCGGCAGAGTGCTAGGTCGGGACAAATAGTTTGTGCGTGTGTATATGCCACAACCCGGATTTACTCACGGACAGTAAATGCTGCAGTGTGCGCCAGTCAGCAATTTAACTTTTTAGTTATTTTTGACAGTGTGTGTAGCTACAGATCTATGGGCCCGATGCAGAATTTGGACCAGGACTGTGTCTCTAGACTTTTTGGCATCTGAATCTAAATTCCTAAAATTATAATTGAAAGTGTGGTTTGCCCACAGTGACTGGTATGAAGTTTGCCCACAGTGACTGCCGGCATTAGCAGTACTGAGGCTGAAGCCGGCACAGCTATATTCCCTTTTTAAGCCCGGCACCTTCTTCTCGGTGCGCACCTTTTTAAAGTCCAATCCGGTTCACTGTCTGTGCGCGCCATAGTGCGTGCACTCTCTTGGGAACAAGGAGATGGAACTTTGCACGATGAGGCGCACACAGACAGAATAATCAAATTTTGACTTAATAAAAGGTGCGCACAGAGAGGAAGGGGCCGGGATAAAAGGGACAGCACACTATCAGGTCCCCTGCCTATAGGCATGGGCCTCGGGTTGCCCAATTGTAAATCCAGCCTGGCCCCAGGCATATGCTGTAAGTGCAATGCAATTTTTTTTTCTGGCACCAAAATGGCTGCCTCACTACAGGGTGCCGCTCTGTAATGTGTTTCACTCTGCCTCTTAGGTGGCCTGATTTGGACCGGGGCCCCCATAGCCATACCTGTCTATCACCCCACTGCTATGCAATATTATTCACTTTCTAGATGATAGATACAGATAAAAAGTAGACAGGCGGACAAATAAATACATATAGATAGACATATAGACAATTATAGATAGAAAGGGGGAGGAGAATAAAGCTGGGTTTACACATGTTGGCCTTAAAGGGGGACAGACAGGATCTGCAAGTCCTGTATGTAATCTTTCAAGGATCATGATACACAGTCCCAAATGTTCTCCCTATACACAGCATAGGCATAGGGAGAATGTTCGGGACTGCATGGTGCCGGTGACAGCAACATTGAATCCTCTGCTCTAAGTGCTGATTAGCACAATACAATGGTGCTATTACCTCAGAGTTTCAAGAAATCAATTGTGACAGGCAGTTGAAAACTTCCCTGTGTTCGGCGGGGCCAATCAGAGAATGGGCCAGCCCTATTCCTGCACCACTGTATTTTGCATTACTTTTGCCTGTAGTAGCTCCATGACTCCTGAAATTATAACAATCTCCTGAAATTTTTGTTTTAATTAGAATAAGGGAGCGCAATAATTTCCAGAGTTTATTAGAGGAAAGCAAGTGACAGAAACAAGAAGGCTTCATTTACACTAGGTGGTTTGGAGCAATTTCATGAGGTGAAAAGACATCGAAAACACTTGGCAATAAAAGTGAAAAGGTAAAGTTCATGCTTGGCCACTTCGATATAGTGTGGTAACACACACGCTAGTGGTAAGCATAGCCTAAATGGTTACTTGACTGTGTGTACATGTTTGCATGTGTGCCTGTTGGAATGCATGTGTGGGGGGGGGGGGGGGGGGGCTATAGGGGTGGTCTAAATTTTTCATGATGAGTGATGTCGCAAATACAGAAATGAATCATGGTGTCTCAACCCTAACACAGAAATATTCTGACAACCATTGTTTTTTAATGTCTCGGGGAACCTCTAAATCCTAACCTGGGTTAGGAAAGGTTTCTTTAAAGTGAGAATATTGAACTGTCTTCCAGCAGATGTGTTAATGGCAAGTTGATTGAATAGCTGTAAAAGTGGTCTGGATAAGTTCTAAAACTAAGAAATATTGAGAATTACTACATATACTGTAGTTTGGTTGATCAAGGGAACTTTCAATTTTCATTTGGCCCAATTTCTCGTTAGGGATCAAAAAAGTACATCACTTTTGCATGGCTGCAGTTTTCAGCATCTTTAGATGACTCCTGTCACAATGTCTTCTATGCACATTGTCTATGCATACAATAAAAGCTCATCAGTTACTTTCCCACCATTGATGGTGGCAGTTGGGGCGCTATGAAGATAGTTTCTCTGGCTGCACGCACGAGCAGGAAGTGTGCACACCGTGTACAGAAGATCATACGGCTGCAACTCCGGCGGTTTATCCTGGATTCCAACACAAATGAGTCAATCTTACCATATATACAGGGAGTTATATTCATAAAAGTTCTGGGCATATGGGCATCATATGTTTACCAATCTGTGATCTGAGCATATGAGCATCAATGTTTACCAGTCTGAGTGGGCATATGAGACCATATGTTACCGGTCTGTAAGTTGGGCATATGGGCATCAATGTTTACAACTGAGCTGGGCTATGAGATATGTTTACCAGTCTGTAGCTGGGCATATGGGCACCATATGTTTACCAGTCTGTAAGCTGGGCATATGGGCATCTATGTTTACCAGTTTGTGAGCTGGGCATATAGGCTTATATGTTTACCAGTTTGTGAGCTGTGCATATAGGATATCATATGTTTACCATTGTGAGCTGGGCATGTGGCAACATGTTGATCAGTCTGTGTGAAATGGAAATATGGTCATCATATATTTACTAGTCTGTGTGAGTGGGCATATGGGTAAATATGTTTACCAGTCTGTATGAGATGGGCATGGACATTATATATTTACCAGTCTGTGAACTGGGCATATGGGCATCATATATTTACCAGTCTGTGAGAGAGGGCATCATTATTTACCAGTTGTGAGATGGGCATATATATTTACCAGTCTATGTGGATGGCATCATACTATTACCAGTATGGGTTGATGGGCATCATATATTTCCATTCTGTGTGAAGCTAGGCATATTGCATCGATATTGGCATCAAATTTACCAGTCAGTGTGTGCTGAGCATAAGGGCATCATATCTACCAGTTTGTGCTTGGTATGTTGGCAACATATATTTACCAATCTGTGCACAGTAGGCATAGTGGCATCATATTTACCAGTCAATACGTGTGCTGGGCATATGGGTATCATATGTTTACTATTCTGTTGGAGCTGGACATATAGGCATCTAATTTACCAGTCTGTGTGAGATGGGCATCATATATCTACCAATCAGTGTGGGCTGGGCATATAGGCATCATATGTTACAAGTCTGTAAAGGGTGGCTGGGCAATGGCTGGGCATATGGGATTATATTAACCAGTCCGTGAGCTGGGCATACGGGCATCATATACAGTCTGGGTGCTAGGCTTAGTGGCATCATATATTTACCGGTTAGCCCTCAGCAGTCAGTTTAACAGTCATCCTCCAGTTTATTAGTTGTTACTGTTATCTTAACCCACATCATCAGGGCCGGCCTTTGATATGGGCAACCCGTTGCATCTCTCCTCGTGGTTGTCTTCCTGTTGAGTCATAGGCATTTGCCTCCATTCTGTAATTTTTTCGGGACTGGCCTTTTTGTGAAACTACTAGTACCTGCATGTCCGATGACTAAACTAGTTAGCTCAGACAATAAGTAGATATTCTTATCACTTACCCTTGAGACACCATTATATTGCGAATACAGTATTATGGCTACGTTTATGCAGAAGACCAGATGCACCCTTGAAATACTTGTATATAATAATTAATTTGGCTTGAAGAGACAAATTCCTGTTCTTTCTATTTCTTCTTCTTCCATTTTATTCTTCCGCTTTTTTGGACTGCATCTTCCTCCAACAGTTTTTGAGCTAGATGTGCAGGGCATATAGGAGAAGTGTACTCTTCTGCTAAGGAATCCACGAAGCAGTACGGCGTTATTGGCGAATTCGGGACATTTTTTCCATAGGCTAAATGGTAACAATCCTCAAATGTGGATATTTCAAAACAGTTTTTTCATGGTCAAAAATACAAATGGTGACACCCCCAAACCCCCCACAAAGACAAGGTACACCCACCTACTGACCCACTTTCCATCCCAAGGAAGCCATACTTAAAGGGTAACTATAGTCAAAAAAACTAACTTTGATCAATCATTATTATTTATAATGCGCCAACATCTTCCGTGGCGCTTTAAAATACATAGTATACAATACATACGGGTAATACAGGTTATATAAAGTCATACATATTAATACACAAAGGTAATACATAATATAGGTAAGCGAGTTATGAGTTTCTTACAGCAATAACGTGATTACAATAGGAGAGACCCGGCCCAAAGATATTACAGTCTACAGGAAGAAATGGGGGTGAGACATAAGGTGCGGAATCGGGAGGCTTGTAAATAGATTGGCAGTGGAGCGTGAAGGCGGGCTGGATCATATTGGGTAGTCAGATGGGTAATGTTAGACCAGGTTGCATGATGCCTGAAGAGAGGTGGGTTTTAAGGTTACGTTTTAAAAGATATTAAAGGACGGTGAGGACGACGGAGAAGGGAGTTCCAGAGCAAGGTGGCGCACGAGCAAAGGCATCTGAATACGGCAGTGGGAGAAGGTTGACAAGAGGCTGGATGAGAGAGAGGAGATTCATTTGCGGAGGTTGTTGTCTGTATTTGACGGGTGAATCTAGCTTCTGAGATTATGGTAGTGCTTTTAAGGATCAGAGGTAGCAGCTTGAAAAATTCTTGAACTGGGCTCCTGTGGTGATGGGTGAAACAGTGGGGGGGGGACTGACGAGAGGAGAAATTCGAGAGTGAGAAGAGAATGAATGAGCAGGCGGCAGGCAGAGTTGAGGATGGATTTGAAGCTCGGGTGCCAGGCGTTTGGGTTGAGAATCACACCGAGAGTGTGTTGCAGTAGTCTAGTCGAGGAATCGGGATAAGATATAGGGACATGGCATTCGGATTTTGTAGCTTCATTCGATAGAAAATGTGTGAATGAATTCGGGAGAGATGTTTTGAGTCAGGAGCGACAGGAAAGTTGGCAAGACAAAGTGAATGGGTCATCTTTCAAATTAGGAAAGATTGGAATTCTAGCGTATTCCCAGGCAGCGGACATGAGGAGATGGGGATGATTAGGTGTATTGTTAATATAATAGTAGAAACTCGGGAATGGGGAACAGATCGTAGGGGTGGAAAGGACAAGTTCAGTCTATGTCCTGTTGAGTGTTTGAAGGAAGCGGAGGAGGAACATTTAAGGCAGAGATAGGCGCTAAGGCAGTGGGCCAGGATTGGGCAGTGTAGGGAAGATCTGTTAAGACGATGTTAAAGTATTGGGATCATCATCCGCGCATTAACAGGTGATACTGGAAATCCAAAAATGGAACTCATATGAGTTGTCCAAGGCCATAGGTGATAGATGGCGAAAAAGAAGGGGGCCTAATACTGAGCCTTGCGCGTGACCCCCCACAGGAGGAGGAGGCGGCGGGGGGGAGCTAGTTCCGGTACGAGATAAAGTGAGCGTGTCCGTGGATACTCAAGGGGAGGACAGGATCTTGAAGAAGAATAGAGGGTGATCAACAGTATTCAAAAGCAGAGGACAGATCAAGAAGAATGATCAAGTCACTTTAGAATGGAGAGGGCAGTTTCGTGAGTGGTATAGGCGAACAGCCATGACTGGAAGTGGTCAAAGAAAGAGTTAGCACGACAGGTTACTGACCAAGTTCAGCATAGAATGTCTTTCCAGTAATTTAGTTGCAAATGGGAGAAGGGAGACGGGCCGGTAGCTGGAAAAGAGGGCGGACGCGGTCGAGGGGAGGAGGGTTTTTAAGTATAGGGGATACCACAGCACATTATAGATGAGAGGGAAAACAAGTGGTGAGGGACAAGTTAAAGATGAGAGGTTAGGGCTGGATGAGTGAAGAGGAGAGAGGGGGAGAAATAAGTGAGAGGGAATGGAGGTCCAGGGGATGGTGTAGATTGAAATGTGCAGGGATAGGAAAAAGATAAAGTCCACTGTGTTCTAGTAATAGTGGGAGAGCTCGTTAGGGATACAATTAAAAGGGAAATTAAACAATGAAGGGAGTTAGCCACGGTGCAGTGGTAGGGCGTTGGAAGCCTGTTCTAGGGGGACGGTAGGTGTGTACAGGAAAACCATTTCATATGTTTTGAGTTTTTTCTGT
This sequence comes from Hymenochirus boettgeri, assembly GCA_019447015.1. Taxonomy (NCBI): domain Eukaryota; kingdom Metazoa; phylum Chordata; class Amphibia; order Anura; family Pipidae; genus Hymenochirus; species Hymenochirus boettgeri. The sequence goes on from CM033469.1 coordinate 216,724,723, forward strand.
GCAAATATAGGCTAATTTCATTCAGCCGTATAATGGGAGGGTAGGCGCATACCACCCGCCTTACTACGGGGACCCCACCTCAAGTCAAAACAGGTCTTTTTATATGCCGTTAACCTCACTAAATAAAGTGGGGCACCCTGTTAGTCAGCACTCAGTGTTACCCTCCAGTGTCTTTGTTAATCAATTGAACACCAGTGTCATATCCTATGTGGATTGTAACTGTGGGATTAAAAGAATAAGATGGCCCCATAATGGATTTGTCTAACCATTGGATAATATTGATGTGATGGTGTGGGGATGGGCAGGTGCCACCCCACACACAGTCCCATCCCATTACCTGGCACCAGACCCTTCTTTCTTTTCGTTATCACTTACAACACCCTCTGCAGTATTCATAGGTGTTGTAGCACAGCGCCCTCTAGAGAAATGTGGTTCAACACAGACCATTGCAATGTGCAGGGGGTTTAACAATGTGACGTTGATGATGTGGCAGCTGATAGGAAACCGAGAGGTTGGGACTGCCGTTCCGTAGCTGAAACGTTCCCGGTGGTATGGACTTGGGCAGGCCCGGGGGAAGCAGTTCCCAACCGCCAAGAGAGCAGAGCACCAGTCTGGTACTTTTTCCTTACCTTACATTGTTTCATTACTGCGGTTCCCGCTCCAGCAGGTACGTAGGAAATTCCATTTCTCGTATTCCACTGAAACTTCTCTAGTTGTATTAAGATTCCCTCATGGAAAATCTTTAGAGCGAAGCCAGGACCATATGGGCCAAAAATATTCCCGCTTGTCACAAGGGGGGTGGGGTGCATGTTCCCCTCTATAAATAGCAAGACAATGGATTCCAACAGGGTTGGAGATAAACTGAATGAAATCTCTGGGTTTAGCATAAAGGGATTGCTGGTGGAGGGGTGAGGGGCTGTACCCACACAGGGTTTATAGACTCCTTGTTAGATAGTTCTAACCACCGATTATTTTATCTGCTGTGGCCACAGAAATATGTTTCATTGTATTATATATAGGTCGGAACAAAACATTTATTTTGTGTTCCACCAAACCACATTTTTGTTTTACACTGTATTCTGTGGCACAGGTATGAAAAGTTGTGTTCATGGGAGTTGCACGTTGAACAGTGGTCTAATGTGTTACTTTGTTCTGTTTTTATTAAGGAACTTGATTTTTTTAGTGTTCAGATGAAAAACAAAACGAGTGACCTTGGTCCTTTCTTTGCTTACAAGATGCTAGAGTGTTGCTGCTGGTAGACAGCTCTAGTCGTCTGTAGGGAAACTGCAACCACAATGTACCTTGACAGTAACAGCGTGAAAAAACGCACACACTTGCAGAATGCGTTGCACACATTAACTGTCCGTTTGTTAAAATTATATATGTATAATTTTATTTATAACGAGCCATTGGGTACGCAGCGCTTTGTAAATAAAAAATATATATATTAGTAGTAGTAGTAATAGATTCCGCATCTCCTATGCGGTTTCAGGGTCAGACAGTCCAGATAACAGCCAGTGTTCCTCTAAGGCGTTGTGCTCGTGAGTGCGCCACACAACTCTGCAGGCATGCGCACACAGGTTAAGTGGTCACCAAAAAATCTGCGGGAAAATAAGGTGATGCGGCATTGTAGCGCACACAATTAATTGTTAGTTAACACAATACATGTGCAGCAGAGGCGGCTATTTCAACCAGACAGCAAGGATTTTGGTAACACGGTAAGGATAGCACAATTGTGGTCTGCTTCTAATATTAAGTGGTGGGTGGACATGCCCTTTTAAAAACACACAGTTTTCAGAGAACAGTTATTGATCACCAAGAAAAATTATGCTTGGAATATTGTCCTTTCGGTACAATGACAGCAGTTTTTTTTGAGCCGCATTGTTGTGTTTTGTTTTCTTTTTACTGTTCAATGAAACAAAATGAAAGTGACCTGGTCCTTTCTTTGCCTTTACGAGATTGTAGCAGCTGTTGCGCTGGTAGAAAGCCTCTAGACTCCTACTTGTCAGGCCAAGGACTATCTGCACAAACAGCTGCTTTCTTAGTTGTGGTTATTGGAAGTGATGAACCTTTCTGGTCTAGATCAACAACTAGAGGTAAAAAAAAACTGTAGCTTTTTAAACAAATAAAAAAGGGTATTTATTTAGCAGTTGTGCTTCCTAGTCCAGAAGGGATGTCAATATTCTTGATATTTGAAAGTCGTAAGCTACCCATGACACAGGCAGATGTTCTTTTAGGGCGTCATTGTAAAGCATGTGTTGCAAAAAATGGGGTTGTGGGGTATGATACTCTATCTGCAAGTTTATGTTGGGGGTGACAGCCTTTAAATATTCTATAGTTTATTTACTTTATAATGTAGAATTATGCAGAGACCTTAGAGAACTTGGTATTTTGATCCTTTGGTTAAAACATTTACTGTTACTATAAATATTTGAAAAATAAATAACCCACCTATGAAAAAAAAATACAAGAAGTTTGTGTGATGCACATAAACCACAGCATGAGAAAGTAAACAGAAAGGGAGGGGAGAGGGAGGTGGGGGGGGAGGGAGGAGGAGAGGGGAGGGGGAGGGAGAAGGAGGGGGGCGGGGGGGGCGGGGGGCGGGGGAGAGGGAGGGGATGGGGGACGAAGGGGAAGGTGTAGGGAGAGGAGGGGGAGGGGGGGAGGGGGAGGGGGGGGAGCGATGAAGGGAGAAGAGAGAGAGAGATAGGAAGGGGGGGGTGGGGGCGGGGGGGGGAAAGGGGGAGGAGCAGGAGGCAAGGGAGTCGAAGGGTGGGTGGAGAGAGGCAGTTCAGTGTTTTCAGTTCTTTTTTTTGGTTTTTCTGTTCAGTGTTTTTCTTTCTCAGTTTTTTCAGTGATCAGTGTTTCTTTTCTCAGTGTCAGTGTCAGTCTTGTTATCTTTTCTTTATCTCGTGAATCTTCAGTGTCTTTTCTTCAGTTTCTTTTTTCAGTTGAACATTTGACAGAACACAGGGGTTATCAAATCTTACCTAAATAAAAGACGCTGCCCATACCAGTTTAAAGGACAGTTTTACTTCCCCTACCCCAACAATTGAACCTGGGTGAGTATCGTACGTTGACCCCTGGGTGCACTTTCTCGAACTGTCAATGTGACCAATTGGACGACGTGCTATACAAGAAAAACGTTTCCTATGGCTGGATTCACCAGATACCACGGTCTGTCGGCTGCTCCAGTACTGGCTGGACCACTAGGGAATTGGGACCTTCCCTGGTGGGTGGTCCTGGGTTCCGCATTCCTCCTTTGCAGTTTGCAAAAAAATTTGTTTTTGCTAACTCGGCTGCATCTGAACTTGAATGTTTTCCATGTGCTTGCTTAGGTTTCCTGTTTTAGGTTTACTCCATGATAAAAACATACTGATGAATTAATTAACAAATCACGAATAAACAATCAATACAATATATTGCAGTTTAGACGATATTAATCTATAGGTTTTTAAAGGGTATCTCCACTGGAAAAAAGAAATGGCCATTTAGTTTTATGGAAGACGGTAAATGAGCCTGTTGTCTTACCTTCCCGTTCTTTCAATAAAAAAAATGCCCATAGAAGACAGCGTCTATGGGGAGCTGTCAGACTACACCACTACGCAAGGAGGAGCGAGCGATCAGGTAAATAGATTACCTTTCGTCCCGGCTCCCTGTGGGTTTTATTGAACAAATGTGAGGTAGACACAGCTACTTTACCTCCTGTTCTTCAATAAAAACTAAATTGCCAGTGGAGATAGCCTTTAAAGGACATAAAGCGGTTACCAGATTGTTTTCAACTACTCTCCGTTTAAAAAGTACTAGGGTGGGTCCTCACCCCTGGGTTTAACTCTCTCTGATCAGGATCTCAATGTTTAACCTACAGTCTGGGACCTGGCAGTGGGAAACACGCTTCTTTGCAGAATGGTTTTTTGATTGGCAGGCCCCAGACACATGGGGAAGGTGGTGCAGGACATGTCCACTAATTGCACTTTATAGTGTTGGGATGGGGGTGGATTGGAACAGTTTTGTGCTTTAAGCATTATAAATCATTACAGGTGCTTTATATTGCTTAGGTTTAGCTTTTTTAAAGGACAAATTGGAGTTATCAAAGGAACAATGCTCTTAGCTAGGACTAGTGTTGTAAACATCGGTTTTGGAAAATTGAAGCAAACATTCTTCTCAGTGTCAATTTGGGTGTTTAAACACGTGCATATTTTTATTATAATATACATGTACATTATTCCTGTTCTGCTGGCTTGTGAATGAAGCTCATTGTCTTATGTGCTTTGTGTTCACACAACTGCAATACATCTTCTCAAATGATGTTAAGACAACTACAAGGTGCTTACAGGTTTGGGGGGGGGGTATTAGCAGTCTCCTGGATAGATAGCCCAGGAGGAAAGGCAGGGAGGGTTTAGATGGCCACCAGGGTGGGTGAAAGGGGGGTGGGGCTAGCATAGGGAGTCGGCCGTTGTATGAAAGGTGTATGAATAAATTACAGGATCATAAATTAAAAGGTATGGTTTGAAAGGAGGAGAAGCCTGGATGACAAATTGGAGTCTGTGAATTGGAAATATGGCATTGAATAAACGTTATGTAATAGGTATAGCAGGAAAACTTGATTAACAGTTCTCACGGACTGGGGTGTACATTAGAAGGAACACCCTGTTTAGCAGGACACGGACAAAAAAGGAAAAGAGGGAGGAGGAAGGATGTGTTTATGTTAAAAAAGAATGGAAGCCAAATTTAAAGAAAGTAACTGGCGATAGGGATGTGAAAGTGGCGGAGGCAAATGGGTGGACTTAGGACAAAGGAAAGGGAGTATAAGTAAGTATAATGTCATGGTGGTTTCTGATCATAATGCGCCAAATGCTCGGAAGGAGGAAGTGAATTAGCGTCATGCAGTTGGCCAAGGGATGCAAGTTTGGAGAGTGTGCTCCGTATGGGCGGACCTTTAATTACCCTGACTTGAATTGGGTAGTTAGAACTGCCATCACAGAAAAAGGCGATGAGTTCCTGAATTTGCTGCGGATAAGTTTCCTCACGGGTGGTTGAAGTTCATACTAGAAAAGGAGATCTGTGGAGTGGTAATATCTAACATCATGGAGCGCATTATAGATTATAAGGTAATGGAGGCTTAGGAATAGTGAACATGAAATAGTGTGTTGGGAGTATGTTATCGACAAGGAAAAGTGCGACTGGGTTACAAAGACTTTTATTTGGGGAAAGAAATTTCCAGGTTAAAAGTAGCTATTCAGAATGTTCAAAACCTAGGATAGGTATTATAGGTAAAGGTACCTGAACAGAAGTGGAACTGGTTTATGTGGGGCATTGTTTTATATATTTCTCCTTTAAGATGTTATTTTAATGACACCCTAACAAAGGTAAATGCCCAGTGACCATTTTCCTCCACTCAATAGTGTAAAAGTCAAGAGTTGAATTTGCATCATTGAGATTGTTCTAAATTAGGATATTTGCCATTGCATGTTATGTTGCACAGCAGTTAGGTTTTGTTTGGGCCTCTTATTTACTACTTAAGAAGTAGTTTACCTGTACTATAAAGAGAACATTGCTGTCACAAAGTGTTGCTGTTTTTAAAGGGATTACTGTTAAGCAATGCCGCACCTCGCATAACAGCCCAGAAAGCTGGCTATATTTGTTACTCACAATAGAAATGTATTAATATTATTTTTACAGGTGTCAAATGTGAGCTATGGTCTGAAGAAGCTTCAATAGTTTTCAGAAATAATGTTGAAAAAAAACCCCATGTGGCACTTGTACAAACAGTTCAGGAAAGTACTAATTCATGGGACCGCAAAGTTGTGGCTTATTTAGTGGACACATCCCTGCCAGACACTGACTTATGGATTCATGAACTTATGACAGAATATCTTGTCCAGTTATCAGAGTCTGTGTGAAACAGAAATATGAACCCACCACGATCTTCCAACAGAAACAATCTGAAAAAGCAGCTAAAGGTTCTTTTAAGAAGTTAACTTGTTCTTTAGCATTCTAAAATAATGAAAGTTTGAAGTTTGAAAATAGTTTTCTGTAAAAATAGAATTTTGTTTACATTGAAGGAGTTGATTTTCTTAAGATTTGCACATTGTTTAATTACAAAAATGTATAGCGTTAAAACAATGCAGAAGTCTTTATTTAACAATAAAAACAGAAATGTTGCTGTTTAAAAGCTTTGGTTCTTTATCTCTGAATAAGTTAAAGGGCATGTACACCCTTTAAAACAAAAAACTGGTGACGTGGAAGTTACCTGCCCTCAACCCCAACTGCTATTTTTAGAAGTTTATTACATGCATTTGTAAGCAGATATTTAGATAAGTTATCTTCTGTTCGGGCAAATGTACCTTCCTCCTCCCTCTGCTCATTGAGCTTTCATAAGCTTGAACATGTGCAGAGGAGCCAGCAGGAGAATCCGCAGTCAGTCATTAGTTACATCAGCAGTCACAGCCTTGATTGACTGCATGAAGGGAGGAGCCAGCTTAGGGAGGCAATTATTATTCTTAAATGTCTGGTTAAGAAACATCTACCGAATATATTCGAGGATAAACCGAGGTTTTCAGGCTTAAAAAAAGCCTGAAAATCTTACCTCGGTTTATACTCGAGTCAATGTTTCCTTACTTGTCCACAGCCTCTGCGATATGGATGTGTCACTACCCGGCGCGCTAAAGTGGAGAGGCGCCGGGTAGTGACATCATCCGGATGCGCGAGGCTGTGGAGAAGATGCGGATCGCGCGGCGCCGGACAAGGTAAGGGAAACATTTACTTTATTTACAAGGGACACACTAAGTAGAAAATACATACAAATAGGAGTAAAACCTTCTTATTTGTGCATACTGTATGCACAAATATAAGAGGATTTACCCCTATTTGCAAGTATTTGCCACTTAAGATGTTTGAATCTACAACTCCCAGCAGCTATATGGGGGAGTTGTAGTTTTCAACATCTTAAGTGGCAAATACTTGCAAATAGGGGTAAATCCCCTATATTTGTGCATACAGTATGCACAAATAAAGAAGGTTTTACTCTTATTTGTAAGTATTTGCAACTTAAGATGTTTGAAAACTACAACTCCCAGCAATAAAGCATGCTGGGAGTTGTAGTTTCCAAACATCTTTAGTGGCAAATAATACCCCCTCGGTTTATACTCGGGTCAGTGTGGTTTTCCTACTTTTTTCCCTAAAACTAGGTACCTCGGTTTATACTCGGGACGGTTTATACTTGAGTATATACGGTAATAATAAGCCGAATATATCAGTTGGGGGTAGGTAAGAGACATGTGACCAGTTTTTTTTAAGTTTGTTCTCTTTGTTTGGTTCCATGTCCTTTCATTCATTTCATTTAATTTATCAGTCTTTTGTTTTTTAACAATGCATTGTAATATTCAGATGTTGTTCCTCAAAGCATAAACAAATGGCAAATCAAATACCAGTGGGCCTTTTATGAATTAATAAAAGGTCTGCCCTGAGCTTGAGCATGTACATGGACAACTTGCACATGCATCGCATATTGGCATCAAATTTACCAGTCAGTGTGTGTGCTAGCATAAGGGCATCATATCTACCAGTTTGTGCTTGGTTGTTGGTAACATATATTTACCAATCTGTGCACGTAGGCATAGTGGCATCATATTTACCAGTCAATACGTGTACTGGGCATATGGGTATCATATGTTTACTATTCTGTTGGAGCTGGACATATAGGCATCTTATATTTACCAGTCTGTGTGAGATGGGCATCATATATCTACCAATCAGTGTGGGCTGGGCATATAGGCATCATATGTTTACAAGTCTGTAAAGTGTGGGCTGGGCATATGGCTGGGCATATGGGCATTATATTAACCAGTCCGTGAGCTGGGCATACGGGCATCATATTTACCAGTCTGTGTGCTAGGCTTAGTGGCATCATATATTTACCGGTTAGCCCTCCAGCAGTCAGTTTAACAGTCATCCCTCCAGTTTATTAGTCTGTTACTGTTATCTTAACCACATCATCAGGGCCGGCCTTTGATATGGGCAACCCGTGCATCTCTCCTCGTGGTCTGTCTTCCTGTTGGAGTCATAGGATCTTGCCTCCATTCTGTAATTTTTTCTGGGACTGGCCTTTTTGTAAACTACTAGTACCTGCCTGTCCGATGACTATCAACTAGTTAGCTCAGACAGATAAGTAGATTATTCTTATCACTTACCTCTTGAGACACCATTATATTAGCATATACCGTATTATGGCTACGTTTATGCAGAAGACAGATGCACCTTGAAATACTTGTATATAATAATTAATTTGGCTTGAAGAGACAAATTCCTGTTCTTTCTATTTCTTCTTCTTCCATTTTATTCTTCCGCTTTTTTGGACTGCATCTCCTCCAACAGTTTTTGAGCTAGATGTGCAGGGCATATAGGAGAAGTGTACTATCTTCTAGCTAAGGAATCCACGGAAGCATTACGGCGTTATTGGCGAATTTCGGGACATTTTTTCCCATAGGCTATAATGGTAACAATCCTCAAATGTGGATATTTCAAAACAGTTTTTTCATGGTCATAAATACAAATGGTGACACCCCCAACCCCCCACAAAGACACAGGTACACCCACCTACTGACCCACCTTTCCATTCCCAAGGAAGCCATACTTAAAGGGTAACTATAGTCAAAAAACTAACTTTGATCAATCATTATTATTTATATTGCGCCAACATCTTCCGTGGCGCTTTAAAATTACATAGTCATACAATACATACAGGGTAATACAGGTTATATAAAGTCATACATATTACATACACAAGGTAATACATAATATAGGTAAGCAGAGTTATGAGTTTCTTACAGCAATACCGTGATACAATAGGAGAGAGGACCCTGCCCAAAGATATTACAGTCTACAGGAAATGGGGGTGAGACATAAGGTTGCGGGAATCGGTAGGCTGTAAATAGATTGGCAGTGGAGCGTGAAAGGCGGGCTGGATCATATTGGGTAGTCAGATGGGTAATGTCTAGACCAGGTTGCATGCTTGCCTGAAGAGGTGGGTTTTAAGGTTACGTTTAAAAGATATTAAAGGACGGTGAGTGACAGACGGAGGAAGGGAGTTCCAGAGCAGAGGGGCAGCACGAGCAAAGTCCTGAATACGGGCATGGGAAGAGGTGACAAGGGTGGATGAGAGGAGGAGATCATTTGCGGAGGTTGTGTCTGTGACGGTGGATCAGCTCTGAGATATATGGATAGTGCTTTATAGGATAGGGTAAGCAGCTTGAACTGGATCCTTTGTGTGATGGGCAACCAGTGGGGGGACTGACAGAGAGGAGAGACATTAGAGAAGTGAGAAGAGAATGAATGAGCCGGGCAGCAGAGTTGAGGATGGATTGAAGCGGTGCCAGGCGGTTGTTTGATGAATCACACAGGAGTGTGTTGCAGTAGTCTAGTCGGGATAAGATTAGGGCATGGATTAGGATTTTTGTAGCTTCATTCGATAGAAAAGGTTGAATTCGGGAGATGTTTTTGAGTCGGAGCCGACAGGAGTTGGCAAGCAAATTGACATGGGGTCAATCTTTCAAATCTAGGAAAGATTGGAATCTAGCGTTATTCCCAGGCAGCGGACATGAGGAGATGGGGATATAGGTGTATTGTTAATATTAATAGTAGAACTAGGGAAAGGAACAGATCGTGAGGGTGGGAAAAGGACAAGTTCAGTCTTGTCCATGTTGAGTTTGAGGAAGCGGGAGGACATAAAGGCAGAGATTGCGCTAAGGCAGTTGGGGACCAGGGATGTCAGTGTAGGGAGATCTGGGTAAGAGATGTAAATTTGGGTATCATCCGCATACAGGTGATACTGGAATCCAAATGAACTAATGAGTTGTCCAAGGCCATAGGTGTAGATGGAGAAAAGAAGGGGGCCTAATACTGAGCCTTGCGTGACCCCCACAGGAAGGAGGCGAGGGGTGGAGCTAGTTCCGGAAGAGAAAGTGCAGTGTCCTGGATACTCAAGGAGGACAGGATCTGAAGAAGTAGAGGGTGATCAACAGTATCAAAAGCAGAGGACAGATCAAGAAGAATGATCAAGTCACTTTAGTGAGGGCAGTTTCTGTGAAGTGGTTAGGGCGACAGCCTGACTGGAAGTGGTCAAAGAGAGTTAGCAGACAGGTGACTGACCAGTTCAGCATAGACATGTCTTTCCAGTAATTTAGTTGCAAATGGGAGAAGGGAGACGGGCCGGTAGCTGGAAAGAGCGGACGGGTCGAGGGAGGGTTTTTTAAGTATAGGGGATACCACAGCACATTTAAATGAAGAGGGAAAATACCAGTGGTGAGGGACAAGTTAAAGAGAGAGGTTAGGGCTGGGATGAGTGAAGAGGAGAGAGGGGGAATAAGATGAGAGGGAATGGGGTCAAGGGGACTGGTGGTGAAATGTGTCCTGGATAGGAAAGATAAAAGTCCCTGTTCTGTAATAGTGGTGAAGCTCGTTAGGGTACAATTAAAGGGATTAACCAATGAAGGGAGGTTAGCCGGTGCAGTGGTAGGCGTTGGAAGCTGTAGGGAGGAGGTAGGGTGTACAGGAAAACCATTTCATATGTTTATGATTTTTTCTGTGAAATATGAGGCTATTTCATCAGCCGATAAATGGGGTAGGCGCATACCACCCGCCTTACACGGGTACACACACCTACAAGTCAAAACAGGTCTTTTTATATGTGTAACCTCACCTAAATAAAGTGGGCACCCTGTTAGTCAGCACTCAGTGTTACCCTCCAGTGCTCTTTGTTAATCAATTGAACACACAGTTGTCCTCTCCTATTGTGGATGTAACTGTGGGATTTAAAAGAATAAGATGGCCCCATAATGGATTTGTCTAACAATTGTATAATAAATTGATGTGCATGTGTGTGGGATGTGCAGGTGCCACACACACAGTCCCATCCCATTACCTGGCACCAGACCCTTCTTTCTTTTCGTTATCAAATACAACACCCTCTGCAGTATTAGTAGGTTGTAGCACAGCGCCCTCTAGCGAAATGTGGTTAACACAGACCATTGCAATGTGCAGGGGGTTTAACAATGTGACGTCTGCTGAGTGGCAGCTGATAGGAACCGAGAGGTTGGGGACTGACGTTCAGTAGCTGAAACTTTCCCGTGGTCCTGGACTTGGGGGGGGGAGCAGTTTCCCACCGCCTACTGAGAGCAGAGCCCAGTCTGGTCCTTACCTTACATTGTCATTACTGCGGTCCCCGCTCCCAGCAGGTACGTAGGAAAGTTCTCATTCTTTATTCCACCTGACACTTCTCTAGTTATTAGATCTCCCTCATGGACATCTTTATAGCCGAGCCAGGACCATATCTGGGCAAAATATTCGCTTGTCACCAAGGGGGGGGGGTGCACTGTTCCCCTCTATAAATAGCAAGACACTGGGATTCCAACAGGGTTGGGAGATAAACTGAATGAATCTCTGGGTTTAGCATAATGGATTGCTGGAGGGGTGTACACACAGGGTTTATTAGCCTGCCTTGTTAGATAATTCTAACCACCTATTCTATTTTATCTGCTGTGTGCACAGACATATGTTATCATGTATTATCTATAGGTAGGAACAAAATTATATTTTGTGTTCCACAAACCACATTTTTTTGTGTACACTGTATTCTGTGTGCACAGGTCTGAAAAGTTGTGTTCATGGGAGTGCACAGTTGGAACAGTGGTCTAAATGTTGTTACTTTGTGTCCTGTTTTTATTAAGGAACTTGATTTTTTTAGTGTTCAGATGAAACAAAACGAGTGACCTTGGTCCTTTCTTTGCTTACAAGATGCTAGAAGTGTTGCTGCTGGTAGACAGCCTCTAGTCTTCATTGTCAGGGAAACTGCAACCACACTGTACCTGACAGTAACATGCGTGAAAAACGCACACACATTGCAGTGCGTTGCACACATTTAACTGTCCGTTTGTAAAATTATATATGTATAATTTTATTTATAAAGCGCCACTTGGGTACGCAGCGCTGTACATAAAAAAATATATATATTAGTAGTAGTAGTAATAGATCTCCGCACTCTCCTATGCGTTTCCTGGTCAGACAGTCAGCATCACAGCCAGTGTTCCCTCTAAGGCGTGTGCTCGTGCGTGCGCACACAACTCTGCAGGCCTGCGCACACAGGTTCAAGTGGTGCACACACAAAAATCTGCTGGAAAATAAGTGCTGCGGCATGTAGCGCACACAATTTAATTTTAGTTAACACATACAGCAGCAGAGGCGGTATCAACCAGCCAGCAAGGCTTTTGGTAACGGTAAGTATAGCACAATTGTGTCTGCTTCTAATATTAAGTGGTGTGGGTGGACATGCCCTTTAAAAACACACAGTTTTCAAGAACAGTTATTTGATCACCAAAGAAAATTATGCTAATATGTGTCCTATTCGGTTACAATGACAGCAGTTTTTTTTGAGCGCATGTTGTGTTTTGTTTTCTTTTTACTGTTCAGATGAAACAAAATGAAAGTGACCTTGGTCCTTTCTTTGCTTACGAGATGTTAGCAGCTGTTGCTGCTGGTAGAAAGCCTCTAGACTCCTTAATTGTCAGGCCAAGGAATCTGCACAACAGCTGCTTTCTTAGTGCTGGTTCTTGGAAAGTGAGAACTTTCTGGTCTAAGATCAAACACTAATATGTAAAAAAAACTGTAGCTTTTAAACAAATAAAAAAGGGTATTTATTTAGCATTCTTGTCTTCCTAGTCCTGATAGAGATGTCATATTCTGATATTGAAAAGTAAAGCTACCCATACACAGGCAGATGTTTTTCCGGGCGTCCTTGTAACGCATGTGTTGCAAAAATGGGGTTTGTGGGGTATGATTACTCTATCTGCTAAAGTTTCTGTTGGGGGTGAACATGCCCTTTAAATATTCTATAGTTTTATTTACTTTATAATGTAGAATTATGCAGGAGACCTTAGAGAAACTTGGTATTTTGCATCCTTTGGTAAAACATTTACTGTTACTATAAATTATTTGAAAAATAAAATAACTCCACCTATGAAAAAATACAAGAAGTTTGTGCTGATTCACATAAACACAGCATGATCCCTCCCCATACACTGTATGGTCAGTGAACATTCTGCAGCAACACATGGTTATCATCTACCTAAATAAAAAGAAGCTGCATACCAGTTTAAAGGACAGTTTTACTCCCCCTACCCCTAACAATTAACCTGGGTGAGTATCTGTACGTCACCCCTGGGTGCACTTTCTAACCTGTCCAATGTGACCAATTGGAAGACGTGCTATACAAGAAACACGTCTTCCTATTGGCTGGATCACCAGATACCACGGCTCATGTCAGGCTGCTCCAGTACTTGGCTGCCACTAGGTGAATTTGGGACCTCTGGCTGGGTGTCCTGGGTTCCGCATCCCTCCTTTGCAGTTTGCAAAAAATTGTTTTTGCTAACTTCGGCTGCATCTGAACTTTGAATGTTTTCCATGTGCTTGCTTAGGTTTTCCTGGTTTTATGGTTTCTCCATGATAAAAACATACTGATGAATTAATTAACAAATCACTATATAAACAATAAATACAATATATTGCAGTTTAGAGATAATTAATCTATAAGGTTTTTAAAGGGTATCTCCACTGGAAAAAAGAAATGGCCATTTAGTTTTATTGAAGAACGGTAAATGAGCTGTGTCTTACCTCCCGTTCTTCAATAAAAAAATGCCCATAGAAGACAGAGTCTATTGGGAGCTGTCAGACTACACACTACGCAATGGAGGAGCGAGCGATCAGGTAAATAGCTTACCTTCGTTCCCGGCTCCTGTGGGTTTTATTGAAAAATGTGAGGTAAGACACAGCTCCTTTACCTCCTGTTCTTCAATAAAACTAAATTGCAGTGGAGATAGCCTTTAAAGGACAATAAAGCGGTACCAGATTGTTTCAACTCACTCTCTCCGTTTAAAAGTACTCAGGGTGAGGTCCTCACCCCTGGGTTTAACTCTCTCTGATCAGGTCATCACTGTTGTAACCTACAGTCTGGGACCTGGCCAGTGGGAAACACGCTTCTTGCAGAATGTGTTTTTTGATTGGTCAGGCCCCAGACACATGGGGAGGTGGTGCAGACATGTCCACTAATTGCAACTTATAGTGTTTGGGAGTGGGTGGATTGGAACAGTTTTGTTGCCTTTAAGCATTATATAATCATTACAGTTGCTTTATATGCTTAGGTTTAGCTTTTTTATAAGTTGACAACTTGGAGTTATCAAGGAACAATGCTCTTATCTAGGACTCGTGTAAACATCGTTTTTGGAAAATTGAAGCAACATTCTTCTTCAGTGTCAATTTGTGGTGTAACACTGTGCATTTTTTATTATTAATTATACATGTACATTATTTCCTGTTCTCTGGCCTTGTGAAGCCATTGTCTTTATGTGCTGTGTTCACACAACCTGCAATCCCATCCTTCTCAACTGAGTTAAGACACTACCAGGCTTACCAGGTTTGGGGGGGGGGGTATTAGCAGTCTCCCTAGGATAGATAGCCCAGGAGGAAAGCAGGGTTTAGATAGGCCACCAGTGGTGGGTGGAAAGTGGGGTGGGGCTAGCATAGGGAGGCATTTGTATTAAAGTGTATGAATAAATTACAGGATCATAAATTAAAATGTATGTTTGCAAATGCGAGAAGCCTGGCTGACAAATTGGGTGAATTGGAAATTATGGCGTTGAATAAAAAGTATTATGTAATAGGTATAGCAGAAACTTGATTTAACAGTTCTCACGACTGGGCTGTACATTTAGAAGGATACACCTTGTTTAGGCAGGACAGACAAAAAAGGAAAGAGGGAGGAGTATGTGTTTATGTTAAAAAAGAATTGAAGCCAAATTTAAAAGAAGAGATAACTGGCGATATGGATGTTAAAGTGGAGGCAATATGGGTGGAATTAGGCAACAGGAAAGGGAGTAATGTCATTGTTGGTGTCTGCTATAAGCCGCCAAATGCTAGCAGAGAGGAAGTGAATCAGCTTCATGCAGTTGGCAAGGGCTGCAAGTTTGGAGAGTGTGCTCCTTATGGGGGACTTTAATTACCCTGACATTGATTGGTGTAGTAGAACTGCCATCACAGAAAAAGGCGATGAGTTCCTGAATTTGCTGCAGGATAATTTTCTCTCACAGGTGGTTGAAGTTCCTACTAGAAAAGGAGCTCTGTTGGATGTGGTAATATCTAACATCATGGAGCGCATTATAGATATAAAGGTAACTGGAGGCTTAGGGAATAGTGACCATGAAATAGTGTCGTTTGGAGTATGTTATCGAAAGGAAAAGTGCGCTGGGTTAACAAAGACTTTTAATTTGGGGAAAGCAAATTTTCCCAGGTTAAAAGTAGCTCTTCAGAATGTCAACTAGGATAAGGTATTATCAGGTAAAGGTACTGAACAGAAGTGGACTGTGTTTAAGGGGATTTTAAGCCAGTTCACATCTAAATTTATACCCTTGGGAAATAAATGTAAAATGTTTTCCCACTGTAAGCAAGATCTGTTTTTACCAGGAGATTTTGCAGACTGGTCCTCTCAATGTTCCACTGTATATAGAGGCTTCTTTGAACTAGTGGAGTCAAAGGGTTAATGGGTTATAGACCAAAACCACTGGCGGTATATTCCAGTCACTATTAGTATTCAACTTCGATTTATCATTTTATAAATGAATATATGCTTTATCCAGCTGTCATATCCCCTCTCTAAAGACCTCATTCTCATTTCAGAGAGTTAAATCTGAATCTGTATTGTTTTGGAAAACCCTAAGGTTGGGTACACACCAGCAGATATTTCCGGCCAACCGACCGATAGTGCACGGCACTATTTACCACTCGTTCTTCAGTTTAAAACATAAAAGAAAGTTTAAAAAAACAGTGGACACAATATACCCTTTATATACAAATGGGGATTTTCATTTAAACTGCAATTTGTCAAATACAACAGATCCTACACCATTTAGAATTCTCAGGAAGGACAAGAACTCCTTAAAAAAAATAGGAATAACACCACCAACATCAACCCCCAGAATAACCTATCAGAAAAAAACATTGATAAGAACCTGGATAACATCCTCAGCTAAAACCCCAGGACACAGATTTCTGTGGCCCACTACCAGTCCACAGACATAAAGACAACCAAAGGCAAACCAATCTGTAACAGAAACTCCTGTCCTCTGACATGCAAAGTATATTTCTTACTGTTTTCACAATATACACTTTAATACAACCTGTTCACCCTAACGAACACTCGGGGTTATTTAATAAAAGTTCTTATCATTTAAAATGGTGCTAATTTTGCCCCAACCAATTATATGTTAGCTTTTAAATGTTAAATAAGATCTGATTGGTTGGGGCAAAATTAGAACCATTTTAAAAGATAAGAACTTTTATTGAATAACCCTGACTATTCACCATAAGGTCCTTTAGGGCCCTATTTATAAAAGATCGGTATCGTTATCGTAAAATACAGATCGTTATCGTAAAATAACGACGGGTGTTTAAGATACGGACGTTATTTACGTATACGACCGGATAACGACCGTTATTACCCGATATCGGTAAAATACCGGTCGTTATCGGTAAATAACGGTCGTCTCGTAAAAACCCGGTCGTTATTTTACGATAACGATCGTATTTTACGATAACGATACCGATCTTTTATAATAGGGCGTGAAAGGACCAAGGACCAAGACAATGGAAAACCAAAATTGCTTTTGTGCATTGATTGAAGACTGGGAGGTTAAGGATCTATTCTTCAATGAATTTGTGTGGAGCCAGGAACGAAGATGAAAAACATTCTTTCTGCGCTATACTCTGCGCTATTTTAAAGGCTCTACTTCTACTTCCAATCCATCACCAGTGGCCATATATGAAACAAATAGAAAATTGTAGATGAGCCTCAGGCAGTATAGAATCTGCAAACATTTATTGTGCACTTACAAGCAACATGTTTTGGAGCTGTGTGCTCCTTTATCAAGCATACAAATCAACTGTGCAATTTCTCTTATGTAGGTAAAACCATTCCCCCATATTACATAGGTATGTACAATATATCAAGTGAACATCATTTATTATGGATAAATGTTTGTTCACATTAAATAATGTTCACTTGATATATTGTACACACTTGTGTAACATGGGGGAATGGTTTTACCTACATAAGAGCAATTGCACAGTTGATTGGTATGCTTGGTAAAGGATCACACAGCTCTAAAACATGGTGCTTGTAAGTGCACAATAAATGTTTGCAGACTCTATACTGCCTGAGGCTTGTCTTTAATTTTCAATTAAAATTTTCACGTACACACGCGTCCATGCATGCACTGATGTCATGCTGTGCAATGTCCTATGCATGCTCGCGGCACATGCTAGGCCAAATGAAGCTGGAGGAACCAGGAAATCTCGGAGGGGCGAAGCTACTCATTCCACTATACAGAATGAAAGCAGGAAAGGTAGGCTCTGGAGAGGGATACAAAGAAAAAAAAAATTGCTCTACACCCAAAGCATATCTGAAATTACCTACAAATTCATGGACCCTAATCCACATAAAAAGAGGAACACGACAAGGATGCCCCCACTAGCTACTCTTATTTATATTGGAACCTATACCCCAAGCCATACGCAATAATACTGCCATACCTGGTATTCAGATTGGACATCAGATATGTCATCAACATTACATACTTTTGACACTCACTTCCCCTTAAATAACTTTACCAAACCTTTAATACTTTACAATCAATCTCTCGTGTCTCAGGTTTGTAAATTAACCAAACAAAAACAAATTTTGGGCTTGAATTTCCTTGCACCCACTCTATTTAGAAATTCTGCAGTGCAAAATTCATATAAATCTTGCTTTGTAGCAAGACCTCCAGCACAAGTTAGACATATTAATTTAATGTTCAATTGTCCAAACTATCAAACGTCTAAATAGCCCAGGGGTTTTACCCTATTCTGACCCATTCATATTGCGATCAAATGTGGACTGCAAAATAGTATAGTATAGTATTTGAGGTTGAATAAAGACATACGTCCATCCAGTTCAACCAATCTAGCAATATCCTCATTTCCTGCCTAATTGTTGATCCAGAGGAAGGCAAAAAAAAACCACCAAATTTATGAAGGGGAAAAAATCCATCCTGACTCAGGCAATCGAAATTTCCCTGGATCAACTCTACTTTATGTATCATACCAGTAACTTGTAACATTCCTTGTTGCAGAAACTCATCCAGATTTTTTTTGAAAATGACCAATGAACCTGCTATAACAACTCCACTGGAAGACAGTTCCATAGCTTTACCGTTCTCACAGTGAAAAACCCTTTCCGAGCTTGAAGCCTAAACTTTTTCTTCAAGTCTTAAGGGATGTCCTCGTGTCCTTGACATGTTCTATTGGTGAACAATGCCCCAGATAGTTTATTGTATGGCCCGTTAATTTATTTATACACAGTAATCATATCCCACACAAGCGCCTTTTCTCCAGTGTACATAATTGTAACTTTCCAGTCTCTCTTCATATTCAAGCCCCCAATCCCCTTATTAATTTAGTTGCCCTTCTCTGAACCCTTCATTTCAGGATGTCCTTTTGTACACGATTACAAAATTGCACTGCATATTCCAAATGAGGCCTTACCAATGCTTTGTAAAGAGGGAGAATTACTTTTTCCTCCCTTGAATCCATACCTCTCTTTATACAAGACAATACCATGCTGGCTCTGGCTGTTGCCGCCTGGCACTGCTTGCTACCTTTAAGTTTGTATCCCACCAAACTCCAAGATCCCTTTCCAACAGGGATTCACTTAACACAGAGCCATTTATAGTATAAGTCACAAGGATTTTTAAGTCCAAAATGCATCACCTTACATTTATCAACATTGAATTTCATCTGCCACTTGCAGCCCAATGTGACAATCACTAGATCCCCTTGCAACGATTGCACATCCTCTGAAGTTTCTAATGGTCGACAAAGTTTTTGGTCATCAGCAAACACAGAAACCTTGCTGACCATACCCATTTCCAAATCATTAATAATATATTAAATAGAAGCGGCCCCACACAAACCCTGTGGCACCCCACTTAGCACTTTAGTCCATAAGATGAAGCCCCATTAACAACTACTCTCTGCATCCTATTCATTAACCAATTTTCTATCCATGTACAAATGTGACTCCCCAGACCAACAGACCTTAGCTTATACATTAGTCGCCTATGGGGGACTGTATCAAAAGCCTTTGCAAAATCCAATAAACACATCTACTGCTATTCCAGAGTCTAAATTTCTACTTACTTCCTCATAAAAGCCAAGCAAGTTAGTTTGACAGATCATTTCCTCCTAAATCCATGCTGGTTACTACTTATAATGTCGTCCTGAAACATACTCTAGAAATGTTCCCTTATTAAACTTTCCAGTTCTCTCCCCACCACTGAAGTTAAACTTACAGGCCTGTAATTACCCGGCTGTGAACGACTACCCTTTTGAATATGGAATACATCACCTTTTTCCAATCCAAGACACACATCCGAACATGAGGAAATCACACAAATAAGAAACAATGGCCTAGATAAAACTGAACTCAGCTCCTTAAGTACCCGAGGATGTATTTTATCCGGTCCAGGAGATTTATTAATATTAACCTTATTTAGTTCTTTCTGTACCATATCCTCGGTTAACCAAAGTGCACTTGAATCTTTTATACCATTATTGCTACTATACTCTATGATATCTGTACTTGGATCTTCTATAGTGATCTGGCAAATGGCTGTCTGAATGTTGTGAGAATATCAGAAGCCATTACTATGTTGCTCATTCCTTTGCACGATGGGTGCAGGCATTCTCAGTAGGATAAGTAAGTGTAACCATCCAATTACTTTCCATTTCTGTGCTAAGGGATGAGGGCCAAATATTAGGAAAACGTAGGAAACGCTTAAAATTATAAATGAAAGCATGGTGACCTATTTTAACAATATAAACTCTGAGTGGCTACTTATAATGCTCCTTTATTTGGAAAATAATTAATTGTTTTGTAGAAACATAGCTGATAAAATGCTGTAAACAAAAGTGATTTTGTGTTTTTTTTATAGGATCAACTATCGTAAAAGGGTAAACTAACAAAATGTCTCTCAGAAAAAATCTAGAAAAATACAGAGATGTGGATGAGGACGAGATCTTAAATAAACTAACTGAAGATGAATTGAGGGCTCTGGAGGGGGACCTGGAAGAGCTGGATCCTAATGTAGGTATTTTATCTGAAAAAGTATAAATCTCTCCTTTAGGGCTAGTCCACACTAGCACGTTTTAACATTGCGTGATAAAAAGCACAGGGTAGTGTTGGCCGCCAGTTAATATATATTATAATATATATATATATATTAATGGTATTTTGCCATTCATCGGTATGGCTTTTTTCTTGTAGAGAGAAAAATTGACAGTGCTTTAGGGAGCATGGTCAAAGGAATATTTAGTGTGCTGAGAAGTTTTGAATCAGGTATATTATACAAAAGAACAAGGGCACTAAATATATATTAGAGTAGAGTTAACCCCAGTGGGGGACTGCACATGGTTTAAATGTTATCACATGAACATACCAAAGAAGAGAAAGGTTAAACCCAGCACACTTTATACAATAGAATTCCCTTTATTAAATGTGCTATAGGAACATGGAGGTGAGGACGAGGTCAGGGATGCTGCCAGGCATTTCAAGACCCACTGGACAAGTTTTGCCCCGACTGGGCTTTCTCAACAGCTTGGATGCAGAGGAATGCACAGTATTGCACTGAAATTAGCACAAAGCCAATGCATCAGTGGTAAATGCTCTATTCACTTGCACTACAAAATTAGATGTTTATGGATGTAAAGCAAATTATTTTAAATATGCACCTTTAAAAGAAAAATGGAATGTTGCCTTAAACCCCATAAATAAATCATATTTTATTTCTAATTCTGTAAAATCTGGCACTGTTCAACTGGAGATAATTATGTGTTTTGTACACAGAATGAACTATTACCTGCAGGACTAAGACAAAAAGACCAAACCCAAAAAATTCCAACAGGACCTTTCCACCGAGAAGCACTCTTGTTCCATTTAGAGAAGCAAGCAAAGGAAATTAAAGACAGGGAAGATCTTGTGCCTTACACTGGTGAAAAAAGAGGTTTGATATTTTTTTATTCTGTTACTTTATGACAGTTTCAGTCAAGTAGTTAAAATAAATAAATATGAGAACAAACACACAGCTTTGCACAAAAGAATTTATATTCAATTTATCTTTCTTCAAAGTGTGGGGTCATTGCGTATTGAAAGAATATAGCACAAAATATTTTTTAGTTAAAAGCTTTTATATAGCTTGCCTGTTAAAGGGCAAGTCCACTAAAAAAATGTAGATTACCCCCCAAACCTAGGTTTCGCATTACTCACCGATGCCAAAGATGATCCTGAACTTCCTTACCTGACCTGGTACCTTGCGGTCTAGGTACAGCTCCCTGCTCCTGTTTCGAGCAAAAACAGGAGCAGTGAACTTCTGCACTGACAGCCGCACTACTTCCTGGTTGTGGCTGTCAGGCGATTGGGCAACTGACAGCTGCAACCAGGAAGTGGAGTGGCCGTCAGCAGCAGAGTAGGATCAGCAAGTAAGTAGACCTTGTTAATCAGCACTGAAGTAGAAGATACAATGAGAGCTTAGAGTTAGGTCCCACTATGCGCGTGGCTATCCGTTTTCCGTTTTGTGAATCGCAATGTAATTTAAAATATAATAGAAATCGCGAGAATCAATACCCACTGTGTAATTTGTGTTCCAAATCTATGTGTTCCATTTATTATCTGCATGTGTGCACAACTTTAGTTATGTGTGTGTCTGAATCGCACTTTAATAATAGTCTTTGGGAACGCAAAAAAAGGCAGACAGACGTATTTTTTGTGGGGGTTTTTTGCGTTTTCTCCAATGTTTCCTGTTGATTTTCCAAAAAATGTACACGCACACAAACGAACTGGAAACGTGGACACATATGCGTAGAGACATTTATGTGTGTTAACCTGCAAATGGACCAGAATGCAGACAAAATGCATTGTCTTAACGCACTCAAAACAGACAGCACAACGCAACGCACGTAGAGGGACCTTGCCCTTAGAAGAGCTTTGCTTCAGCAGAATTTTTAGCTGGCTAGGAGATTGTGATTTGTGACAGGCAGTGAAAAAACATACTGTATTCAAATTTGTAAAACCTTTAATATTCAATGAATAACTATGAATAGTTATTCATAACAGGAAGTTATTCATTTTTTTAATAAGTTTTAATTAAATGTTATAATAAGTGTTCCCCAGACCATTTCCCTATTCCCTGGGTCATTTATTAACATATTATTAATATTTATGCCTTAAAGGGCATGTCCACCCATTGTACAAAAATGTAGTATCTTACATAGGACCCCCCAAAACCCTAAATGTGTTGTACTCCCAATCTTTAGTAATGCTTCCAAGCTGAGGAATCCAAATTACACCATTGTTTGCTCTGCCTTCTCTGCAGCTGCAATGTGCCCTTTACATTCACAAGCAGCATCAGGGGAGGCTCGATCGGTAATGGCCGTCAGCCATTGACCATGACGTCACTGTCATGGCCATGACATACAACCTTTCAAGGAAGCAGAAGGGACCCGCGGCTGTGGATTGTGGGGTTTGTAAGTTGTATTCCTCTGCCTGGGAGCATTATTGAAGATTATGAGTACAACACATGTGTGGATTTGGGGGGCCTGCATGAGATATTGTAGACGGGGTGGACCCTTTAAATTTAAGGAACTTTCAGATTTTTATCTCATACAAAAAACAGAATTCTAGTGCACAAAAAGGCAAGTACCAGTAGGTTAGGACCCAGTTAAAGAAAGCAACCCTGACGTGGTGACTGGGCTTAAAATAATTTGGCCAACTTATTGAACTAATTGCTTTTATTTATCCAGGGTTTAGCAGGCTGTTTGTAGCAGCAGCCTTATGGAGGTAGCCAATATGCAATTAGAATTGTTTTGTGCACTAGAATTCTATTTTTTGTATGTATTATATTTTTGGTCTCTAGTTGCACTTTAATATGGATGTAAAACAGCCCAATTTTCTATATATTGTTACATTGAAGGTTTGACCAAGCCTTCTGGGAAATTGTACTCCACCCAGAGTTAGGTCATGTGCTTATTTGAGTAAAATACTTTAAACTAGAGAGTAAGCTTCAAGCATCCAGGCCACACAGGAGAAGCTGTCAGCTCATTCAGCCAAAAAGAATTGTTTGTGCACTAGAATTCTATTTTTTGTATGTATTATATTTTTGGTCTCTAGTTGCACTTTAATATGGATGGACAACTGCCCAATTTTCTATATATTGTCAGATTTTTATCTCCCATTGACTTCTATGGGTCCATTTTAGAATTTTTTTATTTTTTAGGGAAAAAAACTTGCCGGTTTTCGAACATCTATATTCAGCAAGGACAGTCATGTGGGAGCCTATTGAAAATGGCAAAAAACTGATTTTTCTTTGAAAGGCTATGAATTATATTAGATTGGGAAGGTTGAATTGACTCCCTGTGCCTGGTGAATTCATTCTTGATAATTGCTTGTCGTATTTGGTCTGTGGCTGCTATTTTAGAAAACAGGCCTGTTCCTTTGTTCCCGTCTCTGGCTATCACTCAACTTCCCTTCCTCTTCCTTAGGGATATGCCATAAATAGATTCTATGTCACATTCTTGTCTCTCTGCTGTGGTTATGCTCTTTATTCTATCTCTTGTCTGGAAATCCCCACAGTTCACACGTCATAAAACCTTCACTTGAGGAACATAATTTGGAATAGTGCAGATTTGTAAAATTGAATACCACATTACTGCATAAGTATAACTTGGATGTGAACTTGGAGCAAACAGTTTGGGAGTATTATTAGTGATAAGTGTTAAGTAACCAGCAACAAAAATCTCTTTATGTCAATCCCCATTGCTTTGAATTTAGGCAAACACAGGAATTGAAGAAAGAAAGAAAATATGTGCCCTAAACATCACAGATCACATTAAAAACATATCATGCATGAGGTTAAATTAATTAATTAAATTGTTAAGCACTAAATTAATGTTGAAGGGCATCTATAAAGTTGTCAGTTAGGTAGAAACTGTTAAACTTGACAACCAACCAATCAGATGTTAGCTTTCAAATGTTAAATAAGATCTGATTGGTTGGGGCAAAATTAGCACCATTTTAAATGATAAGAACTTTTATTGAATCTCCCTGAATAATTCTAGGAAAGCTGCGCCTGGGCTAACCCCATTTCTCCCCTTAGGTGCATGTGTCTAAAGTGGATAAAGGCAAAATCAAGCCATACTGCCCCAGCATGATTTTGCACTGAAACTAGGCATAATAGTTCATACAAAATTTAATGTGCATTATTTGGGGTATACAGTAGATGCCTTTATTATTGTGCTGCTATTATTAATGTTGGTTTTTCCTGTATCTTATAGGAAAGCCATGGATACCCAAGAAAACCGTAGTCGACCCTGTGTTGGAAAGTGTGACTTTGGAACCAGAGCTTGAAGAAGCTTTAGCCAATGCCTCCGATGCAGAACTGTGCGACATTGCAGGTACAGTAAGTGCAGCACCATATCAAAGGCAAATGTATAAACCATCAAGGTATATGTGGAAGTAAATACACCCTATGTAAATGGTAAAGTTGAGGCCACACTGTACCGGATGCTAATGCTTGTGAAAAGCTTGTATACATTGGCACTAGAGACGGCCGGTTCGCGGACCCGAACCCGGATCCGCCGCGGATTTCTCCCGTCCGCGAACGGCGGATTATTCCGGACTTTCCGGACTTCCGAACTGCGGATTTTTTTTTACGAAAATTTTAGAAAATATGAGTATCTCCGTAATTACGAGGATCTACGATACTTGCGGGATACAGAAAAACCGAAGATCCTCGTAATTACGAGGATTCTCGTAATTACGAGAATACTCGTAAAAACGAGTAATTCGTGTAAATTTTCAAGACGGAGCAAGCCACATGATCCAAATTAGCCAATGGCAGCTATCATAGTAACAGAAAGCCTCGTTTTTTTACGGAAATCTTCGTTTTTACGGGAATCCTCGTATTTTCGAAAAATACCGTTTTTTTTAAAGTCACGCTAGCGGACTGTACTTTTTAGGTATTGTTGGCATTTATACGTGCTTCTAAGGCCATTACCCAGGTCCCTGAGTGGTTAAGTGTACGTTACCAAGGCTATTTAGACCACTTTTAATGCGGATTTTGCCGAACTTTCATTTTAATACGTTTTAACGGGTCCGCTCGCGGATTTTCGAATTTTCGGATTTTTTCGAAAATCCGCGGATCCTCGCGCGGACCGGATTTTTCGAAGTTCGGACATCTCTAATTGGCACACGTTTCATGCATCTGGTAATAGTCCGGATTTGGAGTACATGCAATTCACAATAAAATGGTGATTGCATGCTTTCAGTTTTTGCAGTGCATATGATCACATTTTTTTGTGAATCGCATGTGCACACATGTGCACACATGTGCACACAATGTGGCCACTAAAATTGTGATATACTGCCACGCGCAAAATATTATCACAAGCGTGTGAGAAATGTGCTAGTGAGGCCTAGCCCTAATTTTATTTAAAGGTTTTAAATTAAATATATCCAATGTATTTGATCTTTATAAAGAGAAAGGTGATGTAAGTAAACAATAAAACAAATACAGTGCATCCAGAAAGTATTCACAGCTCATCACTTTTTCCACATTTTGTTATGTTACAACCTTATTCAACACCCCAAAAAACTGAGAAATTACATGTACATAAGTATTCACTGCCTTTGCCATGATGCTTAAAATTGAACTTGAATTTGATTGAGAGATCTTAAATTGGCTGTGCACCAATGCTTCCCATTCAACCTGATGGAGCTTGAGAAGTTCTGCAAAGCGGAATGGGCAAAACTGCCCAAGGATAGGTTTGCCAAACTTGAGGCATCATATTCAAAAATACTTGAGGCTGTAATTGCTGTCAAAGGCGCATCGACAAAGCATTGAGCAAAGATAGTGAATACTTATGCACATGTGTTTTCTCGTTTTTTTAATATTTAATTAAACAAAGCCTCAAGTAAACATTTCACAGTGGGGTGTTGTGCTTGTTCTTATTCATCAAGGTCATGGTATATCTGTTGTATTCAGTCAGTTGGACTTAAGTCAACTGGACTTAAAGTTTCGCTAGTCTTTCGCTAGTCAATTCACAATGACTTGTACAAGAATCTGTTGGCAATTATGTACGCTGAAGAGTCCCAATTAGCATATGACAGCCAGGTGTTAGGGACCTTCTGAATACAAGGCATGATTGCATTGTGGCTAAGAAGTGTTATCAAACCTGAATACCAACATTGAAGTGGGAAAGCAAGACAGAAGAAAGAACATGGTCATTCCATATGTGGCAGGGGTCTACGAGAAATTAAGAACTTTCAAAAAACACTGTATCCCTGTCTGCTTTAAACCAAACAACTCACTGAGGCAATTGGTACATTCGAAAGACCCAATACCAAAACAAGAAGAGCAACATCATATTCGCAGTGCAGTGCAGATTTATATGTGGGGGAGACCAATTCATGCACTAATGAGTGGCCAAGCACAGAAGAGCCAATTCATCGTGTCAGGACTCAGCCGTGTACCTGCATCTTAAGGAAAAAGGACATACCTTTGAAGATTGTAATGTCAACAGGACTGGTTCAAGGGAGGCGTCATGAAAAATAAACCAAGCCTGAATACAGGTGGGGGGTTCGACACCAACTGTCTGCCATGTACAATGCTGTTTTGACACCTTACCCTGGGAAGTTTGTATAACACCTCTTAGCCACAATGCAATCACACATTGCATTCAGAAGGTCCCTAACACTTAAAGGGCAATTATAGTGAGAAAATGTTTTTTTTTAATTCCTTCTAATGTATCCTATAAGTCACCCCAACCACCAGGATAGCTTGGTTTCTTTAAATTCTTCATAGTCCCAGAGATATAAGCCTTTGAATATGCTGTGATTTGTAGGAGCTGCTACACCTCATCTGTCACTCAAAGGCACACACCCACACAATCCAAAGCTCCCATGCAGTACTGTCACATACTCCTTCACCCACACTGTAAGTACCATGTGAAACACAGTTAAATGCTGTAGTGCTAAACACAATCAATAAACCATTATCCCAGCAATATGAGCATAACACACTATAAAACAGCCCCTCCCCCCAAAAAATCTTATATACATACAAAAACAGTGACTCAAATGGAACACTAATACAGTCTTCAATTTTAATGATTTCCCCGCACTCCTTCCTTATTGTAGGTGCTGTTCCTCTTTACTGCTAACCACCAGCAGTTATTATCCTATAATTTGTACTTGTTTGAAGAACGCACACTAACAACCTTCTTTCTTGCTATTATTTATTCAGTGACATGCGTGCACAACGTTTCGGGGAGTGTCCCCTTCCTCAGGTGCGTTCTTCAAACAAGTACAAACACTAATACAGTATATATAATACAGTAATACAGACTATATACCAAACAAGACATACAGTGCAATCTATGAAATATATAGACTAAAGCAAATTAAATGTATCAGAATAACAAGCAGTGTCACTGTGTTTGTGAAGGTCTCACTACAGCTGCTGCTACACTGACCCCTGTCTTCAGTGATTATGATCTCAGCTAAGCAGGGGAAGAGATATGAACTTTAGGTAAAAAATAAATAACAATTAGCAAAGTTAAAGAACAGGCAGAGTTCAGTAACTTACTTGTAAAGAATCTCAGCACCACTTGTCCTCCTCTCTCCCCCTCTGCCACTCCCTTCAGCATATTGCTACTTTCTCCCACACTTTGCTTGCTTGCAGTCTAGCTCTGGGGAGGGATCAACAGGATATCAGCACTTCATTTAAAGTCCTTTCAACTGAGCATGCCCGGACTTTTCATACAGCCCTTTACTGCTTGAGGGGGACTAGACAGAGAGGGGAGGGGGACTACACAGCTTGGCACAAACTTCTGCCAGTGAGAAGAAAAAAAGCCACACAGCAACATGAAAGTAAGGCAGCTTATACTAAGTGATCTGTACATTGTATATAGACAAGGTTTTTTTTCACTATAGTTGCCCTTTAAAGGGGAACTGTGGTCTCCACACAAGTTAATTCTAAATTAAAGGCCAGGTTCCTACCTTTAAAATGAGCCATCACCACCTCTCTCTGTGCAATACAGCTCAAATTGCAAGGAATTTAGTGATCAAAAACTGAAGGGGTGGGAGACTTCCAGATGTTATGACTAAAGCTCCTCCCCCACACCGTCGAGGAGCTCAGCCACAGATTACTATATGTTTAGGGGAAACTGTAAGTCCCTCCCCTCTGCAGACCTGTCAGTATTAATGTGCTTTTACAATCCAGTATTAAACACACCCATAGGTCTCTCTCTCCCAGCTGTGGTCTGTGCTGTACTCCCCCCCTTCCTGTCTCTGTTTCTTTTTGCTTTGTTACGCTACATATTAGGCTGGGTACACATGGGAAGATTTTCTGTTTATTGGTCAATTGAGACAAAAAATCTGTGCTGCTTTCGGCTGCCAATGGGACTGCACGATCGATCGCACAAACTGTCAGCCACGGCCACTATTGCCGCGACCGACAGTCATTTGTCCCGACCGAGTGCTCGCTCGTATCGAACACTCGGTCGGGACAAAATATCTCTTCTTTTGTACCCAGCCTTATTAGTACTGCTTTGCTTGTAACTTGATCTGTCAGTTTCTTATCATCTCCAGTTTCAGCAAGGGAAGGGGGCATGTAGGTCTCGGGCAGCAATAATAGTGATAAAGGAAGAGATCGAGTTACAAACAGTGAGTAAGAGAGAGGTAATGTAAGGCTGGGTACACACCAGCAGATATTTTTGGCAGATTCACGGCACTTTCGGTCAGTCAGACGAAAATATCTGCTGGTTTGTGGCGGCCTGCCGCGACAGACCTCAATCATTCGTTCGTGCGGAACGGACGAACAGTTGATCGTATGTGTCGGTAAATCGTTGCCGAATTTGCTTCAACTGACAGACATTTGTCCTGGCAGAGCGCTCGGTCGGGACAAATTGTCCCTCCGTGTGTACCCAGCTTAAGGAAGCTATAACAGCAGATAGAAGTAGTAAGGAGGGGGTATACAGTACAGCCCACAGCTGGGAGAGACAAGTGTGTTTTAAACTGCACAGTAACCTCTAAAAAATTTTGAAAGTGCAGATTTCTATATTTGGCAGCCTACTATTATGTAAAGTGTCAATTTTAACTTGTATTGATCTTTTAATGCAGTGAGAAACAGGGCACATTAAATGGCTGCACACATTTTTCTTACATCAGCTAGAGTTTACAGTGTACATTATGATTTACTGGGTACAGAAAGTGCCCATAACAAACATGGCTGTTCCCAGAACCTGAAAAATGGAGGGGCATATGGACATCAAATCAAGGGGTTTTAAGCCAAACAGTAAGCCCAATAGGATGCCAGAGGGGTAAGTGCATCCTTAGGAACTTATTTAGCTATTAATTTTTTTCATCACAGTTCCCCTTTAATTGCCAACAGATTCTTGTACAAGTCATTCTGAATTGAGAAAGCCAGTCGGATGACTAGCGAAACGTCTAGAACTAAAGAACTAAACTTCAAGTCCAGTTGATCTAACTAAATACAACAGAAATGGGATGTTGTGTGTAGATTTTTTAAGGAAAAAATGAATTTAATCCATTTTGGAATAAGGCTGTAACATAACAAAATGAGCTGTGAACACTTTAAATAATATATTTAACACCAAAAAATAACTTTCCCTAATGCTATTTGACAATTCCACTCCTGCAAACGGCCACCACAAGACTTTGGAATTAGGATTTCCTACCTCCCTGGGACAGTACCTTCACTTGGAAAAGAAAGGGCATAGTTGCATAGTTTTTGGGTATTTCCCTTAAGAATTTATGTTTAAAACGTATACCTCTTGTGTAAAATTGGTCTTTTTGATTTAGATACTCTATTTTGCAGTTTACTACTATGCCAATGGATAGCGTCCTATTAGAAGTCTGAGAGTAAGGCAATGAATGTTTCCAGCATACCATGTGCACATGTTGTAATGAGAATGTACACTCCATATGCATGCTATGCTATTGTCTAAGTAATAATGTCAATGTTTTCATATTTGTTCTTGGACATTATTACAGTCAAAGTGTGTTTTGACCCATGCATAAAACATGTTATGGACTGAAAGCCTTTTTTAGGTGTCCTCGGCCACAGGGTTGTTAAGCTTTGATCAGCTAAAGGGGAACTAAAGTCCAAAAACGGATAAAAAAAGGTCCAAATAACGATAGAAATGTGATGATAGTCATCAGATCTTTAGCAATGAAGATCCATATTCCTGAAGATGTGTACTCGGGGCACCATATTTTGCCGTATTCGTATTTGAGGGGATGGAGATATAATAGATTCTAGTCAGAATCCTTCTGCAAAATGAGTTTTTCATGTTACTATTTTAAATAAATACATCAACCTCCCTACACACCATTAAATAATGTAATAGCAGCAGGATAGAAACTATTCTTCATCTTAGTTGTATAGGCAGTTATTGAACCAAGCCGTCTAACAGAAGGCAGAAACTTAAACAAGGGGTGGCCTGGATGTGTAACATCCCCCATAATAGAGGCCGTTCTCTTTACATAACATTTTTTTATATACATTGCCCAGAATGGGCAATTCCTGGTTAAGGCGGTATACCACATCAGGCCATTTTAACATGTGATCTGATCGTGTTTGCAATCCGATTGCTATAAAAAAGCACACTAGTGTGGCACTCTAGGCACGCTGGTTTGCGATGCGATCCATTAATTGGAATGCATGCAACCACCATTTTTGGTGTGATTCGCATATGCTCCGATCCCCGAAAATAACACAGATTGCAGCGCAAGCGTGTGCGTGCGTTTAGTGTGGCTTCGACCTAAGTGTCAGTAAATAAAGCAACAAATGGTAGATTTGAAAGTCCCACTAGTGTACTCTTTACTAGTGCCTAATCAGCAAACAGTATTTGATTTCATCTAAAGTCAGAGGAGTAGGCCCCAGGAATAGCAACTGTTTACCAATTAAAAATTTTGGAGGCATGCCTACAGTTAATTTATGTAAGTTTATAGAGAAGAGAAGCCTCCTCTGCTGCTGTTTAACATGTATTCAAAGGCATCTACCGACCAGTGAGGGATTGTAGAATGTAAGTACAGGAAAAGGTGGTGTACCGTGTTAGCCAGTCAAAATGTTTTCAGGGTAACCCTTTTGAAATAAAAAAAAATAAGTGGTATAAAGGTGATACCTTTATTGGCTAACTAAGATAATCATAGCAAGCTTTCAGAACATTCTAGTTCCTTTTTCAAGCTAAATATGGTCTATAAGTAGTGATAGAGGCAGTTTTTCTAAAGCTAAAGGGGAGAAACCTGTTGCATAATGTGTTCATTTTTTAGTTACCTTCATTGCAGTACTTGAAAGCACGTAATATGAAAAATATTTGGAAAACACAAAAAAATGAAAAAGTACATTGCCATTAGTACAGTACACATTCTTCACTCTAGCATTGATTATACTGCTTTACTTGTACATGTAATAAGTCACTAGAACTGCCCTTTTTTGTGTGTTTGTGTACCTGCAGAAGACAAAAAACTCAACTCTACATTGACTGGCCTCACCGAGTGTCCAGTTCATAATCTACTTTTTGATTAATTAATTCATTAATTGTTCAGTTCTATTTTTATGATTTTCAGTATCCATATAAAAATGGAAATGTTTTGCAACAGAGATCATATAATCAAATAATAAAATATGAGTACACCTGCACTGAAGTTATTACTTTGAAAATATAAAATATATATATACAAATAAAAAACACTTAACTATAAAAAGTCCTGTCTTAATTGTGTATTTGGGGGTAGCTCAGAAAGGAGAGGAGACAAACAGCTAGGGAAGAAGGGAAATAGGGTATATTCTACTTTTAATATAAATAAACAACTGATTGAAATGACAACATTGTTATAAATAGAGAAATCTACTGTAATGAATCTACTATAATATGTATTTCATTCACTGAATACTCAAAGAAACATAACTAAAAGCCACCTAATCCACGGCTTCCAAATAAACTTGTGCTAGTCTACATAATCTACCAGGTGTATTTATCTCCCTAAAAAGTATCCCTAATGTCTCCTACTCACTTATCAGCTTGCCCTAAGTGCCAATGCTGCCCCACTGATTGACATGTCTGACAATAGTCAGATTTTGGGATAAAGTGACCAACTGCCTCTCTGAAATCTTTCCGTTCTCTGACCCCATTTGGCGTTCCGGAGGATGGAACATATCTCAACTAATCTTTTTATGTGTGACCTTTTTCTATGGCTATAGTTATGACATGGGTGGCTTCTCTCTCTAAATTCAGAACATGTATGGAGGACCATGATATCCATTATGCTTCCCTTTCTAAAACTGATATACACCAGCAGAGGCTGTTTTCTAAATATTTGAAAATTTGGTCTGCCTGGTATGATCACATGGGGGGTGAACCACCATAGATATGAGTAAGTGTATTCTGCAGAGTGATCAAACAAGATATTAACCTTGATTTTCTGCCATGCTGATGATGTGGCGTATCACTTACGAAATGGTGAGTTAGACAATTCCCCCTATGATCTCTCCCCCCCCAGTCGTAACAATTTTTGATTGTTGATCTCTTCTTTTTGTTCCCTGTTTTGTTTTTTTTACTTTGTTTTATATTTCAAACTTTGCACTCCCAATTGATGTATCATTTTGCTTTTAGAAATGACACGGACACTGGCATGGCATTTTAATATGATTGTGAGTCTATGCATGTACCATTCTTGCTGTTTGTTCCAACTCACAAATAAAAGTGAGTTGAAAAAACTAAGGAATGCAAAGCTATACATGCAGGATATCTTACAGGGAATAACAAGTAATGTATGGAGGATTGCTTGAGATTTACAATAGATATTTTGTTCCAGCATTCCTTCCTAATATTCTCTCCTTATGGCATACTGATTATCTCATTCATTATTGGAAAGGTGGATAGTTTTAGCTTGAAAAGAAGAGGTTGGCAAATAACTATAAATTAGTATTAGTATAGTATATAAGTATAATTAAGTTTAACTGTATAAAGGCTGCTGTATATATGAACAGGAGTTTATACAAGGGCCAATCAACCAATTAATTTATAGCAGACCATTTGTGGGCATGTTGTAGAATATCATATAAACTCAAGTATAAGCCGATGTTTTTGTTTTTTTAAATGATCCTGAATAGCTATCCTCGGCTTATAGTCGAGTCGCATGCATTTTGCTGCATACTGACCCTTTAAAGGGTATGTCCCACCCCTTTAGATCATTTTTATATTTAATGTTGTAGGGCTAGTTCCCCTAGCCCCAACCGCTATATTGTATTATCAAGAAAGTCCCCCAATTGTTACTTACCTTCCCTCTCTCCTCCGCCACAATGCCGGTCTTCTGCTTGCAAGGAACTGCAGCCGGACCGACAGCCGTGTCTGTGATTGGCTGAGAGGCAGC
This sequence comes from Hymenochirus boettgeri, assembly GCA_019447015.1. Classification (NCBI taxonomy): domain Eukaryota; kingdom Metazoa; phylum Chordata; class Amphibia; order Anura; family Pipidae; genus Hymenochirus; species Hymenochirus boettgeri. The sequence continues at coordinate 216,758,315 of CM033469.1, forward strand.
CAATCAGAGAAGTGTCTGCCGGCAGTTCAGAACGCTGGAGGAAAGAGGGAAGATAAGTAAAGATCGGGGGACTTTCTTATAAATATTTTATAGCGGTTGGGGCTGGGGAACTATCCCTACTATCTGGGAAAGGGATTTTACACTAGGGGGAGGGAGAACAAAACGGGAGGGGGGGGAGAGAGTGAAGGGCTGCTCTGAGCATGCCAAAAACCTCTTGAGAGGACAGCTCAGAGGCGGAAACAAATTCCCTGGTGGCCAGGTTCCTGGTGGGCAGTTTTTTTAACTTTGGGGGACATTACAGGAGAACCATTTGGAGCTGGGATGTAAGGTAAGGATTTTTATACACTACACAGTGGGGCCAGTAGTGGGTTAAATTATAGTTTTGGGGGTGGACATGCCCTTTAAGGCAGCTGGGGGCAATCAGGGGGACATTCAAGTGCCCCTCAATCCCCCATCGATTTTGTCCATTCAGATTACAGTGCAGTACAAACTATGATAAGCTGTCAGTAAATGGTAGATTACTATAGTATTTGTGAATGGAGCACAGACGTTCCATTCACAAAAAGGATTTTTTCTAAGTCTTTGCTACCTAAAAAATGAGGGCAGAGATCAATATTAGGATTATCTTTGTGAATTATAAAAAGAAAATAAAGTGAAATGCACATACAAAAAAATCTTAAAGTGATGCACACCTCTTTTTATCCTACAATAAAGCTATGTGGTCAGGGAGAGGTCATAATTTCTACCTTCAGCTTATAATTGAGTCAATCAGTTTTACTTGTTTTTTTAGGTAAAATAAGTACAACAGCTTGTACTCGGATCAACTTATGCTGATCCGAGTATATTTGGCACTTATATTTGACAGTAGATATAGACAAAAAAATTACATATTTAAGAAGTATTAATAACATAGGTGGAATTGTATTGACTGATATTTAAAAAAATTTCAGCAACATGGCCAAATGCATGTTGAATGGATAGTGATGATCACCACTTTTGGTTTTTGATTTTTTTGTCTTGCTTTTGCCTTGGCATAGAGACGGGATAATGTAAAAAATTCAGACATTTAACATACTTTCCATGTGTCCTCTGCATGAGTTATTTTTTGTTTTTTTTTCTGTTGGAATATATTTTGTATCACATGGAAAAAAAACCTGTGAATTGAAAGTATTTTTGCAACACATTTTCATGTGTTTCCATACGTTTTTATGCGTTTTTTCTCTTCCCCATTGACTTTCATTGAGTGCATTATCGCACTAAACTACCACAAGCAGTGCTTTCCAAAAAACGCAACGCACAAAAACGCAGTAGTGTGAATAGTATTATGACATCCATATGTGATTTTCATGTCCTTGCTTTTTATCCTAACATGTGCATTATAAAAACGCACTGAAAAGCAATAAAACGCATCAAGTGTGAACGACCCCTAAGCCTCCATTTGAGTCACAGAAAGAAACAATTATGCAGAGACTTACCAGTTTTGCAAACACACAGTCTAAATACATATTAATAGTGGGGAATTTAAAGCGCCTGGAACCTAAAAGGTTGTTACCTTCCTGTACCCACATAGACAGATGCAGAGCCAGGCCAGGATACAGAACCAGAAGAGTTATTAACTTAAAGCCAAGGTTCTAGAACCAGAGCGGTAGTAACAAAAAAAACAAGGGTCGGGAGCAAGAAGGGTATTTACATGTAAGCCAGGGATCAAAAACTGGAAGGGTATTTATATGTAAGCTAATGGTCAGAAGCTAGGTAATTAAATTAAGACCTATGCTGTACAGACCAGGACTCGTAAATAACACAGGAGCAGGACAGGAAACATTTTACGATATAAGGAACAGGTTCAGGTACTCAGACTGTGCAAGGAAGCATGCACACACCTGCATACAGTATTTTTTACGCACATGCACATCAGTGCCCCATCCACAGCTTATGGGATTTAACTTGGAGAAGCTGCAGCCACATGACAATGACAAACATAGACTTCACAACAGGACAAAACCATTGTGACATTTTTCTTTCCTGTACATTACATACAGTGTTTGCTTATTTTAAAATAAATAGATTTAAGGGTATCTCTTCTGAATAGAATGTATTGATCATTATTTTTCATTTAGCTATTCTTGGAATGCACACTCTGATGAGTAATCAACAATATTATGAAGCCCTTGCAAGCAGCAATATCGTTAACAAAGAAGGGTTAAACAGTAAGTATCCTTGTTCTTATGTTATCAAAATGTACAGTAAGTTCTTTTTATCTATGATTTGGGGCTTTTTAATAAGTCCAGTAGGAATAATATTCATGAATTTTCTTCTTGATGGACAATATATATATATATTGAGTTTAACTTGGATGGAATTAGTGAATGGAATTCACGTAAGGATACTTTTCAGTAAAATGCAATTTATGCTCAAACCCAATGCTGGTTTTTCAGCAACAGTCTGGTAAACCAAGAAATGGTGTAGGAGGGTTGTATATCCTGTTCAAAACTCAAGCGGGTGGGATTATTGAGCTTGTCAGATCATCTTCTCTTCAATAAATGCCCAATACAGCCAATAAGTCTATCGAACAGTCTATTTTAATAAAATAGGTCCAAAAAAATTCACCTGTGTATGGCTAGCCCTAGGAGACTTTAAGGGTCCTAAATTTGATGCAACAAGCAGACATATATGCAAATAAATGAAATAGCAATATCATCACAGTTAAAACTAGAAAGGGATAGTTTAATTATAAAATTTTAATTTGGCTTGAAATGCTACATTTTGGTAATGTGTGTCTGTGATGCAGGTTTTAAAACTCAATAACCTTGCTATAACCCTAAGTATGGCTCAACAGGAATGAAAGGGTAGTTCAATAGTTTTGTGTACCTGTGTCAGGTTGGAGGATTGATCAAAATTTGTTTATTTGACTATAGTTACCCTTTAAATATGGCTGCCACAGAAATGGAAGGGTAGATGTGTCCAGTGGGGGCTAAACTTTTTTTGATTATTGATCAACATTTGTTTTTTGACTATAGTTACCACAGAATTGTATGGGGTTGTATTTTTTGCGTTTATGACCATAAAATAACTTTTATTAATGATAGATCAAATTTTGTTTTTTGGCTATAGCTACACTTTACAGTAAGTATGGCTGCCACTGAAATGGAAGGGTAGGTCAGTAGGTGCACGTACCTGTGTCAGGTTGGGAGTTAAAAATTTTACTTTTTTAAGGATTGGTCAAAATTTTTTTTGACTATATTTACCCTTTAAGTATGGCTGCCACGTAAATGGAAGGGTAGGTCAGTAGGTGTGTGTACCTGTGTCAGGTTGGTGGGTGTACATTTTTGCATGTATGACCATAAAACTGTGACTATGAAAACTAAACATAAAACTAAAACTGTGACTATGTGAGGGTTGGGGCAATCAGTGTTTGTGTTTATGGCCATGAAACTAACAGTTTTTATCACATGACCCTTAAACCTCGAAATATCCACATTTGAGTATTGTAACCATAATACCATAATAGTCAATGGGAAAAATGTCCTGAAATTCATTGAAAACATGGTAATGCTTCCATGGATTCCTTAGATAGGTAATAGCACACTTCTCCTATATGCCCCGCACGTGTGTACCAAATTTCATGTCTCTAGCTCAAAAACTGTGGGAGGAGATACAGTCCAAAAAAGCGGAAGAATGAAACGGAAGAGTAAGGAAAAAAAGAAGAAGAAATAGAAAGAACAGTAATTTGGCTCTTCAAGCCAAATTAATAAACTGTAAATACAAAAGGAAGGTAGTAACCACGATGACTGAAAGAAAGATGTTGAAATTTGACCTATTTAGCTTAATGGACAACTCCACCCTCATAAGAACATCTTTTAGAAAGAATGGCCTCTTTAAAATATGTTAATATTTTATACTTTGTCCTATGAATTAATTACTGTATGTCTGCTATGCTTCTGGATGACTTATGGAAACTGAGCAATGTAGAAACCTGTACTGAGCCTGGGCATGCTCAGAAGAGGCAATTTTGGAACAATTTTGACCGTTGTATTAGAAAAGACTGTTCTATAGACTGCTTGGCTGTATTGGGCAAGCCCAAGGATCCCTTCCATATGATTGTTTGATCAGGACATTTCAATTGGGTGCCGACATCAGGCCATTGATAGTAGCCTTTTTAAGTTTAGCCTTTTTAAGTTTAGCTTATATTGATGCTCCTTATAATGATAGGGTGATCTGAAAAAATCTAAAAATTTTCACCTGACAAACATTATTTTTTTTACTGATTCATAAATGTTCTAAATGTCCTTTTATAGGTGTGATTAAACCAACACAGTACAAGCCAGTTCCAGATGAAGAGCCCAACTCAACAGATGTGGAAGAAACTTTAGAAAGAATAAAGAACAATGATGCAGACCTTGAAGATGTCAACCTTAACAACATTAGGGTACCTATGTGTGTGATGAGTGCTTCATCTTTTAGTGAACTGAATAAGGAAAAATGAGAAATTTTAATCACAGCATTTACAGGGAAAGACCTGTCACTCAGCAGAAATTGTAATATGTGACCCATTAATGACCTCATACTAGGATCTTTAGCTGCCTGCCAGCACACTTTCTGCAACAATTAAGAGCATCAGCAGAGAAAAGAAGGCAGAGGGGTGGGCGGGGGATATATGTAAACAGTGCATTGTTCATGGTGAGGCTGTGCAGAACTTATAAGTGTCGCAGACACTAAAAGAAGGCAGTGAGTTGGGGAGGGTGGGGGGAATTAGGAGCACTCACTAAACATTAATAATTTAATGACAAAGCAAGCACAGATAAATATTTGAGTACCACCATTTTACTTCTCTCAAATTGTAGTTTCAGATAATGTAAAGTTGTTTGAGTTAGTATAGTGACCCTTTAAATACAACTTTGTGGTTTGACTGCTGATACAAATAATGTCTTACTTGTCATTGTAAGTGACTACTTCATAAAAATACAGATTTGAAAACAGACAAACATTTTTACTAGGACAAGATAGTCTAGTGTAGATCATAGTCATTGAAAGCAAGGAAATGTTACAGTGTTGGCAGCTAGCTGGGGGAATATACATTGAACGTGTCAAGAATAAAATGGACAACTACAAAATGAAAAGCCATAGTACACACCTATAGAAGTTCTGGGACATTTACTTTGTAAGAGGTTCCATTATATGATTCAAACCATGTTGCATACATTTGCACTTAACTGGCTGCTCAGCCGCCAAATTTTGCCTACTTTCACATGGATGCCAGTCCCATCATCTACTGCTAGTTAAATGCTACAGTAAATCTGGAACCATTGACTGAATGGCAGCATGCCACAGGTGTGAAAATAGGTTAATGTGCTTCAATTTTGTTCACAAAGACAAGATAATCAATATCCATGAAATAACTAATCAGAAAGTTAAGAGGTGGGAGGTTCTAAATCTGCAGTCACAAATACTAGTTTTTCCCCTTGGCACATGCTCAGTGCAGGAGAAAGCAGAAGAAACCAGAAAGAGATCCAGTTACAGTGACTGAAGGAGGAGAGATAGGGGCCACAGGGGGTTTCAAAGGGAAGGACCATGGGGCCCATGGGGAGAAGGAGACACAGGGAAGAGGGACTGTCACATGGTTTTAGAGCAGGAAGTGAGTGGATCTGCTACCATATCACACATAAAAATGTAAATATTTTCAAAACTATGTAAAAAAAAAATAAGCTGCCCCCTCCCTCCATGCAGTCAATCAATGATGGGACTGCTGACATAACAACTAATGGTTGATTCCCCTGCTGACTCCTCTGCACATGCTTAAGCTTATAAAAGCTCTGAGAGCCAAGGGTACAGGTAGATTAAATATCTGGTTACAAATGCATGTAATTAACTGGTATAAATAGCGGTTGGGGTTGCAGGAAGAAAACTGACTAGTCACCAGTTTTTTGTTTTATGGGTGGACATGCACTTTCTGTGAACATATACATTTTTTCTGTATTCCATTCTTAGAATATTCCTATAGTAATATTAAAGGCTTATGCTGAAGCCATGAAAAGTAACACTCACGTGAAAAAACTGAGTATTGTTGGAACAAGAAGTAACGACCCAGTTGCATATGTAAGTAACAAACGTCATTGAACAATATGTACATACACACAGCTGCTTTGTTAAGCTGGGTACACACAATGAGATATTTCGGTCCGATCAACTGATAGTTCAGCGTATCGGTCAATCGGACCGAAATTATCGCATCCGAATGCGCCCATGTCCGACCATTCGTCCAAATCGGACGATCGGACATGGTGGAAAACCTCGTCCGATCGTGCAGTCCTATGGACCGCACGATCGGTCCGCGTAACTATCGGACGCGGCTGCTTTTGCCGCGACCGACAGTCCTTCCTCCTGCCGACCGGTCGAAAGTATCGAACGGTCGGTCAGGAGGAAAAATCGGTAGGTGTGTACTTAGCTTTATGCTGGATTTAGAGACAAATTAAGATATTATTGACAGTTGCAGTTCTGGTGCTTTTAATACGTTATCTTAAAAGATGATTAGTTTTTTGAATACTAAATTCATTTAAATAGCATATATTTGTAATAGTTGCAAATGAATAATTCTATTCTCAGCAATCTGGGAACATGCGTAATTATTCCAGGCATCTGCTTTGTTCAAGGCTTTGGCAGACATGCTGAAGGTCAACAGTACACTGAAAAGCTTAAACATGGAGTCCAATTTCATCAGTGGAACAGGCATCTTGTCTGTTATCGAATCACTCCAGTATAATACGTCACTGGTAGAGCTGAAGATAGATAATCAGGTACAGCGAGTGCATATCGAGTTTGTGTAATATGTTTTTTTACTGTACTGGTTTCATAACAATGCTTGTGAGTGAATGGCACATCATTCAAAAAGTATAGAAATGTTTCATGTGTGTACAAAGCTAGGTAATTGCGTAAGTTAATTTTAGTTTATATTGTGACAGAATTGTGCTAAAGATAATTTATCTTACATTTTCTGTACAGAAAGGATACTAATAGTGATCAGCCTGTTGCATCTTGTATAATGGGATGGAGGAGTAACTGTGAGATTCCCCTAACCTGCAGCAATGGAAATCAATGGCCCTTGTTCCATGACATTGTTAATGATCTGGCAAGACAGATCACTAAATGACATTGGGGCCATTGTACACAAATGTACCCAAAATGTTCATGAATTCATGTAAAACTAAACTGTATGTTTTGTTTATTTTTATAACAGAGCCAACCACTAGGCAACAAAGTTGAAATGGAAATTGCTAATATGCTAGAAAAAAATTCAACTCTTTTGAAATTCGGTTATCATTTTACTCAGCAAGGACCTAGACTGCGTGCTTCAAATGCCATGATGAACAATAACGACCTCGGTATGTTCCAATCTAATTTTGTAGTGTCTGCTATTAATTGGAAACATACCGTCGCAGTCATAGTTATAAACATTCTCTACTGGGGGCAATTAGGGCCATATTTATAAACCCATGGTATCGCAAGTTTGCGATGTCACAGTTTTTCGTTAATGTACGAGAGCGTTTGTATAGTTACAACGAATTATTGTTAATGTACAAACGTTTGTCCATAGAATACCATGTGGTAGTAAACAACCGTAATAACAATCGTTAAAGGCCCGGTATCGCTAAAAAGCTATATCGCGCCTTTAGAAATATGGCCCTTAATGTGTAAATAAACTAAAGGCTTGTACACACATGCCATCAAAGCACACAATTGCTGGCCTATGAGTGCCAACGTTCGGCCGTAAGTGATGATAATAGTTCACTCAAGCGTTGTTTGTTGATCTGCCAGGACAAACCCCAAACAATGCTGGACGGCCATATACGTATGATTATTTTCTGGTACGGCCATTTGGCCGTGCAGGATAGCACGTGTGTAAGAGCCTTAAGAAGCTGATGTTCCCTAGTCATGTTTGTATTCTGGATGTATCAAGAGAAAATATATCTACGCATGCACTAGCTCCCCCTGGTGACGGCACTGTCTGAGCAGGGGAATGTTTGATAGTACTGCTGACATCTGCTCCTTGGTTCTGTCTGATTTTTTAGCATGAAATATCCATCCCAGTTAATAATGCAAGGAGTACAGCAATTACCTGTATTATGTTGGCATTTGTTGATTTCTGTCTACAGATTTAACATGAAAATATCTTTATGACTCACTTGTTATTTACAGCTCGCATGAATAGAACAGATGGGCCTTGGCATAACTTTTCAGCTGTGGACCTGGAGGATGTATAAGTATAGAAAGAAAAAATCTCTATACATTTCTCTTGGCTTGACCCTCACTGTCTCTATGCCACAGGCAGTACTGTAGACTGATACCTTCTGGCTCTTCATTGCAAATCTGTTTTTTTCTGTTTCTTATTCATAACATTCTTAATCTCATACTCTTGCAAACTTTGCTTTCGAACTGATGTCTTAAAGCTGTTCAAATATATGTCATGTGACCATACAATAGAAGGGCCCTGGGCAATTTTAGTTAACAAAAAAAAATCAGGTAGATTTAACAAAAGTTCTTATCGTTTTATGTGATTTAATTCTTCATGGCTAAATGGCCTATTCAGTTTTTTTAGCCTTCATTATTCTGGTTGATAATTTGCTTGTAGTAAATGCAATCATATTCAAGGCAGAATAAAAACAGAAAACAATCTATAAACTATTGATTATAATCAAGAAAGTAAAAGAACATTGCAATCTTGCGATGCTGCGGGTTATCATAAAAGTATGATTGTGACCATATATATACGGTGGCGATCGTACAGTTACAAGCGTAACGTGTGTATTATACTATGCTGTACCAAAATACCTCAATGGGTGATCTTAAATCTATCATCATGGTCCTAAATGTATGATTGAAAATTTACAACTGCTATCGCAAATTTACTATTGCGCCAACAATTGTTGCTGTCTCTATTTTGCGATACTGCACCTTTAACGTTTGTTGCAGCGATAGTAAATTTACAATAGTGTTTGCTAATTTACGATATCGGTCGTAAATTTGCAATCGCCCCTTGTATCAAGAAACAGGATTTACAAAAAAAAAAAGAATTTACTAACATAATTGTGGTAAAATTCAAATTGGCTACTAAGCGGGCCCAACCAGGTGCACTAAAATAGCCCACTTACAACAAAAATAACATAAGGTAGATTCAAAGGGCATATCCACCCCAAAACTAAAATTTGTCCCACTGCTGGCCCTACTGTGTAGTGTTCAAAAATCCTTACCTTTCTCCTCAGATCCTTATGGTTCTCCTGCAGTGTCTTCTGAAATTCCCAAAAAGTGAAGAGTAGGAACCTGTCTGTGTGTTATCAGATATCGGCCTGCTACTTCCTTGTCCTCACTAAGGTCTCTGGCATGTGCAGTGGAACTTTTCCCCCTCTTTCCCTTCCACCCTCTGGATCCCTCTGCACTGTACTTTTCTGTAGTGTAGTAGGAACTTTTCTGTAGTGTAGAGAACCCCCCAAATCTAAACGCTATGGTTATAACTTAAAAAAAAGCACAGAAATTGACTTACCCACCTTCGTTCCCTCGGCTCTCTCATTAGCCAGCAGCCAGCCTGGCACCTATTGCTTCTTCCGGGAACGGAAGAGAAAAAGAGACAGAGGCCAAGAGAACAAAGGTGGGTAAGTCGATTTCTGGGCTTTTTTTTTAAGTTATAACCATAGCATTTAGGGTTGCTGTAAAAAGGGGATTGCATGGCACCACTTAATAGTAAATTAGCACAAACCTCGTAACCAACAAAAGTTTAATAGGGAGGTGCTTGAAGAAAAAATATAGTAATAAATTAAGGTGAAAACAGTTTGTACATTAACCAGCACTCTCTTGTTTGCAAAAAATTTAAAACAGTTTGTACATTAACCAGCACTCTCTTGTTTGCAAAAAATTTAACATAAGGATACATAAGGTGAACATCAAGGGTTAAAAACAATTAAAATATACAATGTACTCATAAAGTGCATAACATGTTATCTTCCCTATATACCTCCGGTTTCACTTTTGTATGGCGTTCTCCCCCTCTGTACTGTTTTACATACCTGATGCCTGATCCTGGTGAATGACGGTAGACGGGTGACTTTAGTGGATGGTTAAGTATCAGTTTGCACTGTTACTTATTGACTTAACTAGTTTTAGGAGGTATATAGGGAGGATAGCCTGTTATGCACTTTATGAGTACATTGTATATTTTAATTGTTTTTAACCCTTGATGTTCACCTTATGTATCCCAATAAAGATTATGTTAAAAGAGTGCTGGCTAATGTACAAACTTTTACTCTCCCTTGACTTTATTACTATAGTGTTTAGGGTTGGGGGGGTGCCCTACACTACAGAAAAAAATTATTTTGGGGGTGGAGATACACTTTAATGCATGGACTTGCCCCACCTTTGCCTAAGCTCACATGCCCACCCTCGTATATTATAAGTTGCGACCCCAAGATACATACAAACCAGAAACCCCAAGCATGTTTAAATTTAGACTCTTAGGGTCATATTTATAAAGACGAGCTAGTGCTTTTTAGTGATACCATTCCTTTAACAATCATTATGATGATTCATAATTTATGGTCGCTATTGGAAATCTACGACAGCGATCATAGATTAACGATCACCCATAGACTGGTATTCCACAAAAAAATTAAACATGGCCCTTAGAACAGCAAGACATTAAAGGGCAAGTCCAGCCCCAAAATGAAAACTTACATACAGGTAAATCACCCCCCAAACCATAAATGGTAATAGTTTGAAATCTTAAATATATAAGTCTAACCTGAAATCCTGCACAATGTCCTGTTTCCCCTGTTTCTGCTTCCTGGTTTTTCCAGTTAGTAACTGTCAGTTATGGATTTGACAGTTGACATCACAGCCAATGACTGAATGTTAATCCCCTGTCTGCCTCTTCTGAGCATGCCCAGGCTCAGTACCTGCTTAAGTTTCTAAATTGCTCAGTTTTCATGAGGCATCCAGAAGCATAGCAGGCATACAGTAATGAATTCATAGGACAAACTATGATATATCAACATATTTTAAAGAGGCCATTCAAAAGATGTTCTTATGAGGATGGAGTTGTCCTTTAAAATTATATAAAATACAAAAACTGATTAATACTTTTATCTATTACACATTAATCATAATTTTATCACATAGATCAGTGTTTCGCAACTTTTCTTAAATCAATTCTCATATTTCAGGGAACCCCTGCATAAAAATGTGTCATATTCTTTTAACTCTGTTTCTTAGTCATCAATTTATCAACATACAGAATTCATACAATAAGTATATCCAGATTTCTGGATTAAAACATTACACAAAATTCATCAACCGGGTGGCTGTCACAATCTTTTGAGGAACCTCTAAAAACCACTTAGTGAGCCTTAGTGGTCTCAGGACTCTTGGTTGATAAACTATGGACAGCATTGGTGAAACTTTTTTATTGCTGATAAGACCATAAAATGACTGTTACAATACCCACATTTTTTCTATTACCAACACTTTACTTACAATTAATATTTGTTTTTTTTCCTCAGTGAGAAAGAGGAGACTGGCTGACCTGGATGGGCCAATATATCCTAAATGTCGCAGTGGAGTGTAAAGTCAAGGAGGAGACTGTGCTACACCACTGAGCCACTTCTAATGAATTCGTGCCAAAGTGTGGAATTTATAAAGCAGTTAGAGCACAATGTGGTTTACCTCAATCCTGTAATGCTCCAGACATCTTATGCACCTAAACGGATTACCATCACTTATAGTTACAGTGTAAACAACCAATGAAAATTTTCAGTGCTGTGAATTTGTTTTCTGTGACTTTTTTTATTTTGTGGGGTGTGATATCTAACTAGAAATCATTACAAAGGGATATTATTTTATATATAACCTTTAAACAAGTGCCTTGACCTTTGTACAACAGTTATGTAACAGCAAAAAAAATTTTTTTTCTCATATTTCTCTCTATATCATAATACACATCAATGAAAGCAAGAAATAAACATGCATGTATTTCCTACAAATAAAATCAATCTGAAATACTGAAATAAAGTTTGCCCATATATTATACAATCAGTACAGAGATCTTCTATTTAAATTTTTACCTATTTGACAAACTTAAGTTTTCACATTCTAGAATCCAACATTCCCATAGTGAAATTCTCCAAAATAATTTTATTTCACCAAGAACAGAATGAAATGAGGTGATAGGTCCTGAGGTTAGAGCACTTTTGGGTAAATTAAAGACCCCATACACTTTTATTGCCTATCCGTCAACAGATTCCATTAGAATTGGTAATATGCAAAGAAAAGTGTATATAATATACTATCCCGATTGACCTTACATGCAGTAACTGCATAGTTCTCTGTACTGTAAGGTTTTAATGTGCATCTTTAATAGGGGACTACATAGAGAAAAATGTGACACATTTTTTACACATAAAAGCAGTAGTAGATTTATATTCTGTGCCAAGTTTCAATATCTGGAAAATTAAAGGACATGCACATCTGATTTTTACCTTATTTATTTTTCCTACCTTCTTTTGTTTTTCTGTCAATTGTAGTAGTAGTTTTAAACACTTTTCAGTAAGAAGTTCCCCACCCACTGGATATCAGTCAGCTCTCATATTGTACAAATCTACATATTACAAGACTGTGTAGCAATATAGGAAAATGAATTAGCAGGGCTGCACTTGTTGTTAATTGATTGCAATTAAACAACATTAATTCTAATTCAGCCATGCTGCGTGTGTTTTTAATAGATGTCCCTACCACAGTATGGGCCATATTTATAAAGCCACAGTATCGTAAAATAACAATACTGCATACTTTAACAAACTTTATCATTATTTTACAAAACAAATGTAACATAACCATTGTAATTTTATTACTCAGATGTAAAATAGCAATAGATATTATTTTACTGTGTTGAAGTAAATTAGCTATTTTAAATCATCTGATCATGCATATGTAAACCTGGGTACACACCATGCAATATTTCGTCCCGATCGAGAGATAGTTCGGTCAATCAGGCTAAAATAATCGCTTGGGTTCTCGTGTGCAACCAATCATTTGTTTGTCCACACGCTCGGTTGCAGCATACTGTCGGGCGTGGCCACTATTCCCATGACCAACAGTCCTTCCTCCTGGCCGCCCGTCGGAAGTGCCGAACGGTCGGTCAGGAAGAGGAATCTCATGGTGTATACTATACTTAAAACTGGGTTTACACTGTCCAAATTTCTGTGTATCGAAATACTGAATTTTTTTCCCCTGCAGCCACAACCAATCAGACACACTGGAAAACCACAGCCAGTCCTCTATGGATTGTACCCTTGGTCGTTACAGAACTCGAGTAGGCAACAGTCAGTCAGAACAAATTATATGGTGTGTGCCCAGCTTATTTAAAGGTGTGTGCAACCAGATAAACCTTTACTGTTTAAAAACTGCTGATCTTGGTAGTACTAGGCCTGCATATCACAGTGCCACCTTTTACCCCATCATTGCACAGTACCACACTAATAATTCTGCTCCGTAAAATCTAATTATCCTTTTAGGTCTACATTTACATCCTTGCAAATTGCAATTTTCTTTCATAGGATGATTTTAATACTGAGATTTGAATGGAAGCCTCAAGCTCGAATTCATGTTTGCATTTAACCCTTCTTCATATCACTTAGATTTCCTGCTGAAATGTTGGTACTAGTAATTGTACATATAGTGTGAGAATAGCACCAGTTCTCATTGCATGTTTGTTCTGTTGCCAGCATACACATACACACAATAAAATGATTTAGAACATGATATAGATGTAAATAATGGGTTGTAGAAAGGAGCAATATCCGTCGTTCCATTGTTTAACAACGCGGTCATAAAATATTGTTTGTTAATGATAATGTTTAACCACAGCATTATTTCATGGCTGCAATGTAAAATAGCATTACGTCAGTCAATGGTGCCTTAACAGGTGGTCGCAAGATACTGCACAGTATCGGTTTGAGACAGCAGTGTGTCTCCTCAGTATTTCTATAGAATATATTATAGTTCGTATATATGCTGATTACAGGTAGGTGTTTCAGATTAAATGCATTTGTACAATTTCTATTTTCTGTGGGAGGACATGATCGTATGATTTGTAAACCATTTTTTTGTCTGATGAGAAAGGAATATCTTCCTGAAACACTGCAGAGTATGGCACCTAATTGTATATAATACAATTTATTTGCATCTATATCATGTGGATCTATTTCTTTTTTTTATTTTCATACAATTATGACATACAGTACACAATAGCTTTATTAGGTGAAGTGCTGCTCTTTTTGTGCTTCTCTCTCTCTCTCTGGGGCATATTTTAAAACCCGCCGTGTCGTAAAGCATGTATGAACTATCATGCTTACAATACCATGCGGTACCAAAATACAGAGCTCCCTATGATGAAGTGACTTGTGGTCACGAAACGCATCAGGGCGTCTCTTCTGCGTTCTCCCCTTTTGCACCACTGATGTGTTGAATCTTATGGAATAAAGTTTGGATTTTGCACTTCGTAGAGGATTTGTGCTTTATTGGATGGTGCCAAAATACTGCAATGGTATTGTTGGCGATTGTAAACCTACGTTCGAAGCCATAAATCTACAATTTTGACTGTAAATTTACGAACATGGCCCCCTCTTTATTATATTTATAAAAATAAATAGAAAGTTTTGTACAAGTGAAAAAATGAATAGTCTACTTTCAAAGACGACTGTAATGTTTGCTAATAATTTTTATGCCAGTTCTCTGGTACTGTACATTGTTGCAAGTCGAAATGATCCAAGCAAATGTTATTGACATTTATAGAAACATTGCAATATATTTAATGTTACTCTATTAAATATATTTAATGTGTGAATGCTGTGCTTTGCTATTCATGTTACGTTTGTAATGTATTATCTTATTAGAGTGTACAATCATAGATTAATAAATTTAAATTACATTTAATAAAATCCATCACTTATATTTATTTTAAAAATGTGATTTTTATAGTAGCATTCTAATTTCACTCTTAATATATTTAGTCCCAAATTCACTGCATTGCTACAAGTTTTAAAATTCTTACTGCTTTCTTATTATGCCTACTTGTAGTATCAGTTCTTTAACCAGCAGGCAGGTTTGCCAGGTACTTGAAACTGCTGGTTCCTCTGATCTTCTGTCAGCTCCCCTGTTGTACTACTGTCTGCCCACTCGGTTTACTGTCTGCCCACTCGGTACTGCACCTATGTGCAAGCTATGTAGTTATCGTGCTTTTGTTGGTTTAAAGGGACAGTTAAGTGGAAATTATCAATATTAATTAAATTGTTAGTTTGTATAATGCATTCTTAGATATTCTACATATTCTCTCCCATTTTAAAAAATTAGTTGATTTCATACCCTTTGCTGTTCCCTGCTGTTGACATTAGTGAGCTGCCATTTCAGGTTCTAACGGTCCTTCTTCTTCCCAGGATGCACCACATCCCTGGAATGTTCCTAACAGTTATTTCTACTGATTGTCTGTTGGATGGGTCAAAGATGTTCAGATCTCTACTGAGCAACTGAATCAACCCAGGCGCTGGGTCAAGGGAAAGACCATAATGGTCTCTACTAGGGGTCCTGCAAACAGGAAGTCAGTATTTTGGTTGCATTTATTTATACACAGACAAAATGCAGAACTGGCAGATTGACGTTGTAAGAATAATATATCCTACACTGGTCCAACCATTATTTGATGCCTAGTCCTAGAACACTGAAAAAGCCTCACAGCTGCGGGAGACAGAATTCACACACACACAGGGCATGTACTGAAAACTATCTCAGTTTATTTAGGTCATACATTGGCATATATGAAACAAAGGAAAAACCTTGCATGACGAAAAGGGGCTTTACCGGACTTTATGTCTGCAAATAATATAATAAAACATGTCTTGGAATGCGAGAATAGAGACAAGTTGACATAGGAGGCAGAAGACCTTGAGATAACGTATTATCTATGGCCATGAGAAACAGCTTGGGCTAGGTACAGCTTGGTACATTTTAAGAAAACAGACTAAGTAATATGCACACAAAATGGAGTCGAAAAACAAAAAGGCTGCTATTAGGCTAGGGATTATAAAGAATATAAAAAACCTAAAGTTCCACCTTTTATCCCAAAGGGATAACTAAACGGAAAATTATATGTAACGTAGTATAGCAACATTATCAGTGGAAATAGCATTATAGCGATGATTACATCAGTATACATTGCAAGCGTGAGCAATAGTTTTACGATTAGTAGGAAAACTTGCAAACAGATGCGAATATAGAAATACATTCCTGGGGGCAATTGAATAACAGCAAGCAACAGAGAATCAGAACACATATGATTATTATAATGTACCAAAAATATTGCGAAGCTGACCCCAGGAGGGAACGCACCACAAAAAGCATGGTCCAGAAAGAAAATTTACCATCATCTACCTTGATGTGATTACTAAGTTGTTGCAAATACTGATCTGATATTTAATGTGAGGGTATGATCAGAAAGGTTTAAGCAGCAATACCTTCAACACTTTCACATCCTTGGACTATGCAACAAAAGTAGATAATCGATAGCAGCACGATTCTGGAGAACAGCAATGTTCCAGAGTATTATAGTCGGTTGCGATTGGTAAGGATAGAGTAGTTATATTTAGTTCTTTGTAGCTACTAACATGCAGAGATAAAGCAATTGTTACCAGTATTAATAGCTAGACCTGGAACGCCTACGATACTAGCACCTAAAGCAAAAACTTCCGTTCAGATAAGGGATGTACATTAGACTTACAATCCTCTGGCATAGTTATAGATCCCTGCGATTACGTTCACCTGGCAGAGAGGAAAGAAGAAGATTGCAAAAGGTGTGCTTGGTACTATCACCATACTTAATTACTGATAGCACAAGGACCTCCAGAAAATGTTAGCAGGTAAATAAGTGTAGCTACATTCCCACAGGCCAATAACCCATCCCTCTGAAAAAACAAGGTACATAATTTGATGTCGTTGATAGGTGAGATTACACTTCATGTTATGTATTCACAGAAACAAGAAACACATTGTGCAAGCAGCAGGACAAGTAAAAATAAAACACTTCAGCATCAGGTAACATTTTGAGTCCGAATCATAAACCATATCTACAGTTCATTCACGGGAAGTTTGTTGAGGTTAGTCTGGAGAAATTTAAGCGGGGTCTACACATCTTCCGGAATATTGGGGTCCACTACTTATAGTGCTGTCTCAGTCAGATAGTATGGAGACACATTTGGAACGAAACTGTATACGATCAAACAAAGTACTTATAATGTCCCGTGCACATTTTTACATTTCCTAACAGAAATCAGTTGGTGTTTAGGAAGTCTTTTTGAAAATATACTCCCAAATGTTACCTGGGGGCAATGGAACACGGGGAGCAACATAGAGGCGGGAAGCTCTATCATAAATAGCTTCAAAGTGGGTAAAAAAACCACAGAATAAGATGAAAAAGATGAACATGTCAGGAAAATATATTTCATCTGGATTCACAATTCCCCACGGTTGGGGTCTGGGCTATCTTAATCCTCCTTCTCGCGAGGTTGGCCAAGCGTTTGTCATCTCTTGAAGTCGTTCTGGGTGGTCCATCTCGGTGGTCATCTCGTCTCCAATCAAACAGATTTGGTGCGCGCTTTACTCTGGCAGCATGTTCCACGATGGATTGCCTTCAACCAAGATAGATGTGAGTCATAACGGCCTTCATCAAGACCACATCACCTGATTTAAATGGTTTGCGTCGGAGCACTAGGAAATTAAAGAAAAAGACAGAAAGAAACATCACCATAGTATGCTATTCAGTTTTCAATCAGTTTGCCACATAAGCTTCCTGGATTAAATTACAGGTCACTGTAATTAATGGTCCCTGTCTTAACTGCCCAAAGCGTGGAATGGTTTACCCAATTAAAATTTAGAAGAAAGGAGACAACTTGGAGTAGAATTGGGGCCATAAGAACTTGCTAATACAGCTGGTAAATAAATATCCCATTTACTGAAAGGACCTGCAGTTCCTTCCTAAACTTCTATTTTATTGTGCGGTTCATTCGTTCAACAACATCTGAACTCTGGGGATATAAAACTTCTATTCAATGAACATCAATTACACAATGTCTTGTATTAGCTTCGAAGTAAAGGCTGGTCCCTATCTGAATCTATACCTAACAGGACAAACCTATTTAGGAATAATTTCTTACAAAAAATTTTAGCAACAGTTTTCACATCTTTTTTTACTAAGTATATACCATTTGGGCAATAAACCTGGTGGCTAAGATTTTTTATGAGCCATATTATATATAAATATCCCCTCTTTAATAAAGACCTAAAAAGGCTCTAAAAACAAATTACTTGAGAAAAAAAAATAAATCTTTTAAAAAAAAAAATGAATCGGGAGGAAACAATAAAAATTAAAACCGAAAACATAAACATTTTCGGGGAAAAGTATGAGGAACGCAGGAAAGAACAAAAGAAACGGAGAAAAGAATAGCAACTTATACACATATATGAGATAACATCCCTTAAACAACATGAAAAGGAACTCACATAATCCATTCAAACTAAAAAACATAAGGAAGATAATAATCCACAAATTAAATTAATGTAAAGTCGCTCACCATTCTCATTATAAAACTTTCTACATGCCGAAACGATAACTACATTAAAATCATACCTGGAAACAATGTACTAACAGCTTAAACCTTAAACAAAAACACCAGTAAGGGTCAAAAGAAAAGATTAAGCTAAATAAACAAAAACACGGTAACGAAACTAAATTCCAAACAGAATCTGGGAATTGAAGATCTTATACATTATACACAAACACACAACCATAACAGCTAATTGGTAGAGATCAAATCGGACTGGGTAGAGATTTACACATATATTTAAATATTAATTGCTTGGGTATTAATTTAAACCTAATTTAATACAGTAAATAAAAGGAATATACTATGGGTAAGACCTGAAATATTTAACTTCTAAGACCATAATGGATTTAAAAATAACCTCATACTCTGTGAGACATCGGATAGTTCATATTTCTATTCTTCGCATTATATAAACCTATGTAGATGTTTAATAAACATTCTCCGTGTTCCAATTTATATACAAGTTGGGGCCTCAACAGCCTATTGCACAAGGTCAAGATGCATTCTCGAACAGTGCTAGCCAATGAATTAGAGAGAAAAAAAAAAATAAAGGACTAGTTTCAAGGGGGCTCTGTGTATTGTGATTAAAAACTGCACATGATTTTACCAATGTTCTCTTATAATACAAATGAAAAGATTCGATCATAATTCAACCCAAAGCCAGAGCAGGGGCAGAGGTGGTAAATGTTTATAACATTATTTAAAAATGGCTTTGTCATATTTGCAGCAGTGTACATAGAATGAGTTGGACAGTCTTTAAGGTGCATTTTGGAGCAATTTCGGTCCCAGTGGGGCGGCTGGATATGTTGGTAAAAGTTCATGAAGCATGACCAATCAGTTTATCACAGGGGGTTTTGAAAGCAAAAAATGTCTCTTTATCTCTGGCGGGGCTGGACCAGATATTCAAAAAAGTTTTCAAGTGTACTTAGGCACACTGCTGTTGGCTGGTTTAGCCAGACAAAATAGGAGTTGTTTGCATCCTCTCAGCCCCATACGTTCAGGGTTCCACATCAAGCAGGGGGGGTATCAAAGTTAGCAGGAGCACACTTACTGCAAGTAAAAGTTCTTTTAATAGTGCAACAAAACTATAAGTTTTGTTGTTTTTGCACTATTAAAAGAAATTTTCCCACTGGCAGTAGTGGGCTCCTCTGCTTGGACATATTCACCCTTAGATATTGATACAACCCAAGATATTGACTGAGGAGTCTCCTTGCACATATTGATATTTTTGGGAAGGCTTTTGATTGCAACGACCCATCTGAGGGGAAACATTGTACCTACTCCATGCTTGATACACCAATAACACAATTCAATCATATTGACAAAATTCACTATATTACTAATTTAGAACCAATGTGGGTCTAAACCCATTATATTTAATCACTTCACAGAGAGCCATAGAGTCTGTCCACTGCCAAGTCCACCAGTCTCTATGTCAACAGTGACACAATTCAAATTGGGACTTTGTTCAAAAAAAAAATTGAATACAACACAAGACGGAGGCCTTTAGTAGCACCAGCCGACAGCAAGACAATAAAGCATATCAACATCAAAAACTGTATTTACATGGGGTATCGGCAGAAGAATCTAATAAGGGGTTCTATCTATCAAAACTATAGGAAATATCTGATTATGGCTCTAATAGGGCGTATAAAATAGGACAGACAGCTCTATTTATACTCATGCTTCAAAGGTACACACCAATTGGGAACAGATTATATTATTATACCGTTAAGTGTATAAAAAGCGGTGGTTAGTGGGCATTAAAAAAAAAATCTTCTTTACTTCACAAAGTTATGCACGTAAAGAATAAGATACACAATTGTTAATAAAATCCGGTAATTATCAAATTAATGGGGTTAATCTGGGTAATAATTCAAAGGAAAAGAAAACAATAAAGACAATACACCTGGCGCATTTATCCCTCTAATTAGTTGAGCAAATATGTTTATGATCGTAGGTCCTCTGCAAGTACCCAATTAAATCTCTCAAAATGGACTTGCATCAGACTGAGGGACCATTAATATCGGAAGCTTGAGTAGAGAAGCAATAGTCCTGTATCATCAAAAAAAATAAAAGCTACTTGTATATGAAGAACACAACAGGATTAACATTCGGTCCATGAGCTGTACCACAGCGAGGGAATCACTGTGTGGAAAATCCATCACAACTGCGCCATCATAGGGGATATCTTAATCTGTGACTGTATTTCACATCCTACTTAGCTATATGGATAAACGGGTCTCACCAATGATTAATTTATACAAATAAACATTGTGGATGTATGAAGCTGATCCTCTTTAACACCAACAGAAACTCTACCAGATCCTGCCCTTCACTTCTAAATCTTCACTTCTCAAAAAAAAAACTCTGTAATATAAGAAAAAAAACTTCCGTAGACATTCCTACCTCCATTCGAATTATAAAAATCCAGTAACTAGTTAATTAACATGCGAGCGAAAGAAGAGAGGAGGGGGCGGCGGGAAAGAAGGGGGGTTAGGAAAGTAGGACAGAGGACGATAACGGGTTCAACAGAATTTTACGAAAACTTGAAAAATCCAGGAGGAAAAATACATTTATAATAGAAAACATCGAGTCCAAAACATTCTAAGTGAAACCAGCATTAAACCAAATTAAACCTTACTTATTAATAATCAGATGTATAATAAAATTCACTAAGAGAGCTCACAATAAGAATACACATCTTTTACCAACCAATATTATAAACCATGGATTGCCATAATCATTACCACCAATACGGATCACACTAATCCTCTGAGCAGGAAAATTCTTCGGAATATCAGTATTTTCCACACATTGGAAACCTGTAAACTTAGAATGTAAAAACACATTTAATATACTTTAAATGACTTATCATGTTTGGGTCAGACACCTTTACGTGTGAAACTCTCCATCCTGTAAGCAAGAAGGTTAACAATAGCGCAAGTGAATACAATTAGGGAAACAAATCACATGAAGCAAAGAGAGGAGAGAGAAAAAAACTTATACTCTAATAAATCAGACACTTACATGCAAGACAGACAAGACAAAATAGTAGGGTTCTCAATGTTCCGTATAATGCTAGCTAGAAAGAAACACAAACTCAGAAGTTCGAAACTTCAAATGAACCGGACCACCTGATCGTTCTTAAATGGTTAAGCTTAACTCTTAAGTCCCCGTCCCTAACTCCATGTTTTACAACTTCACTTCACGCCGAAGAAATCTTAGTTAAAGAGAAAAACATTAACTCTCTATGTGCAGGTCGTCGCCTGCGGGAGTATTATCTCGTAGTCCAACTACGAGTTGCGAGTCCAACCGCAAATAGGGATCCTATCAATCAAGGGGAAAATATATCTCTGTACGGCTCCCAGTACCTCTCCAAAGAGAACTAAAAAATGCAGATCGCGCACCCTGGGGGAGTCTACCTCAATTCTCTAGAACACCCAGCACCAAGTTTTTACATTCCACCCAGGGAAAAAAAACTCTTCAGAATTTAAACACTCCACCCACGAAGCAACTTCCATAAGAGAACCGATCACGGTCCCAGCAGCGGGCATTCGACTTACAGACACTCTACTTACAGACCTATCTGTAAGACGTGGGGCATGCGTCCGCCCTTCCGGACCCACGTTTTAAAATCTATACCAATGTGCTATACAAGTTACAGAACAAGCAAGACAGAACTTAAAATTAATAGTTCAATATCTACGGTCCAGGGCGTATCCCCACTTCACTGACACCAAATTGTCAAGAATAATATATCCTACACTGGTCCAACCATTATTTGATGCCTAGTCCTAGAACACTGAAAAAAGCTCACAGCTGCGGGAGACAGAATTCACACACACAGGGCATGCTACTGAAAACTATCTCAGTTATTTGGTCATACATGGCATATATGAAACAAAGGAAAAACCTTGCATGACGAAAAGGGGCTTTACCGGACTTTATGTCTGCAAATAATATAATAAAACATGTTTGGAATGGAGAATAGAGACAAGTGACATAGGAGGCAGAAGACCTTGAGATAAACGTATTATCTATGGCCATGAGTAAACAGCTTGGGCTGGTACAGCTTGGTACATTTTGAGAAGAAAAACAGACTAAGTAATATGCACACAAAATGGAGTCGAAACAAAATGGCGCTATAGGCTAAGTGATTATACAGAATATAAAAAACAACGACGTCATTGGGATGGGAAAATACTGCTCTTTTTTCTGAAAAGTAAATGTATTTGCACTGAACTTCCCCTTTAAGTCATTTATTTCAAAAACAAGCTGTCACCATTGTACCTGTAAGTAAGCCTAAAGTGTTATGTACATTAGGTATGTTTTTCAGTGTTAAAACAGATACCAGATTTAATAAACATTTTGTTTCTTTCAATAGTCGAGATAACCTTAATTTACTTTTTTTCTTTTAATTTATGTTATATTCAATGCGTGTTTGCAAACCCTGCCTCTAATAGGACCATATTTATAAGGGCGAACTAACGTTACAGTGACGTTCAATTGCGGCACAGCTGTACATTTACGAACGGTATCGGAAGCTACCAATCCACGGGTTATTGAACGATGGAGCAGGATGATATCACGTGACGGCACAAAACATTTCATCACTTACATCCCCACAGGTGAATTCATGTTGTCCCGTTCCTTTACCATTAGGATCCAACATTCAACCTCCTCGTTTCCCACTTTTAGCCCCCCGTAAACCCACCCACCTTCCTCAGCTCGGGTACAAACAGTCCCCTCTATTTCACTGCATCGTCTTAAAGGAGAACTCTGGTCCCAAAACAAGTTGGTCCAAGAAAGGCAAGAATATTACCTGTAAAACGAGTCCTGAACCACCTCTCTAGCATACACCGTTCTCATTCTATCATCAAAAGAAGTAACAAATAGTTAAGGGGCTGGATGGCTCCACAGTCCTGCCAAATCCCATGATCCCAACCCCTGTCGCCGACAAACGCACGCTCTAATATGCACATTCTCGGGGTGGACCGGAACAGCAGCTCTGCAAGGAAAATTTGATTGACAGTTGCGGCAGCCAATCGGATGGCCGGAAACCGGGAGCCAATCGGAAAGCTCCCTTACAGCAACCAATCCCTGCAAAGCCTCAGATACACACCCTTATTCTTCTGCTCGTGCACATCGGCTGCAGTTTTTCAAGTGTTGCGTCCTTGAGGAGGCATTATTGTCATTTCTAAGTGAGTTGAAGGGGCGTTGGAGGATGCGTGGGCGAAAATGGCGTTTTATTTTGTTTAAGTGCGAGTAGCGTTGCGGAGGATGCGTTGGCGAATGTCATTTAAGTGCGTGTGATTTTGAAAGGGCGTTGTTTGCGGATGCGTGCGGAATGTCGTTTCTATCTATAAGTGCATGAATGGTGTTGCGGTCGTGCGAATGGCGTTGTTAGGCGTGATGGTGTTGCGGAGGTGGAATATCGTTTGTGTTTTAAGTGCCGTGAAAAAGGGGAATGAAATGGACGTGCGGATGCGTTCCGCATGGTGTTTTCTAAGGCGTGAATGGTGTTGAGGATGTCGTGGCGGAATTCGTTGTGTTTACGTGCGTGAATGGTTGTTGCGGATGGATGCGGCGAATGGCGTTTTGTTTTTAATTGTGGCGTGACAGGTGTTGCGGGGAATGCGTCAAATATGTTTACGTGCTGTGGAATGGCGTTGCGGAATGAGTGCAAATGTTTCTTTTTGTTTTAATAGTGTGAATGGTGTTTTGCGGGGAATGCGTAGGGCGAATATCGGTTTTTTTTTTTTTAAGTGCGTGAATGGGTTGTGGAGTGCGTGCGAATTTCGTTTAAGTGCGTTGTGAATGGCGTTGGCTGAGGTGCAGAATGTCGTTCTAAGTGCGTGAATGGCGTTGCGAGGGATGCGTGCGAATGTCGTTCTAAGTGCGTGATTGGGTTGGATGTGTGGATGTCGTTTTATTGTTTTAACTGTGGCATGAATGACTGGTGCGTTGCGGATGCGATGCGAATAGTTTTTTACGCGTCGGATGCGTGAATGGCGTTGCGGTAGGTGCGTGCGAAATTCGTTTCTAAAGGTCGAGTGAATGGTGCTGCGGATGCGATGCGAATGTCGTTTAAGTGCGTGAATTTGAGATTGGTTCGGATGGTGCGAATGTTAGTTTTTTTCTAAGTGCGGATGTGAATGGCGTTTGCGTGGCGTGCGAATGCGCTTTTAAAGTGCCGTGATGTCGATGTGTTGAGGTTGACGTTGGTGAATTCCGTCTCTAGGGTGAGGGGGGCGGGGATGCTGAATTGCGTTGCGGTATGCTGCGAAGCTTCTTAAGGTGTGATGGCGTTGCGGATGCGTGGCGATATTCGTTTTTTTTACAGTGCGTGATTGGTTGGTGCGGATGCGTCGTGCGTATGTTCTAAGTGCGGTGTTGAAGGCGTTGCGGATGCGTGCCGAAATGATCGTTGTAAGTGCGTTGGAATGGTGGTGTGACGGCTCGAGTGGTGGAATGTCGGTTTTTCTAGTGCGTGAATGGTTTGCGGATGCTTGGACGAATGTCGTGTTTTTCTTTGTGAAGTGCGTGGAATGTGTTTGCGGATGCGTGAGAAGAATAATCATTTTAAAAAGTGCGTGTTGTGAGGCGTTTTTTTTTGCGGATGCGTATGTGCGAATGGTGTGTTCTAGTGCGTTAATGGGGTGTTTTGTTGTGTGGGACGGATGGATGCGGGCGAATGTCGTTTTTAAGTGCGTTGGTTGTGAATGGCGTTTTTTGCGGGATGCGTTGGAGGGTGGAGAGCGGAGCGAATGTCGTTTTTGTTTTTTTTTTTTTTAATGTGCGTGTGGAATGGCGTTGAGTCGTGTGGCGAAGCTGCTTGGTTTTTTTTTAAGTGCGTGAATGGTGTTTGCGGAGCGTGGGTGGAATACGTTTTCTTTCTAAGTGCGTGGATGTGGAATGGCGTTGCGGGATCGCGTTGGCGAATGTCAATTTCTAAGGGGGGTGGAATGGCGTTGGATGCGGGCGAATGTCGTTTTTTATGTTTTTTTTGTTTTTTTTTTTTTTTTAGTGCGTGGAATGCGTTTGCGGATACGTGAGAATGTCTTCGTTTTAAGTGCGTGTAATGGCGTTAGCACGGAATGCGTGGCTGGCGATGTCGGTCTAATGTGCGTGATTGGACGTGCGGGATGCGTTGAGGCGAATGTCGTTTTTTTAAAGTGCGTGATGGGAGGTGATGACCTGTGATTGTGAATGGTGTTTTGGGACTGGGTGCGAATGTCGTTTTTTACTGCTAGATGGCGTGCGTATGGTGGAATGCGTTTAGTGTGAATGGAGTTGCGATGCGTGGGCGGAATGTCCGTTTCTAAGGCGTGATGGCGGTGCTGGATTGCGGTGCGAATGTCGCGTTTTATGTTGTGGTAATGCGTGAATGGGTTGAGGATGCGTGGGAATATCGTTTCTAGTGGTGAATGCAGTTTGGGCATGCGTGCGAATGTCGATTCTAAGTGCGTGAATGGCGGTCGGTGGCGCAACGAATGTGTTTGTGCGTATTAAGTGCGTATCAGCGTGCGTATGTCGCCAAGTTGGTGAAGGGTCGTTGCGGAGCGGAATACGTTAGTGGGATGTTGTGTGGATTGGAATTCGTTTAAGTGCGTGACATGCGTGTTGCGGATGACGTGCGAATGTCGTTCTAAGTGCGTGTGAATTGGCGTTGCGGGATGCGTGTGAATGTCGTTTTGTTTTTTACAGTGCCGTGTGGATGATGGTGTTGCGGGATGTGGGGCTGAGTGCGAATATCGTTTAAGTGCGGGATGAAGGCGGGGCGGAGCATTGGAATGGTTGTTTCTAAGTGCGTGTGTGTGCATGGTGTTGCGGATGCGTTTGGGTCCCCCCCCCGGCCGGATGTCGTTTTTATTTTAAAGTGCAGTGAATGGCGTTTTGAGGATGCGTGCGAATGTCATTTTAAGTGTGTGAATGGTGTTGCGGATGCGTGCGAATATCGTTCTAAGTGTGTGAATGGCGTTGCGGATGC
>CM033469.1:216785125-216842554 GCA_019447015.1 Hymenochirus boettgeri
AGTGCGAATGGTCGCTTTAAGAGCGTGAATGTTGTTGCGGATTGCGTGCGAATATCGTTTTAAAGTGCGTGAATGGCGTTGTGGAATGCGTGCGAATGTCGTTTTAAGTGCGTGAATGTGTTTGCAGATGCGTGCGATATCGTTCTAAGTGTGGTGAATGGCGTTGCGGATGCGTGCGAATGTCGTTTTTAAGAGCGTGAATGGTGTTGCGGTGCGTGCAAATGTCGTTTTAAAGGGCATATGTCACCCTTAAAAATTGTGTTTAATATGATGTCCCCCATGTTTGGCAGCCCCACCGCATATATTTTATTTTCCAAAAGCCCCCCAAACTCTTACTTACCTCCCCTCGTTCCTCCGCCGCACTGCCGGCCCTCTGCTTGCGAGAATGCAAGCAGAGGGGCGGACCGGCAGTCGCGTCTGTGATTGGCTGAGCGGCAGCCAATCACGGACGCGGCTGCCGGTCATTCAGTGCAGCGGGTCAGGAAAGAGGAGAGGTTAAGTAAGAGTTTGGGGAGGCTTGTGGAAAATAAAAAATATGCGGTGTTGGGGGCTGCCAGACATGGTGGAACATCTATTAAGGGGGTTTACGCTAGCGGGAGGATAGTAGAACGGGGAGGGGGGAGGGGGAGAAGGGCTTCAGTACGCATTGACAATAATCTACGGAGGCAAGGTAGCAGGAAGAGTCCTGCTAGCCTCCTGGTGGACAGTTTTTGGGACTTTAGGGGGGGTCTACAGGAGAACCTATGGAGCTGGATGTGAGGTGAGGATTACACTACACTACATGTGTGGGGCCATTACTGGGGGGGATCATAGTTTGGGGGTGGACATGAGGCATGAATGGCGTTGCGGATGCGTGCGAATTCGTTTTTAAGTGCGTGAATGGTTTCTGACGTCGTGCGAATGTCGTTCTAGTGCGTGAATGGTGTTGCGGATGGTCGAATGCGTTCTAAGTGCGTGATGGTGTGCGAATGCATGCGAATGTCGTTTTAAGTGCGTGAATGGTGTGCGGATGCGTGCAAATATCGTTTTAGTGCGTGAATGGCGTTGTGGGTGCGTGCGAATGTCGTTTTAAGTGCGTGAATGGCGTTGCGGATGCGTGCGAATGTCGTTCTAAGTGCGTGAATGGCGTTGCGATGCGTGCGAATGTCGTTCTAAGTGCGTGAATGGCGTTGCGGTGCGTGCGAATGTCCTTTTAAGTGCGTGAATGGCGTTGCGGATGCATCATTACGCACTTAGAACGACATTCGCAGCATCCGCAACACCATTCACGACTTAAACGACATTCCCACCGATCCGCACACCACATTCACGCACTTAAACGATATTCGCACGCATCCCAACGCCATTCACGCACTTAGAACGCATACGCACGCATCCGCACACCATTCACGCCTTAACGAAATCGCCACGCATCCGCAACGCCATTCACGCACTTAAAAACGACATTCGCACGCATCCGCAACGCCATTCACGCACTCTAGAACGACATTCCCACGCATCCTCAACCATTCACGCACTTAAAACACATTCGCACGCATCCGCAACGCCATTCACGCACTTAGAACAACATTCGCACGCATCCGAACACCATTCACGCACTTAAAAACGACATTCGCATGCATCCGCAACGCCATTCATGCACTTAAAAAACGAAGATTCGCAAGCATCCGAACGCCATTCACGCATCTCTAGACAAACAACATTCGCATCGCATCCGCAACGGCCATTCACATGCACTTTAAAACGCACATTCGCAACGCATCCGCAACACCCCCAATCACGCAACTTAGAACAACATTCGCACGCCCCCCATCCCCCAACGCCATTCAGCCATCTTAGAACGACACTTCGCACGCATCCGCAAACCCATTCACGCACTCCCTAGAACGGACATCCCCTCGAAGCATCCGCAACACACATCACGCCTTAAAACCCATTCGCACGGCATCCACGACATCCGCCTTTAAAAACGACATTCCAGCACCATCCGCAACGCCATTCACGCATTAGAATGACTTCACACACACTCACAGCACCAATCACGCAATATAACGACATTCCCCACCCACACCACTCCCAGCACAGCACCAATCCCTGCTAGCTACGACATTAAACAGGTTATATACATATATAATAATAAAAATGAATTAATATTAGTATTTTAACAACAATATTACTTTTTACAATGTGTTATAATATAAAAAAAATTCCATTCATAAAGGTAGTTTGTATTACCGATCCGCCTCCTCCTCCCTGTTTGTTAGGCCACGCCTCCGGCATACGCCCCTTAGTGCTGAGCGGCCAATAGAACATTGCTTGGTGATGTGCACCAGCATCAGGAAATTGCATGGCGGGATTGTGTATTTTGGCCGATGAGCCCAGAAGAAACAGGGAAGGGATGGAATCAAGACGCGGGCGCCAAAGTAGGACTGTTATAGGCGATTTTAAGATGTGTTTTGATTTTTTTTATATTTAAAGCTTCAGAAGATTTGCAGGGGAGGTAAGGAACAATTACACATGTTGCAACTTACAAAAACGGGGATAACAGTTCCCCTTTAATTTTACAGAGATGCAGATGATCTCGGCTCATGGGGCCATATCTGGCTGCTAATGCACCGCCCGGGCGCGGCCCTAGGACGGTTGACAGCCGGGGACCCCGTGCTGCGTGTTAAAGGCCCGATTTCGCTCGTGCTGAGTATTTAAAGGTCCAGCGAAGGACGAGAGATAGCCTGACACGGATAACAGGACATTTGGGAGGGACGATTCTGACGTACCAAGATGGATGCTGGGGGTTACAGTGCAGTTCAGTCCAGATACCCATGATTACACCTGATATCAAGCCCTGCGCCCCTCCAGATGGTTTAAAAACTACAACTCCCAGCATTCCCTGTGTAGTAGTTTTCAAAATCTTGACCATCCCGATCTAGAACTTCAAATCATATCATTATCAGGGCATCACAAATGAGGATTATACACGGAAAAATCACCCCTCCAACAATTAAGGGCTTGTTCACATAGAGCACAGCAGAACATCACAATTGATTGCATTGTTTTGCTGTTGCTAAGCACAAAAGCATGACATCTCTTTCAATGGCAACGCTGTGTGGTTAAGACACCAAATGTGCATGCCAGTACGTTGCACGCAAGCACTACCTCACAGTGCTTTAGTGAACAGCATTTTGTTATTTTGGGCATTGTAAATGTGCTCTATGTGAACGATCCTTACATTGCAATCTTAATAAAACAATTTTCAGAGGTGTAAGCCTAACCTGAAATGCTGCCTGAGTCCTGTTATCCCTCTCTCTGCTTCCTGGTTTTCCAATAGTAGCTGCGGACAATTTTTAAATGCAGAGGGAAGAGGGAGAAGAACATTTAGCTGCATAACAGGTTGTTTGTCATCGATCAGATTTGCAAACTATTTTGAATGGCATAACAATGAAATGGTTCCAGCCAGGGAATATAAGGGACCATGTAAAGAGTACAGGTAAAGGGGCCCATACATGCACCAGTATTGGTTTGCACGACGACGACATCATACTATTTTGATCAGATCTTTTCTAAAAAACTTTTATAAGGTCATGTAACGTCCTTAGTGACTTCTAATATCCTTGATTAAGGCCAGTACGTTTGATGTAATAAATAGTATGCTTATGAAAATCAAGGTGCCCGGCAGTGTCCGTTCATAAATTAACTTTGAAGATGTACAAGAATAAGGGATCCATATTTCATGAACGAGAGGAGTCGGGGGATACATTAGAAAACCAGCATAATCTTTATTTAATGGACCCAATAGAGTTTCAGTAAGGTGTATATGTGATTTGTACTGTAGGTATAAGTGAAACCATTAATGCTGAAAAATTGGGATTGTCATTTAAGGCTCATACTAGTCATCCTGTGCCTCAACTTTTCACAATACTATTTTATGTGACAAATGGGCAATATTTATTAATGGATCAATATTGGTCAAAAACAATGTTCTGGGGAGTGGGCATGTCCTTTTGCGGAATGTGCTGAAATTCAGTAAATATAATTCACAACCCAATTAGAGTAGAATTTTCTTAACCAAATTTCAACACGATATTACATTTTGACTGCAATTAGATTCGACTTTATAAATTGAAATATTGCATGCATCTAAAATTATTTAGGCTGGTTTTTTACTTTGAAACCAGCTTATATTCAAATCAGACTCAACTTTAAAGGAGAACTAAAGTCTCCAGACAACATTGCCCAATAGAAAGAGCACTTTCACAAAAATACAATAAGCCTTTGTCTCACCTTTCCCTTTGCTCTGGGTTCTGGGGGATTTTTTGAAAATAGTAGGTAATTGAGGTCTGCTCCCATAATCCACTTTAGCTGGGACATACCCAGCTAAGTGTACACAGCATATGCACATGCTCTGTAGTGCTCAACATATAAAAACAAGGAAGCTGCCACCAATCATACAACACAAAGCTGAAGTTGGTTTATTATCAGAAATTTGGTTTCATATTCAGATAGTTTCTTTTTCGCAGGCTGGAGTTGGTTTCTTTTTTTTCATACTTTAAGTTTTATTTTGTTGATAACAATAGAAAAACAGGAAAGAAAAATAAAAGCAGTACAGTTTTGGATTAACAGTACAAACAGTGTAATAAAGAAAGGAGCAGAAAAGTGTCTTCGGATATCTTCGCTGTAGAGAAAAATAGTTAGGTTTGAGGGCTTATACTTAACGGGTTCAAAGGTGGGGGGGGGGAGTTATTGTTATATATATTGGCACATGGTTTCTTTTATCTGTTTCCGTTTCCCACGTGATGTCTTTATTGTCAGTATTAGGTAGAATGGTGGAGAGAGATAGAAGTGTGGGGAAGGGGAGGAAGGAGGGAGAAGAAGGTATGAAAGAAGAGAAAGAGAAAACTAAGGGCATTCTCATGTTTATGCATAGGTACCATTATGCTTCCATGTCCTCTCTCCTTTCCCTTCCAAATGAGTTGGTTTCTTATTCAGTTAGTTTCTTTTTCGCAGGCTGGAGTTGGTTTCTTATTCAGAAAACTTGGTTTCTTCTTCCGTTAGTTCTTATTTGCAGGTACCCGACCGTTACTTGTTTTGCTGTACATTCAGGGAAACCCCATTGAGTTAAATTGGCTGGCGGTTGGTTTTCAGAAGCAGAATTAGTTTGTAAAAACAAAAATTTTGTCATCAATCCAAGACAATGTGCGTGCCTATGGCCCCTCCCACACCTTAATCACACTATGGCGATAAAGGCCCAATGTTACCTAAGGCAAAAGTTGCTTGAACTGCAGCTCCTTGGAATCCACATTCCCAACATGTTCCAAAATTAATGGGACTGTAGCAGGAACATCAGAAGGTTAGAACCGGCTCCTGGAAAAGCACTACTGGTAGATATATATTTAGATTAGACCAAAAAATGTATATCTATCTAAAGTAAGCGACCAAGCTGGAGGATACAGCAAGGGAGCTCATGACAGGAATGGGACGGAGCTAGGGGTGGGGGTGGAGTTTGGGAACAGGGGAGGAAGTGAGGGTAGGCAGGGGGAAGTTAGGAAAAGGGGAGGGTTAGTTGGTTAGGCAACCATTTTGGTGAGAAAGTTGGAGTGTTGAGACGCAAGCAAAGCCATCTCCAAGCATGGCTTCCATCTTGGACCACTGCTAGCCAGGGATCGTGAGATGAGGGCCCGGGAAGGGGGTGAGGCCTGGATTAGGGAGCAGATTGAGATGAGAGGAAAGAGGATCTGACCTGTCTCCTAGGAACCGCCGATCACGTCCCCCATCGAGGTACAGTCCACCGAAGTGGTGCATCCCCGGTGAGAAGAAGACAGAGATCTGCGTCCCCAAAGCCAGCGTGCTCCGTTGCCCGAAGGTTCGTCTGGTCGAGAGAGAGCGGGTGAGCAGTCCTCCATCCACCCTCCCAGTCCCCCTCCTCCCCTTTTCTCTCCCTGTCCCTTCCCCAGCCGCGCTCATTATCCAGGCTCAGGGACCACATGACTGGAACCGGCTCCTGCCTGTTCTTCTCCTCCCCCAGGAGGAGAAGAACAGACAATCCAGGAGGAGGGAGGCGCCGCATGCTCGGCTTGTCATTCCGCACGCGCAGGCGCGGGCCTGGGTCCGCCTCAACCGGGTCCTTCCATTCAGGAACCCTTCAGCATTCACTTTAGACAGCCCTTATCTTAGCTCCGCCCCCGTTTTATCCGGCCAGCCTTCTCTGGATCTTAACAGGCACGCCAGGCCTGCAACCTGTGGGACCTTTTCCTCCAGCCCCATTAGTGAGCCCTGCTGGATTTACACCCCCCAACTGTTGGACACAGGGTTTCACCCAGGTTCCAGATGCTGGATTGCCCTCCCACACACACCAGCTCTTTCCCTGCCACCGGTGGGTGGGTCATGGTTGTCTCCGGCTCCTCCTTCCTCAGCAAGGATGGAAACCCCGCGGGTCTGGCAGGATCCCCCCACCCTGCAGTCCCCACTTCCCTCCCTCTACCTTATAGCATGCCAAAGTGTATACAGGCGCGGCTCACAGCAACCGCACAACACAGCTTCCGGTGTCGATGCCTTACACAGCCGGCGGGACAAGCTTCAGGTGAGGTGACGCCCGATGGGGTTTTGGCTAATCAAGTTGGGGAACAAACACAAAACTGTTTTGGCGGTTAATTCATTTGTCGGGGCTTAGAGCTTCATGGGTCAGTGGGAAAAAAACTTTGAGGGGGGGTGGCCCTACACAAGCTTGGGGACAAACACGTTGGTGGCGCGCATAGGACGGGATCGGGTAGACCATATTGCCAATGCAGGACTAGGCAAGGGTGGGCACTCCACAACGGATATTCAGAGTGGTGATAGGTCGATAGCCAGGAGGGTGAAGCGGGGGGAGCGACCGATTTCCCTAATTTCAGATTCAGCATTTGGCAGACTATGTTTGCTTTGAGGGCCCGCTGGGTGCACACTTGAAGCAAGAGTTAGAGAGAAGATATGGAATCGGGGAATACCTAGATATATTCACGCTTTTGCCCCTTGAGCGTTTTAATATTGATAAGTGGGAAAGGGGTAAGGTAAGGAGCATAGGAAAGAGGAAGACGAGGAGAGACGTAGGTTAGGTTAATACCTAGAACATTTAACAAACTGGCTGCAGGCGTTTTTCGATCCTGGCGAGTGCTGGGCGAACGGTACCCTGAGTCATGTTCTAGCCTATTTTGCTATCAGGATAGTATAAGCGGGCTTACAGGGTCTATGGGGGTACGGCGTGGGTTGCGTTATGACGAGCATTTCCGTCAGCGCATGACGGTTCGTCGTTCACTGCGATGGGACCACAGGGGACATGGGTTGATGAAGACTATGACGGCGTCCAGGAGCATTGGCTCCGGGGGGCAGCCTTTTCCATCACAGCCGCGGGGGGGTCAGGATTCAGCTCGTCGGGCGCATCCATGGCCAAAAGGGGATTATGTTGGGTTTTCAATGAGAGCCGTGCCGATGGGGGACATCATCGTCGTTTCAAACACGAGTGTTCAGTATGCGGGGGTGGGAACCATCAGCGTCCGCTGTTTTCAAAGCACGAAGGGAGGGAAGTACAGTATCGGTTTGACCCCAATTCTAAGAGGGAAGAGCCCGGTGAGCATCGTCGCGATGCTTCCTTGGCTAAATAGGTACCCGAACCAGCAAGCAGCGTTTTTCTTGAAAGAGGTTTTAAAGGGGTTTTAAGATACCGGGGTGACCAACGGGTAGGTGGTGTAGATGCAAACAACTTGAAATCAGCAAGGAAAGGGTAGAGATGTGAGAGAGAAAACTGGCCAAAGAGTAGCTTTAGGGAGAATGGCCGGACATTGCACCCATCCCCTGAGGAACTGCGCATTTCCCCTTGGTTTGGTCCCCAAGAGGGAGGTGGCCAATTTCAGGTTCATTCATATTTATCATACCGGGGGTCCTCGGTAAATGATGGGATGTGAGAGGCTCACTAAAGGTTTATACGCTCTTCTTTGATCAGGCCGTTCAATTGGTAAGGAGGCCAGGGGGAAGGGGGCACTCATGGCGAAGGCAGACATCGAGGCAGCTTTTCGCCTATACCTGTCCCCGGAGAGTATGCACTTGCTGGGCTGTGACGGTGGATGGCGACACTTACGTAGATAGATGCCTTCCATGGGATGCTCCCTTTCCTGTGCTACTTGAGACATTTGCCCAGTTTTCGGAGTGGGGTAGTAGAGAGGAGTCTAATTCAAAATCAGTATCATCCATTTTGTATTGACGACTTCTTCTGGGTAGGGCCAGCGGGGTCTTCAGATTGTTAGTGTGGTGAAGGGAGATCTTACGTCGGGTCTTTGAGTTTTGGTGGTGCCTCTGTCAGATGACAAGTCGCAAGGGCCAACGGAAGTGATTTGTTTTCTGGGTATCGGAAATTGATTCTGTCGAGATGGTATGTAGGCTGCCCATGGATAAGGTGGCAGACTTGTGACTTAGTGGGTAAGGCTCGTGCAGCAAAGAAAATGACAGTACAACAGATTCAATCACGTTGGGAAAACTGAACTTCGCCTGTCGCATCATTCCCTATGGGCAGAGTTTTTTGCAGAAGGTTGGCTCTTTTATTGTCCGGGAGCTATCAGACCACATCATTTTATTCGTATCACTAGGCAGGTAAAGGCGGGCCTACAAATTTGGGAACGTTCTTGTCAGGTTTTAACGGAAGACGGGTATGGCTGTCTGAGGTGATGTCTAATGGTGAATTGGATCTTTTCACAGACGCAAGCTGGTTGCAGTGGGGTTTGGGGACATTTTAGGGCCAATGGAGTGTAGGTAGGTGGCCCGCTGTTTGGTTCGAATAGGTCTGACTAAGAACGTTGCGCTGTTGGATTGTTCCTGTGGTGGTGCAATGGGAGTTGTGGCTGGTGCGCAATTGGCTAACCAGGCTGAGTTTACTTCCACTTCGACAACACTGCTGTTGTTAGCGCCATAATGGGTGTGCGGCGTCTTCGCCTCCCTGTTGCTTTTAACTTGCGTTTGACTGATTGTTTGAGAATGTGTGGGATAAGGGCCTGTACCCGTACCCGGGGTTTCTAATGGAATAGCAGATTCCCTTTCTCGTTTTCAGCTGGCCGTTTCGAAGACGTTGGCGCCAGAAGCGGAAAGGGAACCATCACCACTGCCCCCAGAGCATCATTGGTGGGAGGATAGAATGGAACGATAACGGGTTGGGTGAACCGGGATCACCACAAAGTCGACATGGGAGGCATATCATCGTGTATGGGGGCAGTGGGAAGATCTGGCAAACATCCATGGGCGGGGCTTTAGATGATGAGGCTAGGAGTTGCTAGTCCTGTTTTTCCTGGCATTCTGGTGGAAAAAGGTTCATCCGGCTCTGCGCTCGGGAAAACTCTAGCGGGTTTGTCCTTTTATTTCAAGCTTCAACGCGTCCGACGCAACCAGACATTTATAGTAGGCAGTCTTATAAGGACATGAAAGAAAGAGACCAAGTCCAGCGATCGCGTAGGCCTGACTGTGACTTTATAGGTGCTCACATGCACTTTGCTTGCTATCATAAAGTAGAGACTCTAAAGTCTGAGATATTATATTATTTCGGCTGGCTTTCTCACTGGCTTTTACGCAGCACTTAGAAATAGGGGAACTGGCGAGTAGGTCGGGAAAGGTGAAAGGGGGGCTACAAGAAAAATATGTGAAGCTAGTAGAGGGATCTCTTTCAGTATCCATATTTAATTCCAAAACGGATCGAAATAATAAAGGATTTCACGTTTTTCTGCAGGGCGTTCAGGGGTCGGTGACCTGTCCATTATGTGCTATGTGGATTACATTGCAGTCACAGCCAAAGGTTGGGGTCGGGGTCATGTGATGCACCAGAACGGGGAGTGCTCTGTCTGTCTACCAGTTCGTGGAGTTTTCGTAAATGTTTGGTAGTTATGGGTCTGTCTCCGGTTGACTTTTGGTTCGCATTCTTTTAGAAATCGGGGCAGCTACAGAGGCAGCAAGATGGGTCTCTCAGACAGCGCCATAAAAAGATTGGCAGATGGGAATCCAATCGTTTAAAATTGTACATCAGACCTCATCTCATACAATAAAAAAAAAAAAAAAAAATATATATATATTTGGATTAAATTTAAGAGTTGTGTCTTTTCTTGCAGGTTCACCGGCGTTGCGATATCGGGTCATCGTCATTCACGTGTTTTTGGGGGAGCGTCGTGCGAGGGTCGTTGGGTGGTGCTCAGCTTGGTTCCGACGGTTAAGTAAGGGTCAATGGTTAGGTGGAGAGAGGGATGGTATGGAGAAGGGTCAGGCAGGGTAGTGGAAAGTAAATGTCGGTTGGGGACTCTCCCAATATCTTGTTAATCCATGCTGGGGGTTAATGATTGGGAGTCATCCCAATGAGGAGAGTGATCAAGAACATGAGGTGGGACCTGTTGGCTTTACGGTCCATCCATTCCAAATTAATGTGGTCTGGTCGGAAATGATCCCTAGATTTGCAGGTGGCGTCATGCACGGTCGTGAAGGCAATGCAAAAGGCGCGCATTAAAATTAATAAATCAATGAGAGGTTTGTGCACCCCACGGTGGGATGGCGATCCGGCATACGCTTGTTAGAAGGCAAAACGGAGTATA
Source organism: Hymenochirus boettgeri (assembly GCA_019447015.1). Lineage (NCBI taxonomy): Eukaryota > Metazoa > Chordata > Amphibia > Anura > Pipidae > Hymenochirus > Hymenochirus boettgeri. The sequence goes on from CM033469.1 coordinate 216,795,712, forward strand.
TTTTAGGCCAGACGGAGTCCATCTGACAGACTTGGGGGTTGATGTCTTAATATTGGTCTCAGAGAAGGAGTCGGAAAGGCTTTTGATTGTTGGAGTGCATTCAGGCCTCAGGAAGTCAGGCCTTCATGCTGTGGTGATTTCTGGCAATGTTATAAGGGGGCGGCTCTGCCCTAAAGGAGGGTTGGAGAGAAGGGACACAGTTCCCAAGGTGTGTGGTCTAAAAACCCTCCCTGGGGCGAGAAAAGGGGCCCCAGGGGAGATGTGAGACCTTATCAAGTGCCTCCTGGGCCGGAAAGTTGGAGCGGCGGGAGGTTTGGTTATTTGGTGGCCTCCTGGGCCGGAAAGATGGAGCGGCGGGGGAGGTTTGGTTATTGGTGGAATGGGAACCTTGCCAGAAAGGTAATGTTGTTATTTTAATGTATTCAATTGTTATAAATGTTAAGTTAATAAAGTTTGGAAAATATTATTAAGTTTGTCACAATAAAGTGGGCCATTATTTCTTCTCTCGGAAAATTGTTGTTGTGGTGTCATTTATTGGGAAAAGGGGGGGGGGTAGGATTGGTGGCCAGGTTTTAAATTAGAGGGGAGTGTGGTAGTGATGTCCAGAAGAAGCAAACTCGGACATATTCCTGTCATGTCGCCTAGTGTGTTACTGAGTGGGAGCGCAAGGGGCCACATCTTCTTATTGATGGCATTTAAAGGGCAAGTCCAGCCCCAAAATAAAATACATACAGTAAATAACCCCCAAAACCCTAAATGGTAATAGTTGAAATCTGAAATATATAGTCTAACCTGAAATCCTGCACAATGTCCTGTTTCCCCTGTTCTGCCTTCCTGGTTCTTCCAGTTAGCAAATGTCAGTATGGGTTTGACAGTTGACATCACAGCCAATAACTGAAGTTAATCTCCTGTCTGCCTCTTTGAGCATGCCCAGGCTCAGTTCGATGCTCAGTACAGGTTTCTAAATTGCTCTGTTTCCATAAGGCATCCAGAAGCATAGCAGGCATACAGTTAATGATTCATCATAGGACAAACTAGGACATATCAACATATTTTAAAGAAGCCATTCTTTCTAAAAGTGTTATTATGAGGGTGGAGTTGTCCTTTTAAGCATCATTGCCGAGTGAAGTTGGTTGAATAGTTGAAAAAAAAGACAGTTTTAAAATGCCTACCTTGTTTGTATAGAACCCCCCTACCTTAGTCCTCATTTAATTTGTAGTTTTTCAAACCAACCAGCAATCGGTTAGTCAGTAAGAGGGAGTGTATGAATATATCACTTTGATTTGCCAGCCTTCTGAATTATGACTGGGCCTAGAACAGAAAACCCAGGAAAGTCTACATAAAAACTCCATGTAATAACCCTGCAGAATGCTGCTATTTTAAAAGTTAGTGGGATTACAAAAATAATCTTTAACATTTTAATGCTAAATAAATAACCACATCCACAAATTATCCTCATTACAAGAGGCAGATGAATCCTCATTATATAAACAACAGGAGGAGTGAATCTCTCCTCCTATCATGTTTATGAAGATGATAGTCAGTGATACAGACTGTTAATGTGCCTGGATTGTGTGCATCAATGCATCTGTGGACATCAGCAGGGTAAGTTGCTGCTTTAATGTAGCCTGTACCTTTTCACTTTATAGCTCATGAAGTGTGTGATTACAAATGTACAAATCAGCTTTCAGCTCTGAATGAACAATGGATAACTAACGCTGCAGAAATAGATGTTTAAAGGGCAGTAACACAAGAACAAAGAAGACAACAGCAAAAAACACATTTCTTTATTTTATATATATATATATATATAGTATTTTGTTATTTTAGTGCTTATTTTTCAAATCTTCTATTCGTATATTTGTGACATTAGTTAATGTGTTTTGCCTAGCACAAGCCCCCTTGCCCTCCAAGTATTTATTATTAGATATTATTGGCATGGCAATGCAGAACGATGCGTGCGAATATCGTTCTAAGTGTGTGAATGGCGTTGCGGATGCGTGCGAATGTCGTTTTAAGAGCGTGAATGGTGTTGCGGATGCGTGCAAATGTCGTTTTAAAGGGCATGTCCACCCTTAAAAATTGTTTTTAATATGATGTTCCCCCATGTTTGGCAGCCCCAACCGCATATATTTTATTTTCCAAAAGCCCCCCAAACTCTGACTTACCTCCCCTCGTTCCTCCGCCGCACTGCCGGCCCTCTGCGAGAATGCAAGCAGAGGGGCGGGACCGGCAGTCGCGTCTGTGATTGGCTGAGCGGCGCCAATCACGGACGCGGCTGCCGGTCATTCAGTGCAGCGGAGGAAAGAGGAGAGGTAAGGAAGAGTTTGGGGGAGCGTTGGAAAATAAAAATATGCGGTGTGGGGCTGCCAGACATGGGGGAACATCTATTAAGGGGGTTTGTTACGTAGGGGGAGGTAGTAGAACGGGAGGGAGAGGGAGGGGGGGGAGAAGGGCTTCAGTACGCATGACAAATATCTACGGAGGCAAGGTAGCAGAGCAGAGTCCTGCTAGCCTCCTGGTGGACAGTTTTTGGGACTTTAGGGGGGGTCTACAGGAGAACCCTATGGAGCTGGGATGTGAGGTGAGGATTACACTACACTACATGGTGGGGCCATTACTGGGGGGGATCATAGTTTTGGGGGGTGGACATGAGTGCATGAATGGCGTTGCGGATGCGTGCGAATGTCGTTTTAAGTGCGTGAATGGTTTTGCGGATGCGTGCGAATGTCGTTCTAAGTGCGTGAATGGTGTTGCGGATGCGGTGCGAATGTCGTTCTAAGTGCAGTGAATGTGTGTTGCGAATGCATGCGAATGTCGTTTTAAGTGCGTGAATGGTGTTGCGGATGCGTGCAAATACGTTTTAAGTGCGTGAATGGCGTGTGGTGCGTGCGAAGTCGTTTTAAGTGCGTGAATGGCGTTGCGGATGCGTGCGAATGGTGTTCTAAGTGCGTGAATGGCGTTGCGGATGCGTGCGAATGTGTTCTAAGTGCGTGATGGCGTTGCGGATGCGTGCGAATGTCCTTTTAATGGTGAATGGCGTTGCGGATGCATCATTCACGCACTAGAAGACATTCGCACGCATCCGCAACACCATTCACGCACTTAAAACGACATTCCCACGATCCGCAACACATTCACGCTTAAAACGTATTCGCACGCATCCGCAACGCCATTCACGCACTTAGAACGACATACGCACGCATCGAACACCATTCACGCACTTAAACGACATTCGCACGCATCCGAACCCATTCACGATTAAAACGACATTGCACGCATCCGCAACGCCATTCACGCACTTAGAACGACATTCCCACGCATCCTCAACACCATTCACGCACTTAAAACGACATTCGCACGCATCCGCAACGCCATTCACGCACTTAGAACAACATTCGCACGCATCCGCAACACCATTCACGCACTTAAAACGACATTCGCATGCATCCGCAACGCACATTCATGCACTTAAAACGACATTCGCAAGCATCCGCAACGCCATTCACGCACTTAGAACAACATTCGCATGCATCCGCAACGCCATTTCAGCACTTAAAACGACATTCGCACGCATCCGCAACACCAATCACGCACTTAGAACAACATTCGCAAGCATCCGCAACGCCATTCACGCACTTAGAACGACATTCGCAAGCATCCGCAACACCATTCACGCACTTAAACGACCATTCGGACGCATCCGCAACACATTCACGCACTTAAAAAAGCCATTCGCACGCATCCGCAAGACATTACGCACTTTTTAAAACGACATTCGCACGCATCCGCAACGCCATTCACGCACTTAGAATGACATTCACACACACTCACAGCACCAATCACGCACATATAATGACATTCACACACACTCACAGCACAGCACCAATCATGCACATATAACGACATTAACAACAGCGTTATATTACATATATAATAATTAAAAATGTAATTAAATATTAAGTATTTTAACAAACAATTATTATTTTTTAACAATGTGTTATAATATACAAAAAAATTCCATTCATAAAGGTAGTTTGTATTACCGATCCCGCCTCCCTCCTCCCTGTTTGTTAGGCCACGCCTCCGCATCCCGCCCCCTGTAGTGCTGAGCGGCCAATAGAAATTGCTTGTGATGTCACCAGCATCAGGAAATTGCATGCTGGGATTGTAGTTTTTGGCAGAAACAGGAAGGGATGGAATCCAAGACGGCGGCGCCCAAGTATGGACTTTATAAGGCGATTTTAAAGTATGTGTTTTTGATTTTTTTTATATTTAAAGCTTCAGAAAGCTTTGCAGGGGGTTAAGGAACAATTACACATGTTTGTGCAACTTACAAAAACAGGATAACAGTTCCCCTTTAATTTTACAGAGATTGCAGCATGATCTCGGCCTCATGGGGCCCATATCTGGCTGCTATTGCACCGCTCCGGTCCGCGGCCCTAGGAGGTGACAAGCCGCGGACCGTGCTGCGTGTTAAAGGGCCCGATTTCGCTCTTGCTGAGTATTTAAAGGTCCAGCGAAGGACGAGAGATAGTGACACGTGATAACAGACATGGGAGGGAGATTCTAGACGTACCAAGATGGGATGCTGGGGGTTACAGTGCAGTTCAGTCCCAGATACCCATGATCTACACCTGATATCAAGCCTGCGCCCCTCCAGATGTTTAAAAACTACAACTCCCAGCATTCCCTGTGTAGTCGTTTTCAAACATCTTGACATCCCTGATCTAGAACTTCAAATCATATCATTATAGGGCATCAAATGAGGAATTATACACGGAAAAATCACCCTCCAAACACTAAGGGCTTGTTCACACTAGAGCACAGCAGAACATCACAATTGCTTGCATTGTTTTGCTGTGCTAATGCACAAAGCATGACATTCTTTTCAATGGCAACGCTGTGTGTTAAGACACCAAAATGCTGCATGCAGTACGTTGCACGCAAAGCACTACATCACAGTGCTTTAATGTGAACAGCATTTTGTTATTTTGGTGCATTGTAAAATGTGCTCTAGTGTGAACGATCCCTTACATTGCAATTCTTAATAAAATCAGAGGTGTAAGCCTAACCTGAAATGCTGCCTGAGGTCCTGTTATCCCTCTCTCTGCTTCCTGGTTTTTCCAATTAGTAGCTGCGGACAATTTTTTAAATGCAGAGGGAAGAGGGAGAAGAACATTTAGCTGCATAACAGGTTAGTTTGTCATCGATCAGATTTGCAACTATTTTGGAAGTGGCATAACAAATGAATGGTCCAGGCCAGGGAATATAAAGGGACCCATGTAAAGAGTACAGGTAAAGGGGCCCATACATGCACCAGTATTGGTTGCACGACGACGACATCATACTATTTTGATCAGATCATTTTCTAAACCTTTTATAAGGTCATGTAACTCCTTAGTGACTTCTAATATCCTTGATTAAGGCCAGTACGTTGATGTAATAAAATAGTATGCTTATGAAAAATCAAAGGTGCCGGCAGTGTCCGTTCATAAATTAACTTTGAAGATGTACAAGAATAAGGGATCCATAATTTCATGAAACGAGAGGAGTCGGGGGATACATTAGAAACCAGCATAATCTTTATTTATGGACCCAATAGAGTTTCAGTAAGGTTATTATTTGCTTTGTACTGTAGGTATAAGTGAACCATTAACTGCTGAAAGATTCTGGGAATTGTCATTTAATGGCTCATACTAGTCATCCCTGTGCTCTAACTTTTCACAATACTATTTATGTGACCAAATGGGCAATATTTATAATGGATCAATATTGGTCAAAAACAATGTTCTGGGGAGTGGGCATGTCCTTTTGCGGAATGTGCTGAAATTCAGTAAATATAATTCACACCCAATTAGAGTAGAATTTTTCTAACCACAATTTTCAACCACGATTATTACATTTTTGACTGCAATTAGATTCGACTTTATAAATTGAAATATGCATCTAAAATTATTTAGGCTGGTTTTTTACTTTGAAACCAGCTACTATTCAAATCCAGACTCAACTTTAAAGGAGAACTAAAGTCTCCAGACAACATTGCCCCAATAGAAAGAGCACTTTCACAAACATACAATAAGCCTTTGTCTCACCTTTCCCTTTGCTCTGGGTTCTGGGTGATTTTTTGAAAATGTAGGTAATTGAGGTCTGCTCCCATAATCCACTTTAGCTGGGACATACCCAGCTAAGTGTACACAGCATATGCACATGCTCTGTAGTGCTCAACATATAAAAACAAGGAAGCTGCCACCAATCATACAACACAAAGCTGAAGTTGGTTTATTATTCAGAAAATTTGGTTTCATATTCAGATAGTTTCTTTTTCGCAGGCTGGAGTTGGTTTCTTTTTTTCAACTTTAAGTTTTTATTTTGTTGATAACAATAGAAAAACAGGAAAGAAAAATAAAAAGCAGTACAGTTTTGGTATTTTACAGTACAATACAGTGTAATAAAGAAAGGAGCAGAAAGCAGGTGTCTTCGGATATCTTCGGCTGTAGAGAAAAATAGTTAGGTTTGTAGGCTATACTATTACAGTGGTTCAAAGGTGGGGGGGAGTTATTGTTATATATATTGGCACTGGTTTCTTTTATCTGTTTCCGTTTCCCACGTGATTGTCTTTATTGTCCAGTATTAGGTAGAATGGTGGAGAGAGATAGAAAGTGTGGGGAAGGGGAGGAAGGAGGGAGAAGAAGGTATGAAAGAAGAGAAAGAGAAAACATAAGGGCATTCTCATGTTTATGCATAGGTACTCATTATGCTTCCATGTCCTCTCTCCTTTCCCTTCCAAATGAAGTTGGTTTCTTATTCAGTTAGTTTCTTTTTCGCAGGCTGGAGTTGGTTTCTTATTCAGAAAACTTGGTTTCTTCTTCCGTTAGTTTCTTATTTGCAGGGTACCCGCCGGTTACTTGTTTTGCTGTCACATTCAGGGAAACCCCATTGAGTTTAAATTGGCTGGCGGTTGGTTTCAGGAAGCAGAATTAGTTTGTAAATAAACAAACTTTTGTCATCAATCCAAGACAATGTGCAGTGCCTATGGCCCCTCACACTTAATCACACTATGGCAGATAAAGGCCAATGTTACCTTAAGGCAAAAGTTGCTTGAACTGCAGCTCCTTTGGAATCACATTCCCAACATGTTCCAAAATTAATGGGACTGTAGCAGGAACATCAGAAGGTTAGAACCGGGCTCCTGGAAAAGCACTACTGGTAGATATATATTAGATTAGACCAACAAATGTCTAATCTATCTAAAGTAAGCGACAAGCTGGAGGATACAGCAAGGGAGCTCATGACAGGGAATGGGACGGAGCTGAGGGGTGGGGGTGGAGTTGCTGGGAACAGGGGAGGAAGTGAGGGTAGGCGGGAAGTTAGGAAAAGGGGAGGGTTAGTTGGGTTAGGCAACATTTTGGTGAGAAAGTTGGAGTGTTGAGACGCAAGCAAAGCCATCTCCAAGCATGGCTTCCATCTTGGACCACTTGCTAGCCAGGATTCGTGAGAGGGCCCTGGAAGGGGGTGAGGCATGGATTAGGGAGCAGATTGAGCTGAAGGAAAGAGGATCTGACCTGTCTCCTAGGACCCGCCGATCACGTCCCCCATCGAGGTACAGTCCATCCGAAGTGGTGCCATCCGGTGGAAGAAGAAGACAGAGATCTGCGTCCCCAAGCCAGCGTGCTCCGTTGCCCGAGGTTCGTCTGGTCGAGAGAGCGGGTGAGCAGTCCTCCATCCACCCATCCCAGTCCCCTCCTCCCCTTTTCTCTCCCCTGTCACCTTCCCCAGCCGCGCTCATTATCCAGGCCTCAGGACCACATGACTGGCAACCGGCTCCTGCCTGTTCTTCTCCTCCCCCAGGAGGAGAAGAACAGACAATCCAGGAGGAGGGAGGCGCCGCATGCTGCGGCCTTGTCACTTCCGCACGCGCAGGCGCGGCCTGGGTCGCCTCAACCGGGTCCTTCCATTCAGGACCCTTCAGCATTCACTTTAGACAGCCCTTATCTTAGCTCCGCCCCCGTTTTATCCGGCCAGCCTTCTCTGGATCTTAACAGGCAGCCAGGCCTGCCCAACCTGTTGGGACCTTTTCCTCCAGCCCCATTAGTGAGCCCTGCTGGATTTACACCCCCCCAACTGTTGGACACAAGGGGTTTCACCCAGGTTCCAGATGCTGGATTGCCTCCCACACACACCAGCTCTTTCCCTGCCACCGGTGGGTGGGTCAGTGGTGTCTCCGCGCTCCTCCTTCCTCAGCAAGGAGCTGGAACCCCCGGGTCTGGCAGGATCCTCCACCCTGCAGTCCCCACTTCCCTCCCTCTACCTTATAGCATGCCACAAGTGTATACAGGCGCGGCTCACAGCACCGCACAACAGCAGCTTCCGGTGTCGATGCCTTTACAGCCGGCGGGACAAGCTTCAGGTGAGGTGACGCCCGATGGGGTTTTGGCTAATCAAGTTGGGGGACAAAACCAAAACAGTGTTTTGGCGGTTAATTCATTTGTCGGGGCTTAGAGACTTCATGGGTCAGTGGGAAAAAACTTTGGGAGGGGGTGGCCCTACACAAGCTTGGGGACACAACACGTTGGTGGGCGCGCATAGGACGGATCGGGTAGACCCATTATTGCCAATGCAGGACACTAGGCAAGGGGGGCACTCCACAACGGATATTCAGAGTGGTGATAGGTCGATAGCCAGAGAGGGTGAAGCGGGGGAGCGACCGATTTCCCTAATTTCAGATTCAGCATTTGGCAGCACTTATGTTTGCTTTGAGGGCCCGCTGGGTGCACACTTGAAGCAAGAAGTTAGAGAGAAGATATGGAATCGGGAATACCTAGATATATTCACGCTTTTGCCCCTTGAGCGTTTTAATATTGATAAGTGGGAAAGGGGTAAGGAGCATAGGAAAGAGGAAGACGAGGAGAGACGTAGGTTTAGGTTAATACCTAGAACATTTAACAACTGGCTGCAGGCGTTTTCGATCCTGGCGAGTGTCCTGGGCGAACGGTACCCTGAGTCATGTTCTAGCCTATTTTGCTATCAGGATAGTATAAGCGAGGCTTACAGGGTCTATGGGGGTACGGCGTGGTTGCGTTATGACGAGCATTTCCGTCAGCGCATGACGGTTCGTCGTTCACTGCGATGGGACCACAGGGACATAGGGCTGTGGATGAAGACTATGACGGCGTCCAGGAGCATTGGCTCCGGGGGGCAGCCCTTTCCATCACAGCCCGGCGGGGGGTCAGGATTCAGCTCGTCGGGCGCATCCATGGCCAAAAGGGGATTATGTTGGGTTTTCAATGAGAGCCAGTGCCGATGGGGGACATCATGTCGTTTCAAACACGAGTGTTCAGTATGCGGGGGTGGGAACCATCCAGCGTTCCGCTGTTTCAGAAAGCAGAAGGGAGGGAATGTACAGTATCGGTTTGACCCCAATTCTAAGAGGGAAGAGCCCGGTGAGCATCGTCGCGATGCTTCCTTGGCTAAATAGGTACCCGAACCAGCAAGCAGCGTTTTTTCTTGAAAGAGGTTTTAAAGAGGGTTTTAAGATACCGGGTGACCAACGGGTAGGTGGTGCTAGATGCAACAACTTGAAATCAGCAAGGGAAAGGGTAGAGATGGTGAGAGAGAAACTGGACAAAGAGGTAGCTTTAGGGAGAATGGCCGGACCATTTCGCCATCATCCCCTGAGGAACCTGCGCATTTCCCCCTTGAGTTTGGTCCCCAAGAGGGAGGTGGGCAAATTCAGGCTCATTCATCATTTATCATACCCGGAGGGGTCCTCGGTAAATGATGGGATTGATGAGAGGCTCACTAAAGTGTTATACGCTTCTTTTGATCAGGCCGTTCAATTGGTAAGGCGCCAGGGGAAGGGGGCACTCATGGCGAAGGCAGACATCGAGGCAGCTTTTCGCCTATTACCTGTCCACCCGGAGAGTATGCACTTGCTGGGCTGTGCGGTGGATGGCGACACTTACGTAGATAGATGCCTTCCCATGGGATGCTCCCTTTCCTGTGCCTACTTTGAGACATTTGCCACGTTTCTGGAGTGGGTAGTGAGAGAGGAGTCTAATTCAAAATCAGTCATCCATTATTTGGACGACTTCTTCTGGGTAGGGCCAGCGGGGTCTTCAGATTGTTAGTTGGTGAAGGAGATCTTACGTCGGGTCTTTAGGAGTTTTTGTGTGTCTCCCTTTACCTGCCTAGTGATACGAATAAAATGATGTGGTCTGATAGCCCCGGACGATAAAAGAGCTGTCGGGATGGTAAGAAGGCTGCCCATGGATAAGGTGGCAGACTTGCTGACTCTAGTGGGTAAGGCTCGTGCAGCAAAGAAAATGACAGTACAACAGATTCAATCACTGTTGGGAAAACTGAACTTCGCCTGTCGCATTATCCCTATGGGCAGAGTTTTTTGCAGAAGGTTGGCTCTTTTATTGTCCGGGGCTATCAGACCACATCATTTTATTCGTATCACTAGGCAGGTAAAGGCGGACCTACAAATTTGGGAATCGTTCTTGTCAGGTTTTAACGGAAAGTCGGTATGGCTGTCTGAGGTGATGTCTAATGGTGAATTGGATCTTTTCACAGACGCAGCTGGTGCAGTGGGGTTTGGGGCATATTTTAGGGGCCAATGGAGTGTAGGTAGGTGGCCCGCTGTTTGGTTCGAATTAGGTCTGACTAAGAACGTTGCGCTGTTGGAATTGTTTCCTGTGGTGGTGGCAATGGAGTTGTGGGGTGCGCAATTGGCTAACAGGCGAGTTAATTTCCACTCCGACAACACTGCTGTTGTTAGCGCCATAAATGGGTGTTCGGCGTCTTCGCCTCCTGTTATTGCTTTACTAAGACACTTGGTTTTGAGTTGTTTGAGGAATAATGTGTGGGTAAGGGCTGTACACGTACCCGGGGTTTCTAATGGAATAGCAGATTCCCTTTCTCGTTTTCAGCTGGACCGTTTTCGAGAGTTGGCGCCAGAAGCGGAAAGGGACCACTACCCATGCCCAGAGCATCTGTGGAGGATATGTGTGGAAAGATAACGGGTTGGGTGCAGGGATCACTCACAAAGTCGACATGGGAGGCATATCATCGTGTATGGGGGCAGTGGGAAGATCTGCAAACATCCATGGGCCGGGCTTTAGATGATGAGGCTAGGGAGTTGCTAGTCCTGTTTTTCCTGGCATCTATGGTGGAAAAAGGTTCATCCGGCTCTGCGCTCGGGAAAACTCTAGCGGGTTTGTCCTTTTTATTCAAGCTTCAACGCGTTCCAGACGCAACCAAGACATTTATAGTAAGGCAAGTCTATAAGGACATGAAAAGAGGAAGAGTACCAGGAGATACGCGTAGGCCTGTGACTTTTCAGGTGCTACATGGACTTTTTGCTGCGTTACATAAAGTAGGACATTCTAAATCTGAAATATTATTATTTCGGCTGGCTTTCTCACTGGCTTTTTACGCAGCACTTAGAATAGGGGAACTGGCGAGTAGGTCGGGAAAGGTGAAAGGGGGGCTACAAGAAAAATATGTGAAGCTAGTAGAGGGATCTCTTTCAGTATCCATATTTAATTCCAAAACGGATCGAAATAATAAAGGATTTCACGTTTTTCTGCAGGGCGTTCAGGGGTCGGTGACCTGTCCATTAGTGTGCTATGTGGATTACATTGCAGTCAGGCCAAAGGTTGGGGGTTCACTGTTGATGCACCAGAACGGGAGTGCTCTGTCTGTCTACCAGTTCGTGGCAGTTTTTCGTAAATGTTTGGTAGTTATGGGTCTGTCTCCGGTTGACTTTGGTTCGCATTCTTTTAGAATCGGGGCAGCTACAGAGGCAGCAAGATGGGGTCTCTCAGACAGCGCCATAAAAAGACTTGGCAGATGGGAATCCAATCGTTTTAAATTGTACATCAGACCTCATCTCATACAATAAAAAAAAAAAAAAAATATATATATATTTTGGATTAAATTTTAAGAGTTGTGTCTTTTCTTGCAGGTTCACGGCGTTGCGATATCTGGGTCATCGGTCATTCACGTGTGTTTTGGGCGGAGCGTCGTGCGAGGGTTCGTCTGGGTGGTGCTCAGCTTGGGCTTCCAGACGGTAAAGTAAGGGTTCAATGGTTAGTGGAGAGAGGGATGGTATGGAGAAGGGTCAGGCAGGTAGTGGAAAGTAAATTGTCGGTTGGGGACTCTCCCAATATCTTGTTAATCCATGCTGGGGGTAATGATTTGGGAGTCATCCCAATGAGAGAGCTGATCAAGAACATGAGGTGGGACCTGTTGGCTTTACGGTCCATCATTCCAAATTTAATTGTGGTCTGGTCGGAAATGATCCCTAGATTGCAGTGGCGTCATGCACGGTCTGTGAAGGCAATGCAAAAGGCGCGCATTAAAATTAATAAATCAATGAGCAGGTTTGTGCACCTCCACGGTGGGATGGCGATCCGGCATACGCTGTTAGAAGGCAAAACGGAGTATTTTAGGCCAGACGGAGTCCATCTGACAGACTTGGGGGTTGATGTCTTTAATTATGGTCTCAGAGAAGGAGTCGAAATGGCTTTTGATTTGTGGAGTAGCATTCAGGCCTAAGGAAGTCAGGCCTTCATGCTGTGGTGATTTCTGGCAATGTTAAAGGGGGCGGCTGCCCTAAAGGAGGGTTGGAGAGAAGGGACACAGTTCCCAAGGTGTGTGGCTCTAATAACCTCCCTGGGGCGAAAAGGGGCCCCAGGGGAGATTGAATGAGACCTTATCAAGGTGCCTCCTGGGCCGGAAAGTTGGAGCGGCGGGAGGTTTGGTTATTGGGTGCCTCCTGGGCCGGAAAGATGGAGCGGCGGGAGGTTTTGGTTATTGGTGGAATGGGGAACATTGCCAGAAAGTTAATGTTGTTATTTTAATTGGTATTCAATTGTTATAAATGTTAAGTTAATAAAAGTTTGGAAAATATTATTAAGTTTGTCACAATAAAGTGGCCATTATTTCTTTCCTCTCGGAAAATTGGTGTGGTGTCATTTATTGGGAAAAGGGGGGGAGGGTAGGATTGGTGGCCAGGTTTAAATTAGAGGGGGAGTGTATGTCCAGAAGCAAGACTCGGACATATTCCTGTCATGTCTGCCTAGTGTGTTACTGAGTGGGAGCCAAGGGGCCACCATCTTCTTATTTGATGCATTTAAAGGGCAAGTCCAGCCCCAAAATGAAAACTTACATACAGGTAAATCACCCCCCAAAACCCTAAATGGTAATAGTTTGAAATCTGAAATATATAAGTCTAACCTGAAATCCTGCACAATGTCCTGTTTCCCCTGTTTCTGCTTCCTGGTTCTTCCAGTTAGCAACTGTCAGTTATGGATTTGACAGTTGACATCACAGCCAATAACTGAATGTTAATCTCCTGTCTGCCTCTTCTGAGCATGCCCAGGCTCAGTAGATGCTCAGTACAGGTTTCTAAATTGCTCTGTTTCCATAAGGCATCCAGAAGCATAGCAGGCATACAGTAATGAATTCATAGGACAAACTATGACATATCAACATATTTTAAAGAAGCCATTCTTTCTAAAAGATGTTATTATGAGGGTGGAGTTGTCCTTTTAAGCATCATTTGCCAGAGTGAAGTTGGTTGAATAGTTGAAAATAAAATGACAGTTTTAAAATGCCTACCTCTGTTTGTATAGAACCCCCCCTACCTTAGTCCTCATTTAATTTGTAGATTTTCAAACCAACCAGCAATCGGTTAGTCAGTAAGAGGGAGTTATGAATATCTCACTTTGATTTGCCAGCCTTCTGAATTATGACTGGGCCTAGAACAGAAAACCCAGGAAAGTCTACATAAAAAACCTCCCTGCTAATAACAATGCAGAATGCTGCTATTTTAAAAGTTAGTGGGATTACAAAAATAATCTTTAACATTTTAATGCTAAATAAATAACCACATCCACAATTATCCTCATTACAAGAGGCAGATGAATCCTCATTATATACAAAACAGGAGGAGTTGAATCTCCTCCTCTATCATGTTTATGAAGATGATATGTCAGCTGATACAGACTGTTAATGTGCCTGGATGTGTGCATCAATGCATCTGTGGACATCAGCAGGGTAAGTTGCTGCTTTAATGTAGCCTTTACCTTTTCACTTTATAGCTCATGAAGTGTGTGATTTACAAATGTACAAATCAGCTTTCAGCTCTGAATTGAACAATGGATAACTAACGCTGCAGAAATAGATGTTTAAAGGGCCAGTAACACAAGACAAAGAAGACAACAGCAAAACACAATTTCTTTATTTATATATATATATATATATAGTATTTCTGTATTTTAGTGCTTATTTTTCAAATCTTCTATTCTGTATATTTTGACATTTAGTTAATGTGTTTTGCTAGCACAAGCCCCCCTGCCCCTCAAGTATTAATTAGAATATATTGGCCATGTGCAATGCAGTACAACTGGGGTACAAAACACTTTTCATACAAAAACCTCCCATTAATTATTAAGGCTATATTGTGACTCATTTTTCCTGCACAATAAGCATATAGGTCAAATTGTGTCATCTTAAAGGTGGAGCACAAACGGTTACATTTTGAAATGTCAGATTAAATAACTGATCAGACAGAAATCAATTCCTATCAGCTTGCTAGTCAATAGATTCTCCTGGTGGGACATAAGGCTTGGGCTAAAGCTAGAAAGACAGTTAGGCTGAGGCCAGCTGGACTGGATGGGAACACGAGTGAAAAGCATGCCTTTCTAAAGGTCCTATGCCTTTAATATAAAGCACTGGATGGCCTCTTCCCTCATTTTTAAAAAGCCTAAGGGCTGAGGGGGAAGGGAGAGAGCCTGTTATATGGATCCAGTGTGTAAGAATGAGAAATGCAAAAGTTTGCTAATCGTAATTGAAGTAAAAGAAATTGAAAAGGTTAGACAGGACCTTCCAGACTGGGGTTACCTTGACGTGGTTGTAAGGATTTTCATTCATGTGATCACAGTAATGTATACTAAAACCCCTTTGTTTATTAAGTATGCCAGTGAGCAGATAATATGATATTGTATGGGGCCTAGTAATGTGCATTGATTATCTTTTCTATGTTTGTATAAATGTTTGACCAGATCAGTAGCACTTCCACTAAATGTAGTTGTAAATTAGCCTAATTGGAGTGCTTCCACAATTCTTGTATTGTATGAAAAGCATGCCTGCATTTTGCACGCATTTCACGCATGTTTCCATCCTTTTGAATGCAATTTACACAATTGTATGCAGGGCCACTTCTAGGGTATTTTCTGCCTGAGGCAAATTTTGAATGCCGCCCTTGACTATTTCTAGGCAGTGCGCTTTAAGGTGGGTGTAGCTTCCCTGGTGGGGCGTGGCTTCTTTAGTGGGCATGGTTAGTCAATTAATAATATACATTTTTAGAAACAGATATTATATCCCTTTCTCAAACAGCTTGTTTTACCACTACCATATTGCTCCTTTTCAGGTATTGATACCCATCCTAAGGCAGACAAATAGTACAAAAAGGTATTTGGTATATACCATTATGTACTATTTGCCAGACAAAGGAGCACACATCCTATATAATAAAAGCCTAAGTGCTGCGTCCGTGCTTTGGTCTGTGTGTGTGTCACTGCAATAATCTATATGGCCGCTAGATGTCCCCACTCAACGTTACTGCTGTTTTCCCTGTAAAGACAGGGAAACCACTTACCATGTAAGTCAGCCTAAATCCTTAGGTCCTTCCCTGTCAGTGCTGCCGATGCTAAGTTAAGTCCATTTGTGTTTCACTGCCCGATTCTCCTGCAAAGTGAATCCGTTTAACATTGTGCGCATGCATACTGGCACGCCCGTTTGTCCAGGCGCTGGATCGTGGAAATGAGTGTTGCTGTAAAAAATGGGGCACCCTGCTTCTCCAATCAGGCAACGGATGGCAAGGCGTTGGTATAAAAGCGGAGGGGAAAGGCACTGCCACAGAGGGGGGGGACTCTGCTGCCACAGAGGGGGGGAGACTGCTGCCACAGAAGGGAGGCTCTGCTGCCACAGAGGGGGGGGACTCTGCGACAAAGGGGAAGGGACTCTACAACAGAAGGGGGACTCTGTGACAAATGGGAGGGGCTCTGCAACAGAAGGGAGAGACTCTGCTGCCACAAAGGGGGAACTCTGCTGCCACAGAAGGAGGACTCTGCCACAGGGAGGACTGCCACAGAGGGGGTGGAACTCTGCCAGAGGGGGGCTCTGTGACATATGGGGGGGACTCTGCAACACAGGGGGGGGGGGCGTGCGAAGAGAGGGGGGAGGGACTCTGCAACAGAAGGGGGGACTCTGGGCTTCTAGTGCCCGTTAATTAACGGGATTAATGTCTAGTTTTATATAAATATATTTAAATAAATTCAAGAAAAATAAATAATGCATCATGTCTGGGAAATTTTACTTACCCCTCCCTTGCTCCTCCAAATATAGAACCAAGACAGACACCCTAGATGGCCCAATACACAAAAAAGACCAAGGCCACCAAATACGCAAATATGCCCAGCAACCCTTTCAAGTCAAACACCCCAAAAAAGCCCCCAGAAAAACACATGCACACAAAAAACATATTAATGTATGCATTAATTACACTCTCACAGCAATTTGAAATATTCTGAGATGGAAAAGGCAGGCACCCAGCAAGGCCCAGGCCACCCAGCAAGACCTAGCATCCCACCTCAAATGTTCCAAAAAACTCACTGACTGACATGACACAAACAGAAAAGGCACAGATGCTGAAGATTCAATCACCACTCGTCTACTGCAGCTGGTCTCTCACTAATATTACTAATATCTACACCGAACTGCCAGTGCCACACCAATCGCTCCCTTCCTCCCACACTCTATTGGCTGCTGCTGCTGCTGATGGACACCTGTGATCTTATGATGACACAAGAGAGGACCATGTGGCAGTGGGTGTTAGAATAAATACAGCAAGCCAAGGAATAGTGCACTATGGGAAGTGCCTCTATCCTCTTCTTTTGATTTGTCCACCATCCATACATTCTTCCTTGACTTGGATGGACCATTGGACTTGCTTAGCAGCAGGGTGCAGTGTCCTCCTGATGGCACTTGTTGAAAAGCAGAATGTAGGAAGGAAGTGGGCTTCAAAGCAACTTGAATGTTGGAGACTTGTGCTGTAGTACTGAGTAGTAGTACTGGTAGTATTAGTAAGGGTTCCAGCAGATTCATTTTATCTGCCGTGAAAGGTACCACAGGCACGCTGGCCATATACTACATGATGTTTGATCAATTCAGCATTAAATGATAAATGAATGTAAATTTTGGGCTGTCCAGTGGATTTGCCTGCTGACATTCCTTTGATGTACTCTGGCCTGGACCGTTCACTTGCAAATGAAAATAGGGAATAAAGTTGATAGTAAAATGATTGACACAGGCGGGTAACGGAATATCACAGGTAAGATGCACAGTGTATGGGCAGCATTAGGGACCTTTTAACTTATAGAATATATTATACACAGAAATGTGTGTAGCAGTGTGTTGTGGCACTGCATTGCATAATGCTACAAATGAGAATAAAAGAAAAACAATAAAAAAATATTTTTTTAAAGGAATTTTATTTACAAAAACAGAAGAATTGTATACAAAAAATCAACATAAATCATAACCTTTTGCTTTCAACTGAAGATAATATCATCATTAATGCAAATTATGCTATACATTTATTTAATCCATTAAATCCATTCACATCTGGCTCTGCCCTAAAGAGCTTACAATCTAATCAATTTATTTCACACACACAAGATCAGTATGTCTTTATGAATGTGGGAGAATCTGCAATACCCGGAGTAAACCCACGCAAACATCAGCAACATACAAACTCTTGCAGATTTGGCCGAAGGATGATTTACACACATCAGTGATAATCACCAAGTCACCGTGCTACACAAAATTGACAGTAAAACATTTACAGGGAGATTCAATAAAAGTTCTTATTGTTACAAATGGTGTTAATATTGCCTGCCCCAACCAATCAGATGTTAGCTTTCAAATAATAAATAAGATCTGATGGGTTGAGTCTAAATTAGCACCATTTTTAATGATTTTATTGAATGTCCCTTTTATTGCTTGGAGTTGTAGTTTCCAAACATCTACAGCAGCAAAGAATTAGGGGTTACTGTATGGGATTACTGCCCCCCCCTGAGAGCCCCCCCCCAGTTCAGTGTTAACTTGCCTGGGCAGTCTTCAATCCACTTACTTCAGTGTGCAATCCAGCCACTCGCTCTGTATCTGCCCACCTGACGTCACTAATCAGCACCAGGAAGTGAGACAGGCGCCGAGTAGTTACATTAGCCAGCAGATGCGGAACGAGCGGCAGCCGGATTTCACACTAAGGTAGGTGACCCGAGTATTCGGTTTTCAAGCTATTTTTAGAGCCTGAAAACCTCGGCTTATACTTGAGTATATACAGTATTTTAAATCTCCCTTGCAGGACTACAGGGTCAGCTTATATCTTTCTTTGCAGGTTCCATCAAGGGTAATGATAAGGGTAATGATACAGAGTATCATTACCCTTGCACTTCATTTGGTTCCATCAGTAACAAATAAATGCATGAATTCTACTTACATTTTTCATGAAGGTCTTTTACTTTGGATGGATTCGATTTTCCTAATTTCTCAACAAAAAAATAAAAAAACTTTTATTGAATGTCCCTTTTAAGTATTACATGTTGCAAAGGAGAACTAAAATCCATTTTTTTTGCAGTGCTTTTAATTACTTACCTTCCTGAGATCCCATGCTGACTCCCACTTCTCTCTGCAGCCTGTCCGACACACAGGCATTTCTTCCAACAATCTCACTTTGTCGGTTCTCGTAGGTGGTCTATCCCGCTAGATCGATGAACGCCGCCCCAACTATCATCATGCGTCAGGTGCACATCTCACATGTGTGCTAGGCTTTACAGAGCATTGACTCACAATTCAGTGAGTCAATGCTCTGATTTTCTCTCTATTCAACATTTGCATTACGGTAGTTCAAATCAGAATCAACTTCAGTACTTCAGGTCATCAACATCAAATACAAATATATAGAGGATTCCAAAAATAAACGTGACCAGGAGAGACACCAGGGCAGCAACCGATATGTACAAAGCATATTTGCCCTTTCTTATTTGTATTTGTGAATGAAATACATCAATTCCTGTTCCAAAAACAAGAAACACAAACTTTACAAAAGTTACCATTTAAAAGATACTTTAAAAAAAAAATTATGTAAAGGGCATTTCCCCCCCTAAATTAACCCTTTTACTATGTTAAGCTCACCCCATCCCACTCCCAACTGCCAATTTACTTTTGCAAGAAAAGTCACAGAAAGATACATGCAGACCTTCGATCCCTCGGCGCACTGTTCCCGGCTCTCTGCTAGCCGGAAGCAGCAGAGAGGGACATGACCGGCAGCTGCATTTGTAATTGGCTAGCCGGCAGCCAACCACAGACACGGCTGACAGCTATTCCAAGTACCGGGGAACTAAGGTCTGTAAGTATCTTTCTGTGGCATGATGTGGGCTACACACAGTAAAAAGTTTATATAGCTAGGGGATGCAGCAGACAGAAGGGATCCGGAGGGAGGGGGGGAGGGCTCCCTTGCACGTGCCAGTAACCTCTCAGAGGACAAAAAGAAATCAGGGACCGGATGACTCATTGACATCTCCTACTGTTCACTTTCCTTTATTTTGCACAGGCACTGCAGGAGAACCATTTGGATCAGAGATGTAAGGTAATGATTTTTTAACACTACACAGTGGGGCCAGTTTGGTGTTAAATTTTAGTTTTGGGGTGGACATTCCCTTTAAATAATTAACAATCATTTAGTAGTTGACATTGTAGTCAAGGTTGAATAAACACCTATAGGCACATGATACTTACATTTTTCACAAGTGCCTGATCCTTAAATTCTTTTCGTATTACTATAACAAAGAAGAATTAGAAAAGACATTTTAACATTCACGTTCGATATGCAGGATTAGCTGATAATAATGCTATGTACAGAATACAAAGTGATTTTTGATTATATTTCAAAGTACCAGTGTCCACTTGTTTGGACATTGAAATTACTACTAAACCTGTAACAGCACTTTATAAATTGAGTCCAATTCTGGAAATAACGGTGGAAAAAAGTAAAAACATATTGATTTTGTTTTATTTTTAAAGTTAAATGTATTTCTTACCTTCCTGTTTATATGAAGTTGGACTCCTTTTGAACAAACTCCTTGATAAGGTCTCTTGTTTTGGTCTCTTGTTTGTTTCAGAAATAAACTAGAAAGGGAAAGTTTAAGTATAAACTTTGAATTTGGCTTGAAAGGTCGCATTTTGTAAGGGAATGTGTGTTTGTGCTGCAGATTTTAAAACTCAATAATGCCAATGATGAGGACAGTGTTGTTTTTTACTTACCCTTTAAATATGGCTGTCACATGAATTAAAGGTAGGTCAGTTGGTGTGTTTTCTCATGTCTGGTTGGGGGGAAAAAACTTTTGATTATTGATCAAAATGTATTTTGACTATAGTTACCCTTTAAGTATGGCTGTCACAGAAATGGACTGGTAGGCCAGTAGGTGTGTGTGCCTGTGCCAGTTGGGGGTTAAAAAACTAACTTTGTTGATGATTAGTCAGAATTAGTTTTTTGACTATAGTTACCCTTTAAAGGGCATGTCCACCCCCAAAACTATAATCCCCCCTGTCAGGAAAATGTGTAGAGTGACTTGGTAAGAATGGGTTAACTAGTAGTATTGGCTCTTGAAAAGGACCAATAAACATTCCATTCCAACCTGGAACAGTCCTATTGTTTATATTACGATTAGTCAAGCATGGAACCAGATCTCCTTTCTCAGACAATGTGGGGCCGAACCGTGCATCTGGAATTCTCTTCAGCTAGGGGTCTGGTGGGTACTAAGAGGTCATTTTAAGGACAAGTCATACATGTAAAATAATTGTATTTCGGTATTGGAATGTGTAAGACAGAAACCAATGTTATATTTGTAAATATAATAATTTGCCCATTAATAGGATACCCAACATGGTGCCCTTATTCCCTTGCCAAGGTGAGATATTAATATCTGGGGAAATATGGATAACACACAGGTCATGTTTGGTATTGGAGGAATTGATAATTAATAAAGGAGAGGAATATGTGATCAATATCCCAATACAAAGTACATATCTACATTTATATGGAGTCTGCCTAAATGAGGGGGAATGAGTGCTTTTGGCTAGTCGTAAATCTGGACATTCCTGGACACTCCCACCTCATGTGGAGGGCGTAGTTCAACAAATAGTTTAAAAGTCCATGTAGTCCAAAATAATGTTGTTCATACTTGGGGACATGCTAAAAACGTGTGTATGGACCCAATGTTTCATCCTGCCCCAGGACACAGGACTTCTTCTAGTGAGTAGGGTCTGTGAATAGTTTTATCCTTTTTATTTTATATAACTGTTGTACTTAGTGTATGTCATTTTATTGTAACACCATTTTATTTTATTTTTGTATTATATGCACTGTCCACCTTTTGGAATATTAAATCTAAAATTTAATAAGTTTTGTCTTTGATGCTCTAAAAGAACTCAGTTAGCCTCTGATAAGTTTATATGTGTTTGAATGGAGTGTGCAGTGTAAATGCTAATTAACTCTGTGACTGCTTGTGAAGGACTGATGCTAATTAACCAGTTAGTTGCTGGAGTGAATGGTGTAGTGTTAACCATTTAGCTGCCAGGACAGGGGTGTGCATAGTCAGAGAGAGTCAAGAGTGGGTTTTTGGGGCGTCTTTAAGGCCGTAACTTAAAGTGGTGGCAGCGAATACCGATTAATTAGTCAGATCACGTGCCCAGCGAACTGGCGTTCGTGACACCCCCCACTACTGGCCCCATTGTGTAGTGTAGTTTAATCCTTACCTCACATCCCAGCTCCATAAGGTTCTCCTGTAGTCCCCCCCCCAAAGTCCCAAAAACTGCCCACCAGGAGGATAGCACCAGGAGGACTCTGCCTCCTACCTGGCCTCTGGGAGAAGTTTGGCATGCGTACTGCAGCCCTTCTCCACCTCCCTCCCCCTCCCTCTACCTCCCTCTCCCTCCCGATGAGGATTCCCTCCCCCTACCATAAAACCCTTTTTACCAAACATTCCCCCTGTCCCCCCAGCCCTAACCGCTCTATTAGAAAGTGCCCAAAACATTACTTAGCTTCCCTCCACCGCACTGAACTCCCGGCAGTCGCGTCCGTGATTGGCTGCCACTCAGCCAATCACAGACGCGACTGCCGGTCCCGCCCCTCTGCTTGCATTTTCTCGCAAGCAGAGGGCCTGGCAGCGCGGCTGAGGAAAGAGGGAAGGTAAGTAAAGTTTTGGGCATTTTCTGATAATACTAATATAGCGGTTGGGGCTGGGGGGACAGGGGGAATGTTTGGTAAAAAATTTTTTTAGGGTGGACATACCCTTTAAATATGGCTGTCATGGAAATGGAAGGGTAGGTCAGTAGGTGTGTGTACCTATCAGGTTGGAAGTTAAAAAAACAAACTCTTTTGATTATTGATTAAAAAATTTTTTTTTACTTCAGTTACCCTTTACATATGGCTACCACAGTAATGGATAAGTAGATCAGTAGGTGTGTGTACCGCCCACCCCCAAATGCTATCTAAAGACCTTCAACCATTTTCTGTGCTTTCCTCTACCTATGGACACCTTAGATTTTCTTTTCGGGTTTGTAGCTATCATATAAATGATTAAGAAGGCCGGGCTTATGATGCAGCAGATGATGCTATTACAGCAGTAGGATGGGCATGCTCATGCCTAAGGAAAGAGGGTGGAACAATAGTGCTGGTGATGTTCTAGCTGGAAACACCACCCTTTATACTGCTGTAATTTTGGATAGACAGCAGTTAGAAGCATGAACCTGAAGTGGATTTAAAGGTTGGAATATGCTCTTTTTAATAAAGGACACATGTATGGAGGTCACAAATAACATAGAATTCAGGTTCTAACAGTCCTTCTTCTTCCCAGAATGAACCACATCCTTGGAATGTTCCTAACAGTTATTTCTACTGATTGGCTGTTTGATGGATGCTCAGATCGCTACTGGGCAACTGAATCAACCCAGGTGCTGGGTCAAGGGCGAGACCATAACGGTCTCTACTTGGGGTCCTGCAAACAGGAAGTCAGTATTTCAGTTGCAGTTATTTATACACAGACAAAATGCTGAATTGGCAGATTAAGGTCATTGGGGTAAAAAAATACTGCTCTTTTTTCTGAAAAGTACATGTATTTGCACTGAACTTCCCCTTTAAAGGCAACAAGTTTAACACCTTGTTTTGCTAATGTACTTAGTTTTAATATTCAAGGCTGCTTACATTTTTCAAAATATATTAGTTGTTGTTTTGAGGCTTTCGTTGCCCTTTAAATGGACAGCACAATTCCCAAACAGTAGTCCCATATAGTAATAGCCATACTGGATTTGGCTATTACTGTATGGGACAACTGTATGGGAATTCTGCTGTCCATTTAAAGGACAACTAAAGCCTCAAAAAAATACAGAACCAGAAGGCAATCTTTTTAACAATAGATACCATCCTCCTGATTCTGTATTGTTTTGAGCCATTAGTTGCCCTTTCAATGGACAGAAATCCCATAGAGTAACCCCCAATTCCTTGGCACTCCAGATTTTTGGAAACTACAACTCCCAGCATGCTTTGTTGCTTGGAGTTGTAGTTTCCAAACATCTACAGCAGCAAAGAATTAGGGGTTACTGTATGGGATTACTGCCCCCCCCTGAGAGCCCCCCCCCAGTTCAGTGTTAACTTGCCTGGGCAGTCTTCAATCCACTTACTTCAGTGTGCAATCCAGCCACTCGCTCTGTATCTGCCCGCCTGACGTCACTAATCAGCACCAGGAAGTGAGACAGGTAGTAACCGAGTAGTTACATTAGCCGGCAGATGCGGAGCGAGCGGCAGCCGGATTTCACACTAAGGTAGGTGACCCGAGTATAAACCGAGGTTCGGTTTTCAAGCTATTTTTAGAGCCTGAAAACCTCGGCTTATACTTGAGTATATACAGTATTTTAAATCTCCCTTGCAGGACTACAGGGTCAGCTTATATCTTTCTTTGCAGGTTCCATCAAGGGTAATGATAAGGGTAATGATACAGAGTATCATTACCCTTGCACTTCATTTGGTTCCATCAGTAACAAATAAATGCATGAATTCTACTTACATTTTTCATGAAGGTCTTTTACTTTGGATGGATTCGATTTTCCTAATTTCTCAACAAAAAAATAAAAAACAAGGGTATGTTAAGATAAAAAGGGTAACAAAAATGTAATATAATTACAATACATAAAAGTTAAAAGTGCTTAGAATTATTATTCTTACCAAAATCCTTTGCTTTACATATTTTAGATATTTAAGTTTAGACTTATAAAAAATTAAATTCATCTGCACTTTCTTCAATCTAACTTCTATCTCTATAGTTGTTCTATAGTCAACAGACTATAAAAAGAAAATAGAAACTACTTACAGTCATCTGTTTGGAGGGTTGTCTTCATATTAAGCTGTCACTGAAATAAAGTAAATGAAAGAATTTCAGATTGCAGCCATACATTTGTTGGTGCCATAAAGATTAGAGATGAACAGAACCCGAGTTCGGGTTTAAGAGTTTGGACAAATTTAAACTCTTCCAAACATCCAGAACTGCAAGTATCCAGCATACAGTTCCCATCAGCACCTCTGTATCCAGCATACAGTTCCCAGCAGCACCTAGGTATTCAGCATACAGTTCCCAGCAGCACCTTGGTATCCCGCATACAGTTTCCAGCATCATCTTGGTATCCTGCCTACAGTTCCCATCAGCCTCTTCTGCTCCAGAATCCAAACCTACAGCCTTTGGTCTCCTCCTAAAAGCGTACCAGTGAGTACCCCGGTCGTCCAGCCGAAATTAGTTACAGTACTATCGGGCCATGGAAGCGCTTGAGGAGGCCATGGCAGATTTGGGTAAAACCCTCCAGGCGTTGTCTAAACGCATGGATGTATTTGAACACCATCAAGGGCAGTTGGCCCAATACATGGATTGTCTTGCAGCCTGACTCCCCCCCCGGTCCCATTCCTACACCAGCTCCGGTGCCGTCTGGTCCAAATGACCCTGCACTTCGTAGAGAACCAAAGCAATCCTGCCCGGGATTCTTAAACCAGTGCCGGATTCAATTTGAACTACAGCCATCTCATTTTGTCTCTGAACAAGCCAAGGTAGGCTATATCATTGCATTGCTTGAAGGTAATGCTCTGGCCATGGGCCTCCCCCTTATGGGAGAAAGACGATCCCATAGTCAATAATATTACCGCCTTCTTAGATATGTGGCTGCCTTGTCCCAGTTGATGCAACTCCGTCAAGGCACTTGTGGGACAGTACACCATTGAATTTCGTACTCTAGCTGCGGAGACATCCTGGAATAATGAAGCACTTACTGCAGCCTTTTTGCAGCGACTCTCAGATCGGATGATTTAGTCTCTAGAGAATTGCCTGTCCCTTTGGAAGAGCTGATCACCCTCTGTATTCAGATTGGCACCCATTTTTTCTGTGAGACAGGCAGAGACATCTACGGCTTGCTTCAACTCTCCTAAAACTTTCAGTCCTCCTGTCTGACTCTCTCCACCCGTAGTCCCTTCTGAAGAAGAGCCTATGCAGATTGGTGACACTCATCTTTCCCCCTGAGGAAAAATCACGAAGACGCACATGTGGACTTTGCCTTTACTGTGCCAGACAAGGGCAGTTTGTCAAAAATTGTTCCCTTGATGTCGGGAAACTCCTGGACCTAGAATACCTAAGGAGGAGCTCCTTCTAGGTAATCTCAAGTCTCCTACTGCTCCTTTCCTGCCTGTTATGATATCCTTTAACTCTCAATCATTTTCTACTCAGGTCTTTGTTGATTCCGGGCCAGCAGGGAATTTCATACATTCTACTTTTGCATTTTAACTGGGTTTCCCCTTTTTCATCTGCATCAACCTCTTTGGGTCCGGGCTGTAGACAATAAACCTTTGGCCTCGGAATTCATCTCCCAATCTACTTTTGAAGTCTCATTCTGTGTGGGCATTTTACAAGAACATTTATCCTTTCTAGTGATCCAAAGTCCGTCTGCCCCACTGATTCTCGGACTTCCATGACTGGTTACACAACCTTGTTATAGAATTTGTGAATGACAACTTCTGAGATCTGTTAGGTATCTCAGTAGTTGTATATCTTGACGACATCTTAATTTTCTCACAGGATTTACCCTCACATCATCTTCATGTAAAACAAGTGTTACTGCGATTAAGAAAAAATAATATATATGCCAAGCTGGAAAAGTGTCCTTTTGACCTTTCTCAAGTAACCTTTCTTGGCTATATTGTCTCTGCCCAAGGTCTCTTCCAATGGGAACCAAAGCCATTCAAAGATTCATCGGCTTTGCTAACTATTATAGACAATTCATCAAAGGTTTCTCTTCAATAATTTCTCCTGTTGTAGCCCTCATCAGGCCTAATTCATGGTCTCCTGCAGCCCTTGAAGCTTTCAAACAACTCAAAGAAGCCTTTGCCTGTGCACCATTTCTAGTTCTGGATCATCTGGATCCCATCTAAGCAGAGTCCGTGGAGTCAAAACAGGTGCACCCCCTAAAATCTGTACAACAGCAGGTAAATTGAAGGGAGGCACATTTAATGAAATTTTTTAACATTAATAATTTATTCAGGTGCTGAACAACCAGGTACACAACGTTTCGGGGGGCTCCAACCCCCTTCCTCAGGTAGATCCCAGCTTTCCCTTTTACATTGAAGTTGACACCTCCGACTTGGGTGCGGGAGCCGTTCTTTCTTAAAGACAAGGCATCAAAGGGAAACTCAATCTTTGTGCTTATTTTTCTAAAAGTTCCTACCCAACGAACAGAACTATGAAGTAGGTGATCGGGAACTACTTGCCATCAAGTTGGCTCTTGAGGAGTGGCGAATCCCCCTTTATTTTCTTACCGTAAGGACAAAAGTTTATCCAACAATCTCATAAAAGCAGATCTGCCAGAAACAATGAGCCACAAACAGATGTTATTACGTGAAACCAAGACAGGTACTTGTAGGAACTGTCAAGTATGTAACACTATAAGACCTGGAGATAAAGTCTGTCATCCCCGTAAAGGATATGGTATAAATTTACAACAATTTGCCTCCTGTAGATCTACAGGAGTAATTTATATGTGAAAATGTCCATGTGGCTGGGCCCTCGTGGGCAAAACTAAACGTGAAGCCAAAACTAGAATAGGGGAACATAGGTGTGATATCTCTAAATTCCAGGGTATTAATAAGAAATTTGAAACATCATCACTTTTTTGAGCGAAACCATTATGTATCTCAACAAAGATGGCTCATATTGGAAATAGTTAAAAGACATCCAAGAGGGGGTAATTTCGAACAATTTCTGTTACAAAGAGAGCTCCATTGGATAGTTAGATAGATACCATGGTTCCTAATGGAATGAATGAAAAATTGAGTAAGTTGTACTATATAACAGATTGTAATAGCATTCTCCCTGATCTTCCAACTTTGGGTATTTTCATTTATTTCACAGTTTGATATGATTGCTCCACCTAGTGGACATTTGAACATTACAAGAAAGGTACTTAAAGGGTATGTCCACCCTTAAACTCATTTTAATATGCTGTTCCCCCATGTCCCCCAGCCCCAACCGCATACATTTTTTTCAGAAAGCCCCAAACTCTTACTTACCTCCCTCGTTCCTCCGCCGCACTGCCGGCCCTCTGCTTGGAGAATGCAAGCAGAGGGGCAGGACCGGCAGTCGCGTCTGTGATTGGCTGAGCGGCAGCCAATCACAGACGCGGTGTCGGTCATTCAGTGCAGCGAGGAGGAAGAGGAGAGGTAAGTAAGAGTTTGGGGAGCTTTTTGAAAAAAAATATGCGGTTGGGGCTGGGGGGACATGGGGGAACAGCATATTAAGGGGGATTTGTGCTAGGGGAGGGGAGAGGAGGGGGAGGGAGGGGGGAGAAGGGCTGCAGTAAGCATGGCAAAATCTACCGGAGGCAAGGTAGCAGGCAGAGCCCTGCTATCCTCCTGGTGGTTAGTTTTGGGACTTTGGGGGGGGGGTTACAGGAGAACCTATGGAGCTGGGATGTGAGGTAAGGATTAAACTACACTACATGATGGGGCCAGTAGTTGGGGGGATTATAGTTTTGGGGGTGGACATGCCCTTTAACCAGAAAAGATTTTGAAACATAGACAATGTTTTTGTAAAGAAGTTTATTACAATGTATTTATTTGTTATACTGTGGACATAGAAACATATATGATTACCCATGGAGACAATGTATAACTGTTGATTATATTATTTCAACATTTTAATCTTCTTATTTATACTATTACACTTGTATTCACATATATACTAAACAACGTACTAAATAATGCACTTTAAGATTATTTTATCACAGATAATTTTATCACAGATTGTTTGGTATATATTGCTATATGTCAATGTCTATCCATTGGTTTTATTTTTTAGAATATGTTGTCCAATAATGCACTATATCACTTTCAATATGTAGCACTTTAAAATTGTATGGATCGGACTTCCCCTGGGAGGACTCACTGAGAATGATGGATATTTAAGGAGAAGAGAGGATCATTTGTGTATCAACTGATGAAGGGGGTGGAACCCTCCGGGACATTGTATGTTATGGTTCAATAAAGAGTGTACGAATTATACCTTGGTGTGCGACCTTCCATGTACTATTTCTAAAATTGGCTCCTCAGGTAGATCCCAGCCTTTTACATTGAAGTTGACACCTCCGACTTGGGAGCAGGAGCTGTCCTTTCTTAAAGACAAGGCATCAAAGTGAAACTCCATCCTTGTGCTTTTTTTTCTAAAAGTTCCTACCCAACAAACAAAACTATGATGTGGGTAACCAGGAACTACTTGCCATCAAGTTGGCTCTTGAGGAGTGGCGCCACTTATTAGAAGGTACCTTTACCTTTTACCATCTTTACCGATCATAAAAACCTCAAATACATCCAAAACCTCAAAAGGTTAAATCCTCGCCAAGCACGTTGGTCCCTATTCTTTTCCCAGTTCAACTTTGTTAACACTTGCCAAACAATTGCCTATTATTCCTGCAACTAAAATCCTGGCCTCCCTTACTCCTAAGTTCTGATTGCTGCTCAGAAATCTGCTCCTCCTGACACACCTTTGGGCAAAATCTATGTTCCTGTTCCACTTCGGAAAACTATCCTTCAACATACTCATTGATCCAAGCAAGCTGGACATCCTGGTATTAGTAAAACATTTGATCTTCTTGCCTATTCTCTTTGGTGGCTTAGGATGAGGAAGGATGTTAAAGATTGTATTCAAGTCTGTTCCAGCTGTGCTCAATTTAAATTTTTCAGAACTCTACTACTGATTCCATCCCGACCATGGACCCATTTATCTATGGACTTTATTGTTGAGCTTCCACCTTCCAAAAAGAACACTGTTATTTGGGTAACAGTAGATCGCTTCAGCAAAATGGCCCATTTCATTCCCCTTTCCAAGCTACCATCTTCTCTGGAGTTATTTCTCATATTTTCTGCCTTCGTGGAGGTGTGCCTCTCCTCTTTTCATATTAATTTACATGTTGCTTCCCCCAAGTTGGGACCCAAATTCATTGATCCTTTCCCTATTCTGGAATTGGTGGGCCTGGTTGCTTTTGATCTCCAGCTTCCTTCTAACATGCGGATTCCTAATGAGTTTCATATTTCTCTCATCAAACTGGTATGCTCTAATTAGTATTCAATGTCTCTTCTACCTCCCACCCTAATTTCTGTTAAATGGTTAAAAAGAATTTGAGATCGAGAAGGTATTGGACTTGATTCTTTAGAAGATCTCTTCAGTTTCTGGTCCACTGGAAAGGTTTTGGTCCATAAGAAAGAGTTTGGATTAAACACTCGGACCTGCATGCTCCTTGTCTGGTCAATGCTTTTCATGGGAGTTTTCCAGATAAACCTGGACCGTTGGGACCGGTGGCTCCCCCCATAGAGGTGAGTACTGTCACAAACTTACCTGCTGCTCTGTACTGCGATGCTCTGCACTTGTGGGTAGGCAGCGTCGGAGACATCATAACACCAGGGATTCAAATGCTGGCATAATGATTCAAATGCTGGCATCCTCCTGGACCGGGCGCCCAATAGTAGCTTTTCGCTACCCCTGGCTCCGTTACCCTTCTACTCACCGTTCCTGTGTAGCTACTTACCTTGCCTTTTCCTGTGAAGTTACTTACCTTGCCTGTTCCAGTACCTCTTATCCAGCATACAGTTCCCATCAGCACCTAGGTATTCAGCATACAGTTCCCAGCACCACCTTGGTATCAGTATACAGTTTCCAGCAGCACCTTAGTATCGTGCCTTCAGTTCCCATCAGCCTCTTCTGCTCCAGAATCCAAAACTACAGCCTTTTGGTCTCCTCCTGAAGGCATACCAGTGAGTACCCCAACCGGCCGGCCAGACAGCTGGCCGAATTTGTTACATAAATAATTCTTCCCAACCTCCACTGTACCATTTTTTGTTAATCTGTTCCCTCTTTCTGTAGAGCGCAAAGCTGAGGCTTCTTGCATTTCAGTCATCAATCAAGTGCCTTATTATTATTAACACTTCTGCTGTGTGCAGTTAGAGGTGACAGTTGGTGTGTGTAAAATACATTCTCGGAAATGGCATACAGCAACGCACACACCTCTGTGTATGTACTACTCCATGTATTTAATTAATTTGTCTTCTTCTCCTTCTCTTTTATTCTTCTGCTTTTATGGAGTGTATCTTCTCCTACAGCAGGGGTGGGCAATTATATTTCACAGGGGGCCACATGAGAATCTCGGATTGTGGCGAAGGGCCAGACCAATAGGTCAATTATAGAAATTGCAAAGCTGGATTTTATAAAAAATGATTGAAAAATTGTTACCCAATAACAATTCCCCCCTACCTGTTTACTGGAAAACAGAAAGATTCTAGTTAATAGCGAGTACTGCATTTCTAGGACCACGAATAGGTGAAATATTTATACAAAATTGATTTTTATAGCTCAGACTAAATGAAATCATTTACTACTATTTGGGATTGTTTTAAAAGAATTAACCATTTCCCAATACAATAAATAAGTCTCCATAGTGAGGTACAAGGCAGGTCCATTCGCTGATTCCGCTCTCCCTACATTAGGAGGTGACAGTGTAACCAGTTGGAACATTAGTTACTTTTGTTTCTTTTTCAATCCCTTGGCAGGTCCAGCCTTTACCAGTTGGTACATTTTACCTCTCTGCTTTTTCTTGGCTGGCTGCCCAGATGTGAAAGATACATTTAAGAGATACATTGGGCCTCATTTACCCACGCACGCTGTGCAAATATATGTTGGTTAAACTCGATATTGAATTGGTTAGCATCAGGGGCACTTCTAGGGTTTTTGCTGCCTGAGCCAAACTTTAGAATGCCGCCTCTGATTGTCTTCGGGCGGCGCGCTGCCGCTGCCGCATTAGAGTGGGCGTGGCTTTGCCAGTGGGCGTGGCTTTGTCATGATAAGACCCCAGGGAGGTTACAGGCCACTGAATCCAGCCACCCCCCCATGATAAGGTGACCCCAGGGGCAGGGAGGAGGTTACAGCCAGGCCACTGAGTCCAGCCACCCCCCCATGATATGACCCCAGGAAGGTTACAGGACACTGATCAAGCCAGGCCAGACCCCCCCCATGATAAGACCACAGTCCCCACTCCCAGGGACAGGGAGGGAGGTTACAGGCCAATGAATCCAGCAGCCACTCCCCCTCCCCCATGATTAAGACCCCAGGGAGGTTACATAACCTTAGCCACTTCTATTTAAATAATTTATTTATGTACTGAGAGCTATCTATGTATTTATCCCCCTTTATTGACTTTATGTATTTTGTTATGTACAGCAATGCAACCCCAAGTGGCGCTTTATAAATAAACTACACACACATACATACATACAAAAGTAACAAAGTCTGTCAAAAAAAAAAATCTCTAAAAATAGCACTCATCTATAAATATGCCCCCTAGTGTGGGAGTGCAGATATAATTATAGCAATCCTATATATGATACTTTTCACATATTGGAAGGTGTGCTTCTTTTTCCCAGATTTTGATTAATATATGTTACTGCTAGTTTGAACATTTGCAGAGATCAGTGAACTGGAAAAGGTTTTAATTAGGTTCCAAAAGCACTTGAGAATGACATTCTAAGATTAGAAAATATAGGTAACCAGCCTAATTATTTTTAATGAAGAAAAGGTAGAGTAGGCGACAAGCACTTTGTTTAAAAGAAAATGGATAACCTTTTTGTCCTTCAAACAATAGTTTTGCATCATACCCAAGCTACCCTGAGCATAACATTCTCATAAAATGTGTCCCATTTTCATTATTTAACATGAGGAACTTAAGTAAGTGGCTGTAATAGGATAACACTTAAAAGGGCAACAATACCCTCACAATCCACCCTTTGTCCCCTAATGAACCCAGGATGAGAACCTAAAAGTATGTCTTCACCCATGGCTGCTTTTGTTTACATTAAAGGGCAGTCTACCCTTCTAAAAAATTTTATATAATATTCCCCTGTCCCCCCAGCCCCAACGCTATATTTTTATTATCAGAAAGTGCCCCAAACATTACTACCTCCCTCTTTCCTCGCCGCGCTGCCAGGCCTCTGCTTGCAAGAAAATGCAAGCAGAGGGGCGGGGACCGGCAGTCAGGTCTGTGATTGGTGAGCGGCAGCCAGTCACGACGCCCAACTGCGGGAGGGAGTCGTGCGGCGGGGAAAGGGGAAGGTAAGTAATGTTGGGGCACTTTGATAATAAAAATATAGCGGTTGGGGCTGGGCTGAGGGGAATATTATATAAAAGATTTACACTATGGGGGAGGAATCTAATCGGGAGGGGAGGGGGAGGGCTCTTCTGGCATGGCAAAATTCTCCCGAAGGAGAAACAGAGGCAGAGTCCTATATGGACTCTGCAGTACTCCTGGTGGGTGTTTTTTTGGACTTTAGGGGGGATAGCAGAAGAACCAGATGGAGCTGGGATGTAGGTAAGGATTAAACACACTCCACAATGGGGCCAGTAATGGGGGGGGTTATAGTTTTGGGGGTGGACATGCCCTTAATGAATCATCATGGACCGTGAACTCTTCCTGGACTGTCCGTCCAATGGGAAGATGCACTCTACAGGATTTACATTTGGGGGGTAGGCCAAACCCAGAGATGGGGATGAGTTATTAATATTCTTAAAGGGACACTGGATAACAGAGATTAACTTACCTAACTGCGACCCACTCGTGGCTTCTCCTTAGCTGACAGGCACGCTGTCACGGTCTCTCTCCTATCTTTAACAGTGCCGCACACAGTGTCTCTGTTATCTGAGTTTTCTATTATTCACAGGGAGTGGGGAATAAGTTATCTCACCTCCCTGTGAATAATAGATACAGATTTACTGTACTTGATAGAATCGGTTTAGTGTCTCTTTAACCTGGGTACTATTAGAGGAAGGGGGTGGCTTGGGAGGGTATTGTATTAATGTATATTTATATTTTTAGTGTCTCCATAGCAACTTATACTTAAAGGGCCAGTAACCCCCCTAAAAATTATCCTGTTTTAAAGACATCTATAATTCTCATGGAGACAGGAGCATTTTGTTCCTGTCTCCCATATTGACTTCTAAGCCAAGCTCTTACTACTTACTTAGCCAGGATCCTGCTGGCTGCTCTCTCTCCTGGCTTGAATACGACACACACCCTTGATAGTGATGTAGCGACTATCTATCTGTTGCATAGGCACGTATGTGCATGGGGGCAAAGGGAGGGGGGCTGTGAGGAGAGAGACAGAAGCACTGCAGGTTTAATAACCCTTTACCCTTTAGGTTTCAGTGGATGCACGGTATGTGGCACCAGTGTTCTACCCAGAAATTGTTTCCAGCCGGGTAGGGCAGAACAGGGAAATTTGGTGAGATCAGAGAAGATGTTTAACTCCTTCAGTGACAGCAGATTTTCCAAGAGTGTTGGCATTAATAATTTCAGTGCCAGCAGTTTCCAGGGTATTACCATTAACTTTTTAGTGCCAGCAGACTTTACTATTAAAGGGTATCTATACCGAAAAATATGTTATTTTAAATTGACCATAACTGGAAACTATAATTCTTTCTTATTTCTTTAGATATCCAATCTAAAACTTCTAATATTTCAGCTGTCAATCAAGTTCCTTGCTCTCAAAATCTTTTCTTCTGTGAGTAGCTTTACTTTAGCTGGAATAGTGACAGTTTTGACGGTTGGAATGCTGTATGCTGTGTGCAGGCTTGACAGTTGGTTTGTGGGGGAAAAAAGTCAGGTCGGATGGAAGTGGGAGTGGTTAAAAGAGGGAGGGGGATACTGCTCCTAACAAAATGTGTGCAGGGGCACTTCTAGGGTTTTTGCTGCCTGAGCCAAACTTTAGAATGCCGCCTCTGATTGTCTTCGGGCGGCGCGCTGCCGCTGCCGCATTAGAGTGGGCGTGGCTTTGCCAGTGGGCGTGGCTTTGTCATGATAAGACCCCAGGGAGGTTACAGGCCACTGAATCCAGCCACCCCCCCATGATAAGGTGACCCCAGGGGCAGGGAGGAGGTACAGCCAGGCCACTGAGTCCAGCCACCCCCCCATGATATGACCCCAGGAAGGTTACAGGACACTGATCAAGCAGGCCAGACCCCCCCCATGATAAGACCAGTCCCCACTCCCAGGGACAGGGAGGAGGTTACAGGCCAATGAATCCAGCAGCCACCCCCCCCCCATGATTAAGACCCCAGGGAGGTTACATAACCCATTACATACAGGCCATGACATGAGGGCCTGAGGCCGCTGAATGACTGAATCCATATCCAGCCAGCCCCCCAAACCCCCCCCCAAGCTTAGGACCTGGCTGTCCTCCTGTGACACATATTAGATTTAGTAGAGTAGTTTTTGTTTTAAGTACTTACAGACAGACAGGCTCAGCTTAATCTGGATTCTCTCTCTGTCCTGGTCTGCTCTGCTCGGTCTGACAGTCGTCAGTGTCAGTGCAGTGCAGTGCAGTGAGTAGGTGCTGGCGTGTGCCGGGCTGGGCGCTGGCCACCCTCTGGTCCCTCCACAGTTTTGCCGTGCGGAAAGTCCGCAAGTTCTGGGCTGGTCAGCTGACTGACCTCATGACCAGGCAGGAGGCAGGCTGGGAGTGACTCCACGAGACCACGACTCCACCTATCGCCAGCCAGGTCCATAGCCTCGCGTCGTACTCGGACGGCGTCGCACGCACCCGCACCTCAGCGCGAGAGAGAAGGTAAGAGTGAGAGTGTCCAGACCTTCTTGCGCCGGTCGCGCATGCGCGGCGGTTGCCTTAGCCGCCCGCGAGCGGTTAGTACAAATTTTTTTTTTTGGTTTGTGCTTTAAAATTCTGCCTTTGGCAGAATGCCGCCTGAGTCACATGACTCAGTGAGCCTCATTACCGATGCGGCCCTGAATGTGTGCTGGATTAAAGGCCATGCAGCAACAACGCGAAATGAATGTACTTACGTATTCAAGTATAGATTTAGATGAGGCAAAGTCTTTTTTCAGTACAATGTCCTTTAATACTTTCGATGCCAGCACTTTTCCAGAGTATTGCCATTAATCCTTCAGTGCCAGCAGACTTCCCCATAGTATAGCCATTAACACTTTCATTGCCAGCAGTATTACCATTAACCTTTCGACAGACTTTAATGTTAAACTTTCAGGGCCAGCATTGACATCCTATACAGTAGTAATTAGTACGTACCTGCGCGTGTAGGAGCGTCTACCACACTGAGAGTCCAGTGCTGCAATCACCTCCCGGAATGACCTATTCCCAATTCCACACTCCATTCAAGAACTACATTTCAAGTCCAGTTGATCTAATGAATACAACAGATATACCATGACCTGGATGAATGAGAACCTTCAACAAGCAGATATCTTTTCAAATTATAGACCATGTACCCCTGATATCAGGAAGGGAGACAGAACGTAGTCTCCTTAAACATGAAGCTTTCTGGATTTATTTTAGGTACAGTGGTTCCCATGGTCTCAATAGGGATTTTGATAAGTTGCTTTTGCAACTAATTATCTGCAAAAATATCTTGATCAATGTATTTTCTGGATCACCTCTCCCTTCTTTTGATTGTATTTATTCATATTAATGTTACAATGTATACATGATTTAACTATAGTTATAGTTTTTTATATTACTATATGATACAACATATATTAGATAGTCTGTTTTATGCGTGGTGTCATTACTACTATTAATAAGGACATACATATACCTTATTATATGATTCAATATAAGGTTTATGTTATTTTAATTTAAATTTGTTAAATTTGCACAATATGCATTGTGGTGTGTTTCTTAAGGGTTGTTATTGGTTTAGTGATGGGGGGTACTTTTGGCTGTGTATATTATAGTGACACACACCCTTTGAGCCCCTGAGGATGTGAAGTATTCCAAGAAACGCGTAGGGCGGGCTTGTATGTGTGCCTCCTAGTACACCTTGGACTGCATGCCTTGCTTTTGATGTTACCAGTGGGATTTTTACTCATACGCTCGATTCTGTTTGCCTGCTCCGTTTGGGGAGATGCCCCTCTTTTGTTCTAATTACGTTGTACCTGCTTACAGTCTCCTCCATTGAATTGTTCACTCCTCACCTACTCTAAGTTCTATTGTGAGTTGGTGGAGGAAGACAGAGGCAGGGATAGGGATCTTATGGCTGCTAGTCACAGGGTCACTGTTATAAAGTTTGCAGCAGCTTTTACCTGATTTAGCTACTCTCCTCAGTACTATTATTTGAGCTCATATCCCCCCTCTTTCCTCACCTTCACTGCTAAATAGAGTGTGTGGAGTTCTGGCTCTTTAGTAGATACATGTTACAAATTACAGAGAAACAGGAGAGCAGTTCTGAAACTGAAAGTAAAAGCTTGACAGGGAGATGCTAAGGAGAAAGAATAGGTGCCCTGGATCAACATAGCGCCCTAGTATTTGCCTGATGGCCTATGCCTAAAAATGGCCTGCATAGACTGTCTGGCGATATTGCCAGTCTATTCATCTAATAGTTGGACAATTTATGATCCCATTATGTTAGTTAGATTACCGATTGGCTTTACTATAGAGTCCTGTTGTCCACACTTGCAAATAGTAAATCATTATACATCCTATGCTCACCCCTACTGCAGATCTCGGACACTGCAGTAGTGTGGGACTGTGTGTTGACATTTGACAAAGGCTTTGTGCCAAAATGTTGTGTGGTTTTGCTGTGTCTGCACCAAATGGAATACTCCACATTGCACTTTGAAAGACTGGAACAGCTCATTCTTTTGTTTCGTGGAAGGAATGTGCTAAATTCTGTCATTATGGCCTTGTTTGCAATAATTTTGAAAATTCGGGGAAAGAAAAAGTAGTAGTGTGGCTTTTACAGACAAACTCGTGCAGCGGAGCATTAAGGGCTCGTCACACTACCAACCAAAATGTTTGCAAGATGTGTGTGCGTACTGAAGACTGCAGCAGCATAAAATTGCATAGGGGAAACATTATAGCATTCCTACTTGTGATCCGTTTGCGTTGCAGTACAGTGCGTTTTAAAAACTACGTCCTTCGATCCCTTTTATTCTGATATAGTGTGTAGCCCAATTGCAATGCACACATTACGTAGGGATGGCAGAATTGCATTTGTGTCCGAACGGGGGGAGTGAGGGAGGCCCACTTACATGTTTTTGTGCGTTTGCGCACCGTTTTGCGCATGGAATTTGTTATAATGAAATCGTGGGAACGCAAAAATCTCCATGATTTCCTATGCGCATGTGCGTCGTTCGTGATTGGTAACGTTGCGTTCACCATTTTTGGTGCGTTAATGCTTGCGTTTCCAATCGGAAAACAGAAAAATCGCACGTGCAAGCGAAAAACGCACAAGAATCGCGCACGCAAATCGTGTGCGTAAACACTGGTGATTGCGTGGTGATTTAGTGCGTTGTAGTGGGGCATACCCAGAATATTTTTCGTCATGCCTGTTTGCATTTGTATAAAAGCTTACCACAAGGTTGCACAGATAAAGTCATTTCTCCTTTAAAACCTCTCCAATGGTAAACACAGAATAAAAATCTGGGGGTTCTTTCCAAATTATTCCAATAGCAGTACTAATGATCATCACATTTAACCAGCAGGGGGAGCCCGTCGTAAAAACTGAGAGGAAATAAAGGGAAGAGAGGAAGAGAAAAAAAAAAAACAGGGAAATTGTAATGGGATGGGGCAGCTGGAGAGAAGGAGAACAAATCAGCTCGGAAAGCGAGAGAATAAGCCGGAGAAATACAGAGGGGAGGACTGGAAAGGGGTGACACCCGTTGCTAAGGATTCTGGGAGTCTGGCACACCGAGGGGGCGCGGGCGGAGGACGGAAGGAAGCGCGTGACCATACAGACCAATGGATGAGACGGAAAAGTGAGTGAAAGTTGCCTTCAGGAGACAGACAGAAACGGTGGGTGGAGGGGAAGGAGCTTCTCCCGAGTCTGTCCCGTCCTTTGTGTCTGGCAAACTGGACTTCCGAAAGGGTAGAGAGGAAGAGCAGGAGAATATAACGGGCAATGGAAGGGGCCATCGCACCATAGACATACCTTGGTGAGTAACCCCTGTGTCTACACGTTACTGGGTGGATTGTCACACCTTCACTGTGTGTGTGGTCTTGTACTGAACTGACATTAGATCACATCTCTTGTTCTCTATGTACTATAGACACTATGTCATCAGTGTCACATGACTCACTGAAATTCCTGTATGGTTGGTAACGTGGAACCATATGTACTGGGCATGTCAGCCCCCCTATCTATCTAGGAACCCCAATATGTTCCCTTGTCAGACACTCCTAAAAGTACTGTCCACCCACAATCCTCTCCAGTGAAGTTGACGTCTCGCAACATGGAAGAATAAAAGGAGAGAGCAAGGAGGGAACATTCTGATGGGTACGTTTAGGAGAGAAGATGTGTATGTTGTTCCAGGGTTCGGGACTTTTAGATATGGGGGTGGACTAAGGTATCATATTAAAAAAAAAAATCAAAAACACCCAGGCAACTGAAGAGTAGGAGCCTTTCCTGGTATAATCCATTTTTGCCTCTCACTGTTCCTCTGAGAGGTTTCTGGCATGCACAGTGGGGTTTTACCCCTTCCTCTGGCTTCCTTCTGTGCTGCTTCCTTGCACCAAACATCAAAAGGGGTTAAAATTAATATGCTGCAGGAAATCCCCCCTATACTTTCCAGCCTTTGTTCCCATGAAAGTATATTAGGAGCCATTCAACCTAGCGCAAGTTACGTTTTGGGAGATTTCTGGCAGCTTATACATTGTTTTGGGGGTGGACATGCCCTTAAACTAGTCTGTTACCTTCCCCCAACACCAACTGCTATATTTAGCCCTGTGTAGGCATGGTATTTACAAAATGTATAATTGTTCTATTTGGCAGAGGTACCACCTCCTCCTGTGCAGTACAAGTTCTTTTCTAGCATGAGCACAAGCAGAGCAGGCAGCAGGGGATGAGAAGCCAATCATAGGCCATTAATTTGCTGTATACAGCCTAACTGTCTACATGCAGGGAGCAGGCATCTTCCTTTGCTGGAACTGGTATACTTCTCATTGAGTGCTGATCTAACAACAGGCTAAATATGGGGTTGGGATTAGGTAATAGACTAGTGGGATCTTTTTTTTTAAGATGGACCGCCCTTGAATAATGAATGCTCATTCCTGGATGTCACTTTGCTGAACTGGCTTGTTCTTCACATATAACAATATGCATTTTAGGTGTGTACACACCAGGCAGTTTTTTGGTCCAATCGATGTAGTTCAGTGTATCGATAGATCAGGCCGAAAAACTTGCATGGGTTTTCTGCCGGATCAGCTGACGTCTGACCGTTCTTTGTTCCAAAACGGATGATGGGCGATGGGACTATTCCAAAAACCACAGTTTATTGTGCGGTCAAACGTCCTTCGGCCTGGCTGACCGGTCAGAAGTGCCGGGAGTCAATCAGGACAAACAATTGCAAGGTGTGTACCCAGCTTTATGTTCCCTTAAAATTTCTTATCTGCTGTGTGTGTGATCTATATACTGCACAGACACAAAGTAATATTTTGTGTGCCAATTTTATTACTTATATTCACCCAGATTTTGTGGCGCAGTCTATTTTAACCTGTGTGCGCAAGCCTGGTGAGTTGTGTGATGGGAAGTAGCTAGGGAACGTAGATTCTTCTCCTTTCTTATATGCATGCACACCACAGGTGCTTAATAAAGAAAATCAGGTCAGGCCAGGGATCATGGTTATATGATACCATTAGGAGGAGGCGCTTATTATATTTATATTTAAAAAAAAGATATTGTACTGACTTCTTAATGACTTGCAATATATTATTTTACAATAGGGTTATAATTTACTCTATATATATATCTGTATTCTGACTATCCTAATATTTACAACATATGGTGGTTATAGCATTTAAATGTGCTGATAAAGTGGCTGGGTTATAGGTTATGCACGTGGAGTAGCCCAAAGTTCTTGTTAGCCCATCTTTTAGCTTTTGTTTTGACTGTTACCTAGGCATATAAATAATATGTGATGGTCCAGATGTACATTGGCAGTAAAAAGTAATTTATGTCATTCATGTCAATTACTTTGAAAATTTCCAACTGTATGTACATATTCATGCATATATTGATGACTAAAGCTTAGTGTTGTCCAGGTTATTGGATTTTGCAGCTACTGCCTATAAGTAGAAACCTACTGTGCATCAATTTGAAGGCTTTATTTATGTTGTTGTGTTCACTATGTAGCATTATATACATGGAGGTAATTTTTATTTTCTCCCAGAAAACTTTACTGCATTGCTAGTAGCTGGGAAGATAGGAGCTCTACATCAGCAAACTTTAAGCTGCTGCACAGACTTTGTTGCATTGCTGCTGCTCTGCAATCCTGTGATTTGGGAATCGGAGTGCATGTGAATCACACGAATATGGTGATCCCATGCCCTCTTCAATAATGGGATCGCCGCACAATGGGTCCCAGCGCACATACAGGGTTATTCAATAAAAGTTCTTATCGTTTAAAATGGTGCTAATTTTGCAACCAACCAATCGATGTAAGCTTACAAATGGTAATAAGATCGATTGGTTTGGGGAAAATTAGCACCATTCTAAACGATAAGAACTTTTATTGAACTCTCCTGATAGTGTGGGACAGTCCAATTGGCTCATATTAGCGTGCTCTTTTTAGCTAGCGATCGGATCACGTGTTAAAATGTGCATTGTTGGAAGCCCTAAATGTTATTTTTGAGCTCTTGAGGTTTAGATCTACCTATAGAAAATTCTGGGAAACTAAGAAACTATTAGCACCAGTCTTGAAACCCTAGAGTGGCATTGAGCTGCCAATGGCAACTTTGATTTTAATTCATCTAAATAAGCTCTATGTTGCAGAGACATAGATTACGGTGTACTATAGTAAATGGATTATAGCTGTATTGCCCTATCATCAACTTGTGTGTCTAAATTGCCCTGGGGTAAATTTATGCAAAAAATGCAGAGAGTAATAAATGCCTGTTAGCCAGAATTGTTATAAAGGGGAACAAGCGGAAAAAAACTTTTTGGAAGAAACCCAATGGTAGTAAAGGTAATGTTTCTCCTGTATCCACTGGTATTAAGCATAAACGTAGCAATGATTTCGGCACTAAATAGCAAACAGCCTTGCATTTTGCAAGGCTGTTATTATTAGAAGTAAAGGGCAAGTCCATCCCAAGCTAAAATCTTTACATAGGTTAAAGGACAACTCCACTCTCATAAGAACATCTTTTAGAAAGAATTGCCTCTTTAAAATAGTTGATATCTACTTTGTCCTATGAATTCATTACTGTATGCCTGCTAGCTTCTGGATGCCTCATGGAAACTGGCAATTTAGAAACTGTACTGAGCCTTACTGAGCCTGGGCATGCTCAGAAGAGGCAGAAATGGGATTAACATTCATTCATTGGCTGTGATGTCAACTGTCAAATACATAACTGACATTTGCTAACGGAAGAACCAGGAAGCAGAAAACAGGGCCAACAGGACATTGTGCAGTATTTCAAGTTTAGAACTATGTACATTTCAGATTTCAAACTATACCATTTATGGTTTTGGGGGGTGATTAACCTGTATGTAAGTTTCATTTGGGCTGGACTTGCCCTTTTAGCACCTCCAAACCCTAAGACTGCAATATTTTTGATGTTTCCTGAAGGAGTGTTCATAGTGATGTTCACTGCCCCTTTGTAAACGTTGTCCCTTTTCTTAAAGTTGTAGGAACCCTTTTTACAGTTTGCACAGAGGATGTGGCGGGGGGAGCAAGAACCAGCAAGTATTGCAAGTTTTGGGGGTGCTTTACTACAACAAAATTTGTTTGGGGTGGACTTTCTCTTTTTTGCACCTCAATATTTAGACATTTTAAGACACTTTAATTGGAATGTGGATTTTAAAAGCACAAGATAAATTTTAAGTTACTTACGGCAGATCGATTCATCAGGATTCTCATTGACAGGTCCCAACGCATCACGTCCCTTGCACTGTGTGCACATGCGGAAAATTGCAAAGGACTGGATGCGTGCGAGTGTCAGTGAAAAAACGTTGCTTTAACGATCCACGGTAAATTCTTCCTCTCCTGCAAGTTTTAGTGAAGAAAAGGAGGTAAGACATAGCTCATTTATTTCCCTGTTCTTCAGTTAAACTGAACAAAACATAGTTTAAAAATTGGTGGACATACCCTAAGACATATACAGTATTTGTGTCCAGTGTTTAAAACATATCTTCAACAAATGACTTTAAAATGTGCATATAGTTTAGTTTTTATGGGGAATGTTGAGGTTGATATTTAAAGGTCAAAGTATGTTAGCTTAATGTCACAAATGCTGCAAGCAACAATATCCATATATGGTGGAAGGATGGAAGCAATGCAATTACATACATTTTTTATCACCTATATAAGGGGAATGTGGGTTAGTGTG
This sequence comes from Hymenochirus boettgeri, assembly GCA_019447015.1. Classification (NCBI taxonomy): domain Eukaryota; kingdom Metazoa; phylum Chordata; class Amphibia; order Anura; family Pipidae; genus Hymenochirus; species Hymenochirus boettgeri. Next base: position 216,838,760 of record CM033469.1, read on the forward strand.
CAGGCGTCTGCTACTTTGGGTGATTATTTGCAATGTTTTATTATTGTTTTGTCTAAGCTTTTTTAAGGCAACATTTATGAAATTCAAAATGTGAAGTGGTAAAAGGTATAGAAACACAATGTGTTTTGTACACGTTGCATTTGCGTTGTTCTAGGGCACCTAGAAAATTGTATCCAGTTCTATAGATCACTATTACCTTAATTCACAAAGATGGTTCAAGTCTGTTACTCTGACAGGGCTGTAGTTTTTTCTCTCCTTAGTTTTTATTCTCCATGATTTAACTTGATGACTTTAAACCTCAACCGCTAAAACCCAGTTGCTGTTTTTAAATGTTTTAGGGGATGGGCTTGACCCATTAAGGGTAGTATCGTTAGGAAGACCCAGCTGTTCGGGGGGGGGGGGGGGGGGACAGGGGGGGGGGGGGGGGGGGGGGGGGGGGGTTTGGGGGGGGGGGGGGGTTGTGGGGGGGGGGGGGGGGGGGGGGGGTGGGGGGTGAGAATAAAAGACATAATCAGACAATGTGAATTATCATTACTTAAGTCCTGCATGCCCAGTGGTGTCAAGTCTGAAATAATATATTACAGCCTGACCAGGGAGAGGGGGTTTTACATCGAGATGGGTAAGGTTTAGCAGAGTAAGGTTAGCATATGTGGGGTATATTTCGGGGGGGTTAGGGGTATACGCCGTGGTGGTTATCAGGGGGAGCAAGGTTGTGGGTAGCTTAGCAAAAGACTGTGGATAGAAAGGGGTAGCGGGAGAGTAATGGTGAAGGTAGGCATAATGTGGTAGCCGTAGCATGACGGTGGTTGGTTAGGGGGGGGTATTTATGAGCAATGCTAAGCCCTATAGCAATAGCTAAGGTAGGTATAGCAAGTAATGAGAAAGCTAGAGTGGGACAGGGAGGGGGCGGTTGCAGCATTGGGGTTAGCTTAGCGTGGGGTTAGCAGGGGTAGCATTAAGCCAGTGGGGTAGCCTTGGTTAGGGGGGGGGTAGCTAAGCAAAGAGGGCGCGTTTAGGTGGTAGCATATAGCAAATGGGAGGGGGGGGGAATAAGGGGTTAGCGGTATTAAAGCAGGTTAAGCAAGAGGCGGGGTGAGGGAGTAGCAAAGCAAAGTGTTTGGTTTGTAGCTAGGTTAAGCCTAGTTTAGCTAGCTTATGATTAGGTATAATGACGTAGCAAGCTATAGCAAAACGAGGCTAGACGAAGCTAGATTGAGCAAAAGTTGGTATGGGTATTATATATAAGCACTAGGTAGAGCAAAGTAAGCGAATGCTTGGTTAAGATAAAAAGCACTTAGGTAGAATAGCGGTGTAGGTAGTAGCTTAGCATTGGTTTAAAGCTATTAGCTTAGGGTTGTTTAGGTTGTAGCAAGCTAAGCTCGTGAAAAGAATATTTCGGGGTAGAGTGTAGGGTTAGTCTTAAGCAAGAGGGTTACGCAAAGGCTACGTGAAAGCAAGCAGGTAGGCGGGTATAGCAAGTCGGTACAGCGGGGTATAGCCTGGTATGAGTGTTTTTTAGCAATGGGGTAATAGCAAATAGCTTGTTAAGGCAAAGGTTGGTCGGTATAGCGAAAATTGCGGGTTGAGGGTGGTAATTAGCGGTGGTAGCAGCCTAAGGGTTAGGGGTTATGGTGAGAGGGTTTAGCAATGGGATTAGGTAGCTAGACGAGCGTGGGTTAGGGGGGTTTTTTTTAGCATAGCTGGGTTAGCAGAGGCTATGAGTGGATTGGTATAGACAAAGGCTAAAGTGTAAGGGGGAGGGGGGGGACGTTTGCAATCATGAGGTTAGGTCAAGCTATGGGGGGTAGAGGGGGGGGGGAGGGGGGAGCGGTATTGTAGCAAGCTAGGAAGTGGACGTGTGGTTTAAGGGTGGTCGGGAAGGGTAGGAGGTTTACATTTGAGGAGTAGCAAAAGGTAGACATTGGTAGCGAGGTTGTTAGAAAGCTAGTTATAGGTGAAAAGAGAACGTTTTGGGGGTAAATATATTTAGCTCGGGTAGAAGAGTAAGGTTGGGGTAGCAAACGCTAGTGAGGAAAGAGGCAGAAGGTGTGGAAATAATTTTGGGGTAAGCACTGGGGGGAGGTGTGAGCATAAGTTAGCTAAGCTTAAGTAGTGTAAGCGCGGGTTTTTAGCAAGGGCTAGTAGACAACAGGAGGGTAAAGGTTGGTCTATTAGCAAGCTAGATGAAGTGACTATAATTAGCATGAAGGAAAAGCAGTAAAAGCTAGCTTCGTTTTAGAAAGGCTCAGTAGCTGGGTAGCAACAGGCTAGAGAAATAGAGTAAGGAAGTACCATTTAGGTAGTCGTGATAGTAGTCCACCAGCACGTGAGGTTTTGGGCGATAAAATCCCCGACAAGTCCACCCGTTTTTGTTTTTTCAAGGGGGCCTGCCCTTGACGTTAACGGCCCTGAAGCAGCTCAAAGAGGACGCCCTGGTGTTGGCCTAATAAGTAGCAGAGACCCTAGACAAAATAACGGGTTATTTCCATAAAAGTTCTTGGGGGAGATTCCTCTCCGCTTTACATGAGTAACTGGAGTTTGTAACCTCATGGCTTCCCGCTGTTTAATTGGGTTGAGTGGGGTTCACGTTCCATTTTTTCTGGGGCCTGCAAGTTTCCTACTTAATGGCCGGCCGCCCCCAATGCAACACAAAACCCTTCCTTTTTGTGAACCGGCAGGAAGATGGAAGTGTGCAGATAGGGTGTAAGTAGACTGCATCTCCCCTTGTTCCAGACCGGTGTACTTTTTGCCCCAATAATCCGATGTTAGCTTCAAATGGTCATAATATCTGTGGTTGGAGGCCAACTTAGCCCCCCCCCCCATTTTTAACAATGAGACGACTTTATTAGACTGTCCCTAACTGATACGCTGAATGATAGTTGTCATTTTGTCTCTCAGCTTAGCGCACTTGTGCTAGTCAGTCCGGAGGAGGAGTATTCGATTAAGCAAGTCTCTGCAATAAGCTTTGAGATAGGAACCAGACTAGATGGGATCCAATGATGGCTGAAAATGCCGGAATCCCACCCTAATCCCTTCCCGTTCGCAACCGGACTAGAAGAGGTTTCACTGTCTATGCTGGTCGACCCCGTTCGCCCCCCCCGACCCCCTCTTCACCCCGCCGGACCCCCCTCCCTGCGAACGGGCCGGTTGTGAGCGCTTCGTCATCTACCGCCCGTGCTTGGTTCTTGCTCACTTGACTCTTGTGACACGAGTGGAACGTCGTTTACACTTTTATTCTCCCACGCAACCGGCGCAATTTATTTAATAACGGGTTTGCGCTACCTTTTGAGCTGCTTATTAAGACTAGCTAACGGCTGGAGTTAAAGTGGCACTCAGGCGCAAATCCATTATTAAATAGTGGGAGCCACATTTACCGCAATTGCGTCTCCGGGAAAATGAGGACCATTGTCTCTCTGCTATTACTGCAGTAAGCAGTTCATGCTTTAGTAAAAACGGAGGACTCTAGACATGTCACCCCTATAGAGCCTTACGTCCTAGGCCACGGTCTAAGTGGCCTTCTGGGAAATCCGGCCCTGGTCTTTTTCGATCATTTTTATTCACTCTACATCTTTGTCACATAATGTTGTTTAATGCTGGTTTAGACCCAGGCTACATACATACAATGTACACCATAAATAGGGCCATTTTCATACAGGTGTGGTATCAATTTTAAGCAATACTGCGCCTTTAATGATCATTTACCACTGCGATCTTACATTAACTAACCCGCGGTATCGCTAAAAAGTGATACAGAGTTTATAAATATGGCCCATAGTGTGTGACAGGAAGTGCAGT